>WKFP01014283.1:975656-1067056 GCA_011057875.1 Pterocles orientalis
AACTGAAACTCTATTTGCATTTTATAATTTATGCTCGCTTCCCTGGGGCTGTGCCATCAGCCTCAGGTCCTGCTCCTGCATGGCAAGGAAAGCTGATGGCTTCCCCGGAGCTGCTGGCTTTGCTGCAGCTGGGGACCCTGTTTGCCCTGGCAGCTTGCTCAAATCCGTGCATCCCACGGCACGTCCTTCCCTCTTTGGCTGGAGAGACGATGCTGCGGTCCTGCGCTGGCAAGGCGGATTTAACGCAGAGGGGCTGTGCTGTGGGACCTTGTGTTCATGGTGTCCCGAGCATCGTGTCTAAGAAAAGAGGTTGTCCCCATCACTGGGGAAAGTTCATATATGGAAATAGCTGGTCCTGGTGCCTCGCTCTTTTCCAGCTCATCGCTGTGTGGCCACGCAAGAGGAGTGGACGAGACCCCCAAGGATGGTGGAAGTGATGGAGGCTGCAGTGGAGGATGCGATGCCGGTGCTGTCGAAACTGTCTGGACAGTGCCATGGGAAGGGGACGCCGGATGCCCGGCTGGCAGAGCTGAGGTTGGGGGGAGGATGGACCCGGCACTATGGATGGGTGACGATGAGATGCTGCGTCTGTGCATTGTACGAGGAGCTGCTCACGTGGCTGCAGGCAAGCCAAAATATTCTTTCAGAAAGAGAATGGACCAGATGTCTTATTATTGCTGCTCACAATGCTGTCCTCCGGGCACAGCGATCCATCAGGGGGCTCGGCACGGCCCCACAGAAAAGTCCCTGACACGTTTTTACAGCAGGGCCAGGTTCTCACCACTTGTGTGCATTCGTACCCCTTGACAAATAGCCGTTTGACTTTGGTTTTGTTCAGAGTGGCGGTGATGTCAAGCACAGGGCTCCTATTCAAGTGCCCACCAACAGTGGCCCACAACTTGCTGTTTCCTCTCCTTTTCTTGCTTTGTTTCCCCGTGACAGTCACTCAAGAACTTTTTTCTCTTTTTTATCTTATAGTGCTTTTGAAAGACAATTTTAAAGGATTTATCCACAGCAAAACAGTGCCTCTGATAAGGACTGGAGAAGTGGCTTGGGAGTAGACAGTGTCAGGAATTCCCGTTTGCATTGATATGTTGCTGACGGGACACTTAGTTACTTTTTCTTTGGTATTTTTTCCAACAAGTTGATTTATGGAATTGGCTGGCAAAGCCTTGCACACACTGAGAAATGCAGCTCTTTCTGCAATGGACCTGCTCGTCCTTAATGGTTCCTCTTAAAGCTGGGACGTGTGCTCCTGGCTGCTCTGAGCACCCTGGCCGCAGAGGAGAATTAGTACCAGGGTATGAGCTGCGTGTTTGTCACGGGATCGTGGAATGGTTTGGGTTGGAAAGGACCTTAAAGCCCAGTCCCACCCCTGCCATGGGCAGGGACACTTCCCACTAGCCCAGGTTGCCCAAAGCCTCATCCAGCCTGGCCTTGAACCCCTCCAGGGATGGGGCATCCACAGCTTCTCTGGGCAACCTGGGCCACTGCCCCAGCCCGCAGCAACTAGCAGTGTGAGCTCCCGGGGTGCTGGTCTAGGTCCCCTGGTTGTGAAAATTTTGGTTTTACAAGTGAGGAGTCCTTTATTCTCCAGGCTGTGCCTCTCTGCCGTGCTTCTCTAGCTGGAGTTCCCCTTTGTCTTCAGACAGTATTCTGTGTGCTCAGAGAGCATTTTCCATCGCTTGAGCCTGAGAGGGAAGAGGATTTATGGAACAGGGAGCATGAGGCACCAACTCAGCAAATTCCAAAGCGCGTACGTAAGCGTCTGTAGGTCAGGGATGTGAGTACGAGTGGTCTCGATCTCCTAAGCCACTCGGTACCGCTGGGTCCAAAGGCTGAGCCGAGAACATGCTACACAGTTTGCACATCGACATTTTCAGATGCTGTGTCTGAGGAGAGCTTTTTCTCTGCTGTGATCCCGCATCTTCTTCCAGCCGTTCTGTCTCAGCCTGTGTAATGGGCGTGCAGCGACCCAGCACCCTCAGCAGATGCTGGATGCCACCTTCTCAGTGCAGTAGATTTGTCACCTTCTTATGGCCTTAGGCTCCACTCCCTTAAATTCTGGCAAGTACATCATGGGGTATCTGACCTGTTATTGTTTCCCACTCCTTCTGACCCGATGATGTCCCCCAGCTATGGGTCATCGTTATAGAGACCTTTGGTGGCCCTTCCCCTGCTCTCATTCTTTCTCTGCCTTCCCTCCAGCCTTCAGAGTCATCTCACAGGGCATCACATGCTTCTTTCTAGCCCGGTAAAGCCTGAGGGACCTTGTGGCAGATTGGTAATTGTAAAGTCAGGATCTGTAATTAATTTTTTCTATAAAATTCTCAACCTCAAGGTGAGCCTTCATCCACCTGTTAATGAGCACAGGGGAAGGATGCTCGTGTCTGGAGGCAGAAGGCAAAAATAGGAGCAGGGAGGAAAGAGAAGTGGCTCCTTTGTTTGAATGATAAATATTATTCCCTTCGTGTCTTAAATAAAGTGAGAGTTTGGCTAAAACCAGTGTGGTTTCAACTCTTGGAAACACAGACTTAGAAAGGGTTGGAGAAAACTGTCCTGGAACAGGCACCGGGGACCCCATCCAGCAGATTCCTCTCATTCCAAGACCAGCCAGCCCAGCGATACCTGTGTGATTCTTCAAAAATGTTTGTTTAACCTGTTTCTGGGAGCGCTGAAATGTTCTTTTTTTTTGCAGACGTGAGGCTCAGGAGCACACACGATTGCTTGCGTCTCGTGTTAACCCCCTTGAGCTGCGGCTTTGGGAAAAGCACCAAGTATTGCAAGAGCTGTTAACACTCCGTTATTTGCATAAATTATTTTTTCTTTTTTTTTTTTTCTTTTTAATAGCAACTTGGAAGCAGTTTAAAAACCCTGCCGCGGAGGGCTCTGTCAGAGAATAGGCTTTTTTTCACAAATCTTCATGCGGAATTGATTATGCAGTCTGATGGGCTAGAGCCCTCTGTGGAAGGAGAACTCGATGTAGCTCCGTATAAATCTACCGGCAGCAGGACTTGTTCTGCCAGATCCAAAGAAAGAGAAGAGTCCCTTAGGGATGAGAGCGGTACCTAACACAAGCAGGTACTGTCTGACAAATCTTATTAATATTGAGGATACAAAGCCTGCCGAGCTGGCGAGCATGGCGGTCTGTCCCTGCAGGAGATGGTAAAGAGACCTGCTTGAGGATGGGGCAGCTTTGCCAAAGAAGAAATGTGGGCTAAGGAAAAGTTGAAGTAAATAGTTGAAGTGTTTGTTGGTTGGCTGGACTAGCTGAAAAAAAAAATATTAAAAAAAGCAATTTCAGTTGACCCCATTGGGGAACTCTTGGGAGAAAATATAAAAATGCTTTTGATCCAATATCTTTCATTTGCTCTGAAGTGAAGAACGGCATTTTTTTAAAGACTAACAAACCGTTGGTGTATTTTGTAGTTTGAAAGTAGCCCGTAGTTGTATTTGGTGTGGCGGTGTTGCTGAGCACAGCCTGGCGCGTAGGCTAGCAGCAGCTCCTAGAAGCGCTGGCTCTACAAGTGACGGCACGTTGACGTTTCACCTTCTGCTCTGGGCTGATGGCGACCTTCTGAAGACATTCCTGGGATGTGGTGTGAGTACATTTCCAAGCCTCCAATACTCCTGTGTCCCACTGGAAAGCTAATGGGAGAGAGCAGTGTTGTAACACTGAACCACTTTGGAGACATTGAAGTGGAAGTGCATTGAGATGTGATTTGTATTCACCGCTGAGCCTTGAAATTTCTTCCCGGAGATCCCAGCGTGCTTGCGTGTCTTGGCTCTGCAGGTTCCAGGGACATTGAGAGAAGGCTGAGCTGTTGCGGGCTGCTCTGATTTGTGGGGTTCCTCGAGGCCGGCAGCTTCCCCAACGGATGGGATATTTTTTTGCTGTTTGTTTTTGGTTTGTTTGTTGCACAATTCCTTGGCATAACGCCTTTCACCTTGTCACGAAATGATTGTTTTTTCCTCTTCGTCCCACTCGGTGACTCAGGTCGAAGGCATCTTTTTCAGTGCAGTGTGCCTGTGGGTGGTTTTTTTTGCTCTTCCAGATGTGTTTGAGCTCTAGGACGGAAACTGGAATGGAGACAAGTGTTGTGAGTGGCTTTGGTGCTCAGCTCTAGTTCTTCCAGAAGGTGAGAAGGGACGAGGCTCCGATGTTGCACGGAGGACCCTCACTTTGATCCAGTTACAGCTGACGACTGCACCCCTTGGAGCAGGGCCAGGTGGCAGGTAACCTGTGGACCGGTTTGTTCTCCAGCAGCATGGACAAGCATTTCGGATGAAACCACCACCGAAGCAGTGGTGGCTGCAGCGTACTCCCTGCAAGACGCGGTGGCTCAGCACAGATCCTCTGTAGGGACAGCCTCATGGAATGAGGGTCGACGTCCCAAATGGGAACCTGCCCAGGGCTCCCTCCTCGTCTCCCAGCTGATGCTGTGAGCACCTCTGCTCAACCTGGTTGGTCTTGGAGCCTTAGGGAGGCTTAAAGTGCTGCCTCTGCATTGGTCTCAGCAACCTGGAGTCCATCCACTGACCGAGGATGATCAGAATGGAGACCATAGAGATGGAGATATCGGGTACTTGCGTGTCTCAAAAAGGTGACAAGACTGGTGGGCAAGGAAAGCAACCAGCATCTCCTCCTCCCACCAGCGGGAGCCCTTGCCTCTGCCCGGCTGCCTGCGGGGTCAGGATTCCCCTCTGGAGAGCCCTGCCCCACCCGTGTGTCCCTACAAGGAGCGTTTGAGATCAAGTCATGCAGATTTCCAGCTTGGACTCTCCTCTTAGCCAAAGCACGCTAAGCTCTTAAATACTTCTGAACTCTTGAAAAACCCTCGGATGCTCTGATGATGAGGCCCGAAATGCTGGATTTTTAGCTGCTAATAGCCATGGAGGTCAGCCAGCACTGGGAACAGCTCGTGCTGCTATCACAACGTGGGGAAGAGGCTGGCTGAACAGTCCAACGCCTTCGCGTGGATGTTCCTGAGGAGCCTGGGCTGCTGCGCTCGACAGCGGGGTTTAGCGACAGAGTTCTCATGTGGCTCCTACTGGTTTCTGATCCCGCTCTTGGAATCCTAGCCCATACGGGAGTCGAGCTGGCTGTCTCCAGGTTACTCTCAGGCAACACCTGACTCCGAAGGGAGAAGGAATGTGTCTCTGGTACGCCGAGACCGAGGATTTCTGATGGTACCTTGTGAAAATGTTTCTGACCGGGGTTCTGGCCTCTTGCTTCCTGGGGGGATATGCATTTCACTTTGACGCAAAAAATATGCCATGGCACTTGGAAGAGTTGTGCTTTCCGCCCTGCTACCAAGCCAGATGCTTTTCCCTAGGTAGATTTTTTTTTTTTTTTCCCTAGCTAAGGTTTTTAACTGAATTCCTACTGGTAGAGTTTCCTCCCTTTCATGTCGTGCAAAGACCTGGAAGCGGGGTCAGGACTGTAATCCGCAGCTGGCCTGAGGTCTTGTGCTCCAACGCACCATGAAAGAAGCTGGAAACGTGCAGGGGGAATTCCTTTGTGTTTCAGAGGGACCAATGCCTGATGTGCAAGCACATGTGGTTTTGTCTAAACTGAAGTCCCTGCAGCCAAACCCCTCCATATTGTAATTACAATGCTAATTAGACCTGACCAGGAATTGCCCAATGTTGATGTACAGTGATTTTTGCAGGTTGAAAGTACATTGAAAGACTGGAGAGATTTTGCCAATGCATGTCTTTTAAAACAAACCAAAAACCAAACAGACAAAAAAAAACCCCACAAAACCTCCTTTTAGGACACACCGTAGCCTGACTTTCACAAAATCCCAGAATGGTTTGGGTTGGAAGGGGCCTGAAAGATCATTGAGTCCCACCCCCTGCCATGGGCAGGGACACCTCCCACTAGCCCAGGTTGCCCAAAGCCTTATCCAGCCTGGCCTTGAACCCCTCCAGGGATGGGACATCCACAGCTTCTCTGACATGTCCTCCCCTAAGTGACATGCCCAGGGCCCCACAGTAAAGCTGTGGCAGAGCAAGGAGCAGGAACGCTGCTTTTCTTGTCCTCGGACCCACATCTGGTGTTACGGGATCACTCAATCCGGCTGGGAGCAACCCCAGCTGGAGGTGGGATGGAGCCTCGTTAGGTGATGCCTCTGTAGCATCCTGGAGAGAACCAAGCATGAAGAAGTCTGAAGGGCTGCTTGGACTTCTAGCCAAGTGTCTCAGTCATGTTATCAAACACAGTGTGCCAGCTCCCCTCATCTGAGGCTGGACAAGGCTTTGTGGGCTATCACACTGTGAGGTCTTGTTTGTATGCTGCAGGGTGTCTGCAGCATCAGCTGCTGATTTATACGCTAAGCTGGTACCACGGGAGGGGTGCTATAAGTTGTGTATTACATCATTATCGTGGTCCTTGCTTGTTACTTAGCCGTAGGGAGAGTTTTGGACGTTGCATGCATTTTGATTATAACTGCTGCAGATGTTTGTAACCTCCAAACCTGCCCTTTCTGCAGCTCTCTGACCTCTAACACACGAATAGCCGTGCAATCGTGGCAGTGCCGTGCTTTTCTTAGCACTTCGGATGCCATAAAATCACAGAGCATCCTATGCTTCTCACCAAAGTGCGTGTCTTAATTTATTCCAGCCTTGGGAATATCCTTAGACTGTTTTGCTAATCAACCCTTCAAAGGACACGCGTGAACCCTCATTTCTGCCCCCCGCCTCTAAACCGTGGCTTGGTGAAGGATGCTTGTACAATACCCAACTGTCCTGAGCCTTGAGCTGAATTAATGTTCCTTATCTTTCTGTGGCTGCTGATAATGACTTTGCAGACCATGTACTCCTAATGTTTCTCCCATTAAAAAAAAAAAAAAAGGCACTAAAGTCTGGAGGGAGTCTCCTTAATGTTTCTATTTATTAAGCCCAAATGAATACGGGCCCCACAGAGATCATTGCCTCCTGCTGCTTCTCCCACCACCACCCTGGGGTTGGGTTTTGGCTTTCTTTCCCCTCTCTAGGGCGGTTAGCACACAGCCTTGGAGATGCTCAGACCCTGTGTTCTGCCTGACTCAGGTTCTCCTTGGAAAATGTTTGGGTGCTGCAAACAGTTTAGTGTATTGCTGTTAAAGCAAAACCCGTCTGGCCACCCTGGCGTCTCTGTAGCTCCCCAGCTGGAGCCAGTTTTCTTGCAGGAGTTGTCTTCTCAGTGGTGCCGTGGGTTACAGGGTGAAAAAACTCCAGCCCAACTGCTCTGTCCCCAAGACCTGCTGTTGATGGGGAACCTGGCCAGAGGTAAGCCGGGACCCTGCGCCCACGCCTTGGCTCAGGATGGGAGCTTAAGGTTAAAAGAGGCTCAAATTTGGACTTGTTCTTGGTTCGGGCTTCACTGTGTCATGGTCAATCTGGAGAGCTAAAAGCAAGATCCCAATGGCTTTATAAATGTATATATAACCTGTCAATACAAACCAGCCTACAGTCTCGAGGGCTTAAGTAAAGCCTTTCAGGTGAGGTCAAGGATAAAAGATCTGAGGAAGGATTTTGCTGTGGGGGATCACACTTTGGTTGCTATCTTGATTAAATTAAACCAAGTATTGTGCATGATGAACTCATGTAAAATTTGTGCTCTCAGGTCCCCTCTTTAGTGGGTGTTTTGATTGTATTACACCTTTTCTGCATGGTCTTAGGTGGGTTTTGCATCAGGGACTTTGTCTTCCTTTGTACAATGGTTGGTGGTGGGTTTAGACTGGTGGGATTTTGGCACCTGTCTTGTACTTGGGGAAATGTGTCAGACCAACGCCATGAATGGGCCAGAAGAAGTTGATGGCATTGCTTTGCCCAGAGGCTGCTGTGGTGGAGGAGATCTAATCACACCCCTCAACAGGCTTTGGATTGAGTCTACAACAAAGCTGTTCTAAGAAGACAGAGTCAACATCCTACTATTTCCTGCAAAACCAGCCCAGTTTGGAGCAGGAATCACAAGTGTTCTCATACAGAGGGCTCTAATCAGTCCTTTTTTCTGGCCTCTTAAGTGGGATCCAACCCATATGCTCTGTGATTCCAGCAGGTACCAAAGAGCCATGTCAGGGCTGAATGACTCTATTTGAAGCATCACTCCAACTACAAGGTTGGTCAAAGTAGTGCTGGTGGTGGAAGAGCAAAGAACTTAACACCTCTCCACGTGAAATGTTACTCCAATTTCCAGCTGCGTCCTACTTGGGGAAATCTTGCTTGCAGGTGGTGCAGTCACAATGCAGTTGTACGTTGCTCCATTACTATCAAGGTGTGTAACTGCAGAGAAGTCTTCCTGCTATCTTGTTTTCTCTCTTCCCACTCCTGAGGTTCACTCTCCCCACCAACACCCGGAATGGTTCTGCTCAACATCCGTCCAGTGGCAAGATGTAAAAACTCAACATCTTCTTGACAGACTGGTTTGCTGCTGTTTTCTTTAAATCCCAGCCTAGGCTTGGCAGGGTGGACAGAAATGCCTGGAGATCCTCAGTCCTTGTGGGGCCAGATATGGAAAGACCCCGTTTCTTGCAGGAAAAGCAGTTGCCATAGTAGACAGCAGCCTTGATATGAGGTCTGTCACATCACACCTCTTGGGGGAGATGCTCTGTCTTATAGGAATGCTCCATCTCTTGGTGTGGCCATGCTTGGATGGTGCCAACGCCTGGCTATAGCTTCTCTTGAGGCCACCGATGAAGACACCCAGTTTCATCTCCCATCAGCCTCCCTTGAAAGCTGGGGCAGGTCCAAAAGACCATCTCCCATTCACACCACCTAGGACAGGTCTCATAGGTGAGATGAATTCCTTCCTGGCCACTGTATTGGAGAAAAACCAAAATTATCGCAGAGAGCCATGACTCTGAAAGAGCAATTCTCTCCTTTTCCTCCCCAAACCGCAGTTACGCGGGGTTAGAGCTCCAGCCTGGGTCACGTATCTCCAGCAGGTCATTTCTGAGCCACGCGGGTCTCCGTGCCCTCGTCACGCTCTCTTGCATTTCCAGACTTTTTTAGCTAGCAGCAATATTTTTGGAACAGCATCCGCGGAAATGATGGTCTTGCTTCACTGCACGCCCTTGGATGATCGCTGGTTGTGGCTGTATCTTACCCGCAGCTCTTTAAACCTAGCGACCTGTGTTTAGGTACGTCTCATTTGTTAAGATGAGGTGAAACATAACTTTCCATAAACACTCGGTGTTTAGCTTAAGACCTGCTTAGTGATTTGTGTCTTTTTCTTTAATTCAACATTGCAATTATTTTTTTTTTAAAAGGAATATATGCTAGTTATTTACGTGCGTGCAGACCACGTTTGTGTGGGTTTGGTGCTGATCGGCTGCATGTGTGTTTACAATAGCCCGTGTGTTATCCCAGCCAGCAGCCTAAAAACACTTCCAAATTATTCCACATCAGAAGCAGAGAGGGTTTGGATAGACTCCATGGGGAAAGTCTTGAAGCGGTGCCCAAACCTCAGTCCCAGCGCTGTGAGTCAGGCACGTGGCTGATATTTTATCCACCCCAACTTGGACTTTTCGCAAGCTGTTCTGTTTGTGGAGCGAACGGCAACTGGGGAGCAATTGTAATCAGTGATTTCTTGGAGATGGACTTCCTCCTTCCTTTGTCCTGTTTTCCTCTCTCGACACATGTGCTCGCGCTCTGCCCACGTTTTCTAAGAAATGCTGCAAAATATGCGCACGTAAGCGCAACGGCCGGGCTGTGCTAAAGCAAACCGCTCGGTGGATGGGGACTGACCTGGTTACAATTTGTGCCTTTGGAGTGACGCTGGTTTTATGCACAAAACACCGGAATGGCTGCAGGTGGATGTGCACTGGGGATTTCACGTTCAGCTCTGTTGTCGAGATTTGATCGTTTGCTGCTAACCTCAAGAGTGAGCTGGGAAGTTCAGACCTCAATGGTCCTGTAATAAAAAGCTGGAGACGCTCCGGCAAATGTTCCAGGCTTTGTCCTCGCTCAGTGTCACCAAGGTAATGATCAAAGTTTTTAGACTGAAGCTTCTGCAAAGGAGAAATAGGAGGAGAGCTGCTCTTGGGCAGCAGCCGCCCTGGGACCAAGCACCAATGGACTTCCCAGGTCTGAACCACCCCAGGACGTGGTGTCCGAGTCAGGTGTCTCCCAGCCAAGCTGAGCTCTACAGCTTGGAGAAACAGCTCCCTTTGGAGCTGGACAGCCCGGGAACTTGACTAGCCTGAAAGCTTGGAAGCCCTCTTGCAGCAGGACGGGCTGTAGGGCAGGACACAGCCCAAGGGACTCTGTGTGCAGCTGGAGCTCTCCCAGCATGAAGGTATCACACTGCAAATGCATTCCTCACCCTGAGCTCCCAGGAGCAGCCCAGAAGCTGTGGTGGGCACTCAGGAGGAGTCCTCAGTTTTGTCGCTGTTTCTCAGGGCAGTTTAGGTCAGCCATGGCCAAGGGTGTTGGGGGGGGGACAATCCTGTGTCATCTGGAAAGAAAGCAGGATTTTCTCAGAACCAGGCTCCTGCAGAGGGATTTCAGTTTTGGAGTTCTTTGCTTTTTTAGATGGACAGAAGATGATAATGTCTTCCAAAAATGTTGGCATTGCCGTGGCTTCGAAACTCAATACCGGAGCCAGCGCTGGTCTTGGACCTTTGGTTGCTCATATAACAGCCCGCTTTGCTGTTGGAGTAAAGGTCACTGCTAAAATTGTAATTTAAAACCAGCAGATGCATTGATTTAGGAATGCGAAATGATTTTATTACTGTCTCATCTCAAAACCTTTTCCTTGGCTGTCCGCAGTTCTGAATTGCGAAATGTATTACAGAAAAACATCTGTCATCGTGCTTCGTAACCTGAGGTAAGGCATTCTGTGGTTGATGTTTGGCTCAAAAAAAAAAAACCCAACCAAAAAACCAAACCCCAGAGCAATGCAAGGATAATACAGTGTTAAAGCTAGAATCAGGTGTGTAAGGTTTTGTCCATCGGAGTGTTGGCTGAAGGGTTGGGAGGAGGATGTGCTTTGGGTGGGATGGGCTAAGAGATATTTAGGATTTACGGAGATTGGGAGTTCCTTTTGTTGAGCTGCCTTGCAGAGGTCGTGCTCTGAGCCTGGAAGACCTAACCTTGTCCTTCCGAAGTGCTGCAGGAGTTGAGGAGAGTGTGCGCGATGCACGTGATGGCTTGACTTCAGGATCTGGAGCTTTCTTCTTTTCCTCTGCAGCTTTATAAAAGAAATTCGGGAATCTGGCGTCAGTGAATGACCTTATGGAGAAAAGCGATAATCGCTCTGGAACTTGGGCCAGTCCTTCTCCTCGTTAGGGAAATTAAGCTTTTATTGCTCCTACAGTAATGATGCATTTTTAAAGCGTTTCGCACCTACTTTAAATCTCAGTGAAGACCGTGAAATGTCTTTGGTCGTGGCCACATGGTATCGATTGTTAAGCAGGCTGTTAAAATGAATCAGCCCTGATTAAGCAGCCAAAAATTACCACTTAGTATCGCTGGCCGGAATCAGAGGCAGCCCCGTAACGAGGCTGAATGCTGATTAAACACTTCTCCGCCAAGTGACGTCCAAGAAATCCTGCCAAGAATTGCCTGTGGAAAGCATGGGGAAAAAAATGTGTGACACGTGAAAGGCTCGATGTGTTGGTCTGCTTAAATCCAAGCTGTCCCCTGCTGCAAACGCCTTCGTTATCCAGCCTTCCATCTGCCCCATGAGAGCTTCTGTGTCCCAGCCCCACGTTTCCTTGCCCTCTCCCTAGGGATGTTATCTTGTGAGTTTGTTTTTACTGCCGGCTGTAGTTCACACTCCACTATGCAGTGCTGTTAGGAAAAAAAGATTAAAAAAACCATCGGTAAATGGTCTTGCTTTACCTTGAAGCTCAGATTGGAGTCTTAAACTCCTCCTTGGAGGCAGCCGTCTGGGGAAGGAAGCTCAGCCAGTTGGGGTTTCAGATGTGCTTGCTGGCAGCAGAGGGCAGGAGGACAAGGAGCACATTGGTGGTGACCTTTCCCACCAGGCTGCTCAGGCAGAAGCCTCTGGTCTAGGTCTAAAGGTCTGTTGGATCCCCGGGAGGCTGGGTTCTTGAGTGCTGCTTTGTGCTAGCTGAGCATCTCGCTCCACAGCCTCCACATATCCCAAATGCGGACAATCTGCTATGTTACTGCAACCCAGTTCCAAAGAAACAAAGCAATGCTTTGGTCAGAGTTTCCTTTTCATCCTCTTTCCACCTCTTCTTTCCCCTCCTTTTCCCTCTCTCCCCTCTGAAAGCATGCACATCAGTGCACACAATCACGGTTGTTTGCAAGGAAGGAATTTAATCTCTTGGTAGTTGTAGGTGGAAAACCACAATGCTGGGAATGGTTTCACTTGAACCGGGGGGCATTCTGGCCGAGGCTTGGACTGTCCTGGAAGAAGCAGGGTGCTGTCAGGATCCTAGGATGCTGAGCTGACAAATGCGGGGGCCAAGTCCCGTGGCTGGAGAAAGTGGGTACAGTGTCCCCCGAGTTCAGCAGAGCTCTGACTTGTGACGGCTGAGGATGCTGCTCCGGTGGAACCCTGCTGGGGTCCCGAGCAATGCTGCTGGGTGATGGCTTGCCTTTCAGAACACAGCAGATGATGCCTGAAACCCAGCATTCTGTTTAACACTGTGTCCCGTTCCCCTCCACCAGCTCTGCGTAGTCCAACCCTTCAGTCCAGGTGACATCTGGTGTCAATAGTTGCTTTTGACGTTTTGGCTGTTGTTTTGTTCTGGGTAAGTGACTTTCGTGCAGGACTAATGGAAGAGCCACCACCATTGCAGCTGATGGATGTGCCGTGCAGCCCGAAGCTGGAGAAATAGAGTGAAACACAAAAGCGATCATGGACTGTAGATCTGCACCTCTTAGAAGGTCTGTCATCTTGCAACTCTCAGTAATTTTCTTTTTTTTCTCCTTTTTATCCCCCTTTTTTCCTCCCCCTCAGCAAAAACTCATCCAGAAGCTGGTTGGAGATGGATGTAAAACCCTCCGGTGGCCAGCACATCGGTCCATGGGATCACCCCTGGCTTCTCCTGCCCAGCTGTCCCCCCATCTCTTCCCAGCTCCCCCAGTGGGGCCATGGTGATGGCTGCGATCGTTCTTCACCTGCACTTACACTGGAGTCGTGCATTTGGGTAAGTCGTGGTTTTTACTGAAAATACTCCCTTACTGAAACAGGACCGTGAGCGATGGTGCCACTGGGGCTGCTGTAGCTGGAGGTGTGCAGCTGCGGAGGTTGCTGGGGTTTGGGTTGTGCCTCCTCGTTGAGCTGAATCGGTGTGATTTGTGTGCTGGTTTGCTCCAGCGCTGAGGATTTATCCGTTCGCTTGGGTTTGTCCGTGGGCTCCAGTGTCTACGGGGAAGGCAGTGGTGGGCGTTGCAGGTGTGCCGCCACCCGTGGGCTCTGCACCGAGCCAGCAGCGCTCGTCTCCATCCTTTGGCTGGAAGTCCTAGGTGTTGCAAAGGAACTTGAAAAATCAACTTTTTGGAATGCGTGCTCAATAAAACTGGGCTGAGCTGGCACAGAAGAGGGAGAGGGGTTTCCCGTGGGGCTTTGCCTGCTCTCCGCTGCTCTGGCGTTGCTGTCCTTTCAGGGGGGCTGCTGTGGTGCTGGGGAAGAGGCTGGAAGGAAGAAAAGCAGAAAAAAGGTGGGAGCAGGATGTCTTTCTGCAGACAGAAGGCTTCGGGAGTTCAATAGTCTTTGAGGCACTTTAAATTCCTTTCCATAATTTGCCTCTCCTTTGTTGGCAACAAGCAAGTTGAACTCTGGAGGGAAAAAACACCTCCCTGCTTGGCAAATTCCCTGAGAGCCTGTCCCAGCTTTTTGTCCGAGGCCATCAGCTGCTCACTTCTTCCCTGCCACCAGCTTTTGGCAGGAAAAGCGGGAACGGAGTCGCGGGAGCCAGTGCGTCGGCTCCATCGGCGGAGCCGTCCAGCTGGTCGCTGGGAGCCGGCGCAGGACTGGGGTCCCTGCCTGCTTTGCATTACCCTCCCCAAAATTGTCAGCCACACTGGGGGGGCTGGAGGGCCCCCAGCCTACACGCCAACCCGCCGTGCCTGGGGAGCGATTTCTGGCAGTCTCTGGGACCGATTTGCATTTCAGTGGGTCACACCAGCCCACCAGAATGAGCAGTGCTGCCTCGCGTTTGACTTTTTTTCCAGGATGCCAGATATTTGGAGGTTGCAAAGAAGCAGAAAAATCTGCAAAGTTGACTAAAGAGGAAAACATTTAATAAAACCCTGAAGCGGTGCGTGTGGTATGATGCTCTGGGAATGCCCCCAGCGCTCCCTGGTAGGAAGAGGTGAGGGTGGGCTGGCAAGCTCCGTGGCACCTGCCAGGGGCCGCATTCTAACTCGAGATTTTACTAATACATCTGCACCCCGGGGTGAATATCCCTCCCTTATAAATAGAGAGGTAATTCGTGTGTTCCAGCTCTCTGCAGCTGAGCGTAGGGAATTATTCAGCAGTGGCTGTGTTCTGCTGTCCCACGGCGTGGCGGTGACCTGCAGTAGGAAAATCAGAGGAGTAGTGCAGTGGGTGACACTCCCTAAAAGAGGGGAACAGAGATGAACAGGTGCTTGCTAGTGGATATCCTTCTTTTCCAGATAAATGCCATTCTTCTCTTTATTTCTTCCAAGATCTGCCTCTGTATCTTACACCCTTTGGAACTCGCTTTGCTGGTTTTGTGTCATTACGTCTATTTTATGGTGGTGTTTTTATCTGTTAAAAATAGTTTTTTTTTTTTTTTTTAAAAACAGATTCTTCTTTTTCTTTGCACTTTGTCTCGTAAAAGACTCCTTGCCAAGTGTTAGAAAACCTGCGTCAATCACCAGTATTTTCTCTGTGTGAAAAGGAGAATAATTTGAATTCAAATGGCAAAACTTGAAGCTTTGGGGTTTTTCCCCAAAGAGGTGTGTAATAGGTGTAATTTTAAGACCGTTTCTTATATGTATTAATGTCAAAGTAAATTTTAACTACCATGATTTTATTTTTTTTTTAAGTAGAAAGTTGAAATGGTTGATATTGAGACTTTCGGACAACTTCACTTGAAACTTGGATACTTGAAAGCTGTGAAAAATCTGGGAAACACCGTCAGTGTGGTTTAGATGCTTAGTTAAAAAACTAATAAAAATTCTGAGAAGGGGCTGAGTTATCCCTAATGCTCTGTTCTGCCGCTGGTGATGGAAACTCATCCCAGGCTCTCCTCCCAGACCCTGCTCAGCGCAGGACTTGCTTCTGGACGCGCTGTTGCCCGTAGCCAGAGCTCGTGGCTCTTGTAACGGACTCGGAGCGTGCCAGCCTTGCGTTTTCCCCGGCAGGCTAATGCCATACGAATTTAAAAGCTGCAATGCTGAAAGGCAAAACAAAGAGGATCAGCCCAAACTAGTTCCAGAGCACACACTGTACATACTAATGTCTGATTGAAACAGGAGAAGGGTGAAAAATATCCTGCCCATGCCTCACTGAATCCCTGCCTCCTTTTGCCCATCAGATAGGGGGTGTTCTGCATTGCTGGAGCAGCCAGGCTACGGGATTATGGTTTGTCACTTTGGAAAATAAAGCTGTGCCACTGGAAGAATACAATCCGTGTGGGAATTGTGCTAAGCCCTCAGTACGATCGCTTGGCTCTCCTCCTGAGGTCGTTTTGGCGAAAGCGCTGAGCCTTGCGAGTGTTTCCGCATAGATGACTCTGCATCTCCGAGCAAAAAAAAACCAAACCAAACCCTTGAGGCACTTTCCGTCCTGCATTTCATCTCAGCCAGGCAATGACCCAAGCAAACCTGGGCTTAGTGAGAAGCAAACGTGCACGTTTCAGCTCCGGTGTTTGAAACGCAGTGTGTCGCGGATCTCCTTGTATTGACCCGGCTGGGCAGGCTGTGCGCAGAAAATGTGCGGTCTGTAGGATTTTCCCCAAACGCTGCACCAGCAGCAGCAGATTGTCTGCAAGCAGAGGAGGAGAACCTCTGCAGCGGTCCTCCTGACTGATGCCACGCACATCTGTACCAAAGGCTGCAGTGTCTGCTCTTGTTTCTCTGTGGCTCTGCAGTTCTCCCACCCTCCGGGCAGCCTGCAGGACCCCAAAAAGGGCTAAGGGATAGGAAGCACTTTCCAGTTCTGTTCCCATTTTCTGGTGGGTTTTAAAAGTAGTTTTACAGTCACGTGTTTCTTTGTTTCCTATGAAATCCCAGTTGGGATGCTGAAGGTCTGGCTCCTCGGGTCTGGGGATGCAGCAGCATGCTGAACCTGGCCCTTGGCTCCTTTCCACCCTTCCTCCTCCTGGTTTGCTTTGTGGCAGCGGGAAAATATTTGTGAGAGGGCACCGGGCTAAAGGTGGCTTGCTTCAGCTCTGACACCGGCCATGGAAACAGCTCCTTGGTCCCGACTGCCCAGGGCGACCGAAGTCCCACCGTCACGTAAGGGTTTGCAGGGCTTGCTCCTGGCTGGGGATGGGAGAACACGCTGGCTGGAGTTCCTGTGCTAGAAATTCCTGACGTTTATGGACTTTTGACTCAGTTATTTTTGGAAAGCATTAGCTATGGCTTGGCATCCTGCCTAATCGCTCCTCCTGGACTATCGGTAATTTGGGGAGTTCAGAGGCTTTCTCCTCCTGGGTCCAATTTTTATCTGCAGAATGTCGTACCCATGGAAGAGCTGATGGCGGTGCCAGCTTTCTGTTAGAAAGCTGACGGTAATCCCCCTTCATGCCTTATCCAAACAAACCTGGTGTGCCACATTCCTCCTGTCGGCTGTTAGGTGGAGGAGCAGTCCCGGGAAAGCCCACGTGTGATGTGAAAGGTGGTGAGACAGGAGAGAGGGGGAGCGTTGGGGGTCCCCTGCCTGGGGAAAAGCTGGTGCTCCAGGGCAGATGTCTGGTGATGTCGGTCCTGCCACTCCCTTGGGGAACAATTTGAGTGCAAATGCTCTGGTGAAGCTCTTGGAATCCCCCTTTGGGATTCAGGGTTATTTCAGATCAGTTTTCCTTGGGTTTTTCTTTTTTTTTTTCCCCACTTTGCAGTGTGCTAAAGCTGAGCTGGAAGCCCTGGGACCCACCTTCCCCCTGGGGACTCTCCCGGTCTCCCCACCCTTAGCTCAGGGGCAACATTTAAAATCCCAGAGTTAGAAACACGGGTGCGTGGGTGTTCTTCCTTTTCAGTTCACAGCTTTTAAGGAGGCAGTTTAGAATTCCCCCCCCCCCCTTTTATAGGGAAAGCCATGCTTGTCACCTGCAAGTCAGGAACAGGTTGTTTTAGGATAAAGGTATCACATCAGAGTTTTGAATTAAAGGACTGGGTGCTCCGCGCTCAGTGTTTCTTCCCCTCTGCCCCATCCTCACTGGGTCTCAGACAAGACACTTGGGATTTCTCAGCATCTTCCTGAAGGCTGAGCCTTTTTGTGGTTTATCCTCACCAGCCTCACTGTGAAGCACCACTGTCCTGCTGGGATCCCTGAGATGGGGATGGGATTCGGGGTGATTCAGTAGCAGCTGTCTGCTAAAACCAGATCTCCGCTGGTGGGAAGCAGACGGGGCTGAAGCATCTTCCCCCTTGGACCCGCAGGTGCCTGCATCCATTGGACCTGCCATCGATGCAACCCGCACCCCCGGGGCTGGCGTTCACCGTGACGTGTCCCCCTTCCATCTGCTCCTCATGGATGAGAGGTTGTGGGGTGCCTGTCGGGGCAGGGTTTGCCCTTCAGTAACTTCTCTGAGGGCCTGTTCATGCTTTCGTCTCCCGGCTGTTGCTGCTGATTTATGGATCTCCTGGTGCTGAGCGACGCGGCAGCTGCAGGGAGGGGGAGATGAGAACCAGAAACCCCGCGGGCTTCCTCAGAGATGTCTTCTCCAGTAATAAATCCGGGATGAAGGGAAGCCTGCTCCGATCCTCTGTGTGTGCTCTGCTGTGCCAGGAAAGGACCAAACGCCCGGTTGATGCTCTCCAAAAGGAGACATCACCTCTTTGTTTCTTTCCTATGCGGCTTTTTGGGATGCTGGAGCCTTATGATGGTGTTGGCTGGAAGGTGCCATTGGGTCAACGCTCTCCTGATGCGTTCAGCTGTCGGTGGCTCTCACCGATCACTCCGTCACGTGAGAATACTTGCCTCTAGAGCTCCCAGGGCTTGGGCTGGAGCCCTCAGGGATTACAAAGAAATGTGATACCTGACAAACCAGGACTGCATGGCTCTGATGAATGATTAGAGCCGCACAATGCAAAGGGCTGTACAAATTGCCACCGATGGAGACGTTCTTTGCCCTCTGCGTTGCGTTGGTCCTTGGCTGTTGACTTCACCGTGGGGGCTCTGGGTGGTTTCTGCCACCGCTGTTGAGTGCCGGAGAGGTTTAGTGAGTTATTTGTGTGTTGCATGGGTGGAGGGTGATGGAAATGGTGGGCAGGAGTGATTGAGGGTTGGTTGCCCGGTGCCTTCTGATGCTGAGCCCGATAAAGGTGCGCTGTTGTCACTTGAGGTGTGCCCTGGGTCGATTGACGAGGTGGTGGGATGGAGACCACCTCCCCTTCTCCTCCTCCAGCGTGAAAGGGGATGAGGTGCCTCACCAGCTCGTCTGTTTTAATTATGTAAATGAAGGAGGAGGACAGCAATAATGTCCTTTAGTGGAGAAGCGTGCCGACAGCTCGCAGCAGAACTAACGCCAAACAAATCAATTGTCACTGCAACAACTCCCTTTCCCGTTTTATCTGAAATATCTACCAAGTGCCTGCTAAATTTGCTTGCATGCTGAAATAACCGAGTAATGAACCTTACTTTTTGCAAGGAAATCCTTTTTTTTTTTTTCCCCCTCCTCTAAATTGGAAGGCCTTCTCCCATTTGTGGCTTTTTCTATCAGATTACCGATTTGCTTTCCCAAAGGAATTGCAGGCTGTATAGGAAAATATCTACTTACGGCAGCAAATAAACAAATGAAACATGCAAGTTATTTGAATTTTCAATGGGTTATAATACGCTGTAGTAAAAAAAAAAAAGAGGAAGGTTGTTTTTTAGTTTGCTTTGGTTTTTTTTACAAGCTTCTTACTGAGTGCACAATTTGGTTTCTGGCGTCTGAAGTTTTAGTGTGGAAGGGAAAACCTGCAGTTAGCACAGAGCCTGGGGAAGGGCTTGCTTTTGTACAAGTGACAAGAGATTTCTCTGAGTGAAAAGCCAGTTTTGTCCAAACACCAAGGGGACATCTCAAGCAGGACCACCCCGGTGAGGTTCATGGGGAGGGTTTGCTCTTCTCCGACAAGGAATTGAAACCACTCAGTGAAACCTTCTGGATTCAAAGCCTCATCCAGCCTGGCCTTGAACCCCTCTAGGAATGAGGCATCCACAGCTTCTCTGGGCAACCTGGGTCACTGCCTCACCACCTGCACAGTGAAATTTTCTTCCCAATATCTAATGTAAATCTACCCTCTTTCAGCTTAAAACCATTATTCCTCATCCTGTAACTACATCCCAGCCACAAACATCCCGCCTGCGTCCGAAGCAGGCAGGGCATCCTCATGCGTGTCTGCAAACAGGGTGGAGATGGTCAGCGTTGTGTCTTCTGGTGAAAATCAGGAGCCATTCGTTGGGACTGAGCCGTAACTCCTGCCTCTCACTCAGCATGGGTCAACTCACACGCTTTAGATGTGGTTGCTTGCGGTCTGTCTCCTAGCAAACCTCTCCTGGGAACAAGACGTAGACCTCCATCGAAGCAAGGTTTGGAGCCCTGCAGAACCCCCTGCAGAGGCGGAAGGCATCCTCCAGGGTATGAAACAATTCTGCTCGGATGAAGTGCACAAGTTGAAGTTCAGAGTGAAGCAGCCAAGAGGAGCCAGTGCTGATTTCTGGTTCCTGAGTGCCTGCAGTCTATTAATTTCCAGGGAAAGAAAAAAGAGGTGAATAGAAATTAAGAAAGCTGGTGCAGTCTTGCCTGGGGAGCCGTGTCCCATCTCTTCTCATGATGCCATGAGGCAGGCAGGGCTCATCCATCACGCTGAGGCATGCGCCCAAGCCTTCTAATTAGCGAATATAACCGGAGGTTGGGAGTTTAAACTTGTTCTGACCTGTATTTTTTAATTAAGGCATTTTTTAAATATAAGCCCTTGCTTCAGGTCATCTGATAATACTACTCTGGACGTAATGCCTAACCTTCTTAACCCTAGAGTGCTGCTTCTGCACTCTAATGCCAGGCTTAAAGAAACATTGCCCCTCTCATAAAAGCACAAGACGCTGACGTTCCCCTCGTTAATGCTGTCTCGCTCTCCTTTGGTCTGCTTGCCCATGGGGGGGTCCCACCTTCCCATCGCCAGCCCCTTGCCTGACTGAGCATCTCCAGGTACTCGTTGGGATCGCTGTCTTTGGCTGGGGGTGGCCACCCACTCCAGCGGTATCCTGGCGAGCAGAGATTGTCGATAAGTGTAAGAGCGCTGTGGAGGAGACCCTTGTTCCTATCAGTGGGCAGAAAGGCTGATGAAGCCAAGGGATTAACGGAAGAAAACCCAGCGCCGTGCAGTTTTACAAGAGTTTTTTTAATGGGTTTTTATTTGTCCTGTGTTGTTCTGCACGTAGTGATATCACGCTGAGAATCGCGGGAAAAAATGCTAATTCGGTGTTTTTTTACGGGGCAAACGGCGTGCTAAGTGCATTCCTTCAGTCTGTCCAGAAACCACCTCTGGCAAAAATTCATGGAAAGCACGTGCGATGTGCCGTGTCAGCCTTGGCTCTTTCATCTGCGACAGCTGAAATATCCTCACTGAGGGAAGAAAAGTTGCGGGGCGGTTTCTTTGTTTGCCTGTTTCCCACTTTGGAAAGGTCTTTATCCAGAAAAAAAAACCAACAAACCCCAAACCATTTTCCATCTGACAGGCAGAGAGCAGCAGCCCCGGGGCACGGTTCAGGCTGTGCCTTCCCAGGGCAGCCCTCGTGGAGCCAGGGACTCACAATTCTTCTCTTGCTTACCCATCCTGAGCAGCCAGCACGGTGTACCGGGAGAGAAAGGCAGAGAAAACCTTCCTCGTCATCTCAAATACAACAAAAAATAAATTGAGGAATAGAAAGAACAAACCATTTGAGCCTCAGAACTCCAAATCCTTCCCACCGCCTCTCCGCAGTACAGTGTTTCAAACATTCACGGCTCAATTTACCACCTATTTGATGGGGGGAGTGTTTATGACGCATTCTCAGCATTCCTTTACCAGAAGTGCTGTAAAACTGGATTTTTTTTCTTTTTTTTTTTTTCCGTGGTGTATGCGATGCAGGGAATGACTCGCATCTGGAAAATTTACCTTACAGCTCAGCGCTGAGCTCTTCTTACAACAACCCAACCGAAAGGGACAACGTGGCATGACCCTGCGCCGCCCTGCGAGCACGGGTGGGCGAGTGGACCTTTGGATACGTAGGGTTGGTTTGAGTCACGGCAACGGCAGAAATGGAGAGACACGGGCTGACATGGAGGATCTGTAGGCTCTAAGGGAGGAGAACTGGTTCCATCAACGTCAGGTCATGCCGGAGGGCATGTTTCCCATGGGCATGGTTATGTCTGCAAGAGCGGGAAGGAGAGGGTTGATGTGGCGGTTGATGATGTTATCTGGAGGCATGGAGAGGGTCGGAAATGCAGCGATTAAACAAGGCAAGAGCACCAAACACAAAATGTTTGTGACCTGGGATCCAAGGGCAGCCAGGGAAAGGCAGCGGGAAAGCATGGCTGGCAGCAGTCCTTGAACGAACCCCTTAGGAGTGGGAAGGTCTCAGAGAAGGACATTGTGGAAGCAGCACCGTTCCCTCCTAGCTTCGTGAGGCACTTGGAAAATGTCGCTGGATGTCCCTGCGCTCGTGGCCCAGACCCAGACAGGTACAGCGACTGCAAGCTGAGGTCAGAAAATGGGTATTGGGTCAATGCTTTCTAAAGATGAGCGGGGTCCAACCCCTGGAATAGATGTCTCAAGGGTCTCATGTATTTTTTCTCAGCTTAGTCTCAAGCTTACATCCGTGGTGCAGTGGCAGATGCCTCCCCAGCCCTGGGTGATTGGACGCGAGGGAGGAATTTCTGGGTTAAAAACACAACCTGCTCTCAGGCAGGAGGCCAGGCTGGGTGTTCCTAGTGATTCCTTCCTGCTTTCAAAGCTCCTGATTAGATCGGTGGCATTTCCCACAAGCTGGCGGCCGAGCCCGGAGGGTGAAATTCCAGACGATTCATCGGTTAATTCTACCTTCATCCCTGTGTGCTGCCTGCTTGCGAGCTCTAAGTCAGTGCAGAAAGGAGAAATCTCTCCCAAATACCTTCTCCCACCAAGGCAGCAGCCCCAGCTTCCCATCGGACTTTCTCCTGCAACACCACAGGACTATCCATGCTCTTCCCAGCTTGCATGGGGCTGCTCCCGTCTCTCCCGATGATATGCGAGGGTGTCACGATCCGTTACGGGGTGTCAGGCGGTGTGGTGGGATAATAGGAGCTGATGGGATGCAGCAGCAGTCGTTGGGAAATTGAAGAAAAAAGGGTTTTTGTGCACCATAGAACACATCTGGTTTGTGGCATAATTCAAATTAACTTGGGGGAATTTGCTGCGTCTTGTGTGTCTTCCATGGTGACATGCAACATAGAAACGCAGTCTTGGAAAGCTTTTATAAAAGCTCAGCAGCCAGAGCGGTTTTAAATTGCTTTTTTTTTTTTTAATTAAAAAAAAAAATTGATGGCAATTTCTATTTTTGACTGATCCTACTCAGTTTGCGCTTGCACTGATTGCGGTTTTATAAACAGGAATTCCAGGGCTCTGTATCTCTCCACCAAGGGGGGAGATGTCTAGCTTTTCACCTTTCCCTTGGGTGAAATGTGAATCACCAGCGTTAAACCTCTCTGGGCAGAGCGATGCTGGGAGCCCAGCGAGCAGCCGTGCCTGCTGCTGCCTGGCTCCCGTGGGACCACTCTGGAAAATCCCACCTATTAACTCCCTGTGCTCAGCTTGTTCCTGGGGGGATGCTTGGGGTGGCTCTCCCCGGGGGGATGCTCACTATAGGTGGCTGCAGAAATGACCCCGTGTCTGGTCCTGTGGGTTTCAGACTGGACCATACCTCCGGGGAGATGGATTCTCTGCCAGGGGCCAGCTGGGTGAGCAGGAAGGGTCATGTCACTTCCCGTGCCTCAGTTTCCCCCGTTGTTGAGATGGCAGCAACGGTGTTGTTTCTTAGGTGGTATTTCAAGACTCCTGAGGAAAGGCTGGGAGGTATGGTCATACTCTTCCTCCGAGCTTTCAGGGGACCACACAATTAAATGACGCACCGAGTCTTGCTAACGGTGGTATGAAATGGGCGATTCCTTGTTACAGTCAATCTCAGATCGTGGCGCCGCTCGGGAGACAGCATGGGGGTCACCCTGTTTCTTGCCCAGCCCATGGTGGGTCTCATCACCTGGGCGTAGGAAGGCTCCGTGGACACGTGAAAGGTAAGCTTGGCGTAGAGAGCAGGGGTATCACTGTGATCTTTTAGAAATGAGAGGAACCTGTACAGTCTTAAAACCCACAAGAAAAAATGTCTGTTTGGATTGGGTCATGGTGGCATCCGAGACCTTGGTCAGGAGGTGCTGGTCCACATGCTCAGTCGGTAGCAAGCTCAGCAACTCGTGCTCATGGGAAGCGGCGCTACAGGAGACTGTCTTGCCCGCACTTGCCTTGGGAAGATGTATTTTCTGCTGAGCTGGTGTGCCTGTGGGTGCCAGAGCCTGGAAGAGGAGTAGCTGGTGGATTCCTCGGTCTCTCCTTGGTCCAGGAGCCTGTTCAAGACCATCTCCATTGTGACCATCAGATACCAGCTCTCTGCAACGTGTGAGCAGGAGCCTGGGGTCGTTTCCAGAGGGGCATTTAGGGTTACCTATGTGCTGTTTCTGTGGGTCAACCTGAAAAATGCAAAGAGCCTTCCACCTTCTGCTTTTGGAAGGCTGCTTTCTGCATCCCCCAGGCAGGGTTTGAGGCTGGAATTAGGGTCTCGAGGCCAAACGCAGTGGTTCCAGACAGTCCCTTCATTTGCGAATGCGTCTGCGTGGGCTCTCTTCTAGCTGGCTTTCTCAAGCTCGTGGGCTGCCCAGCCCAGAACAGGATCCTTGCGCAGGGATCCTTTTGTTCTCTTTCCGTTCTTTCTCAATCTTTGCATTTACTGGACGGGGGTTTGGCAGCAGCTGGCTGTTTCTTGCCATCGTGGCTCCCAGGATTTGGGTTGGGAGGCAACTGGAGGTAATCTGCCAATGCAATGACTTAAAAAGGGCAAGCCTCCCCTTTTTTTTATCATCCTTGCTCTAGTCCTACACTCCCTCTGTTTATCTAGTGCAGGCTGCAGTGCTTGTTGGATCTAACTCGCCAACCTGGCAAGAAAGAGATCCAACAAAAACACCAAATGATTTTTTTTTTATTTTCTTTTTCTGCTGGGTTTGTGAGTTAAACCAGCTCTGAGTGTCTGGATGAGAAGCCCATCTCTGGAGCCTGCTGCTGTTTGTCTTGCTAGCAGAAGTCCCCCTGGCTTCACAAGGGAGCGGACAGACCCAGGGCAGGACCCGGAATGCGTGCCCTTCGGCTGCCCCAAATTTACAGCGAGGGTCGCTGAGCAGGCGGTGCCCGGGCTGAGTCCTTGTCTATGCGCTGTGCAGGAGCTTTGGTGGGAGCAAATCCTCCTGGGTTTATGGTGGTTCTTTCCCTTGCTCTGCTCCCTCCATCCCATGGCGCCCGCTCTTCTATCCAGGGTTTTTGGGAATTAGGAAGTGAGGTGTCTGTCTGCCCCAGAGGCATGTTTAACCTCGGGATGTCTGCGATGTGCAGGCAAGAGTTTTGCATCAGCATCATCCGGCGTGGTGCTCAGCTCGTACAAAAGTCAGGTTCTTCCCCCACATCCCCTGCTTTAACTGGGAGAAAAACATATCCAGCTCTGCCTTGGGCTGGTCTGGGAAGAGATTTTATTAATTTATTTATTTTAATTAGTGTGTATTTGGGTGGTGCTCTTTGTTTCATCCCATGCAAAAATATCCCCAAACCTTGCGTCAAGTTCTCGTAGCGCATGCTGGCCACGTACCACGATGCTCTGCAGCTCCTGACCACCCCTCCAAGGGCTTTTCTGGAGCACGAGAGAGCTAATTTCCTTGTTCTGGCTCTTTTTTCCCCTCCGCAGTGGCTGCAATGTGGTTGGAGGGTTTGGATGAGGAGAGTGAAGCTGATTAAACAGGGGAAGGTCCCTTTGCTGGGCTGGCGGTCTCTGTTGGGACCCTGCTCCCAGGTGGATGATTGCGTTGAGAGCATCCCCTCCTTCCAATAGAGAAAGAGGAGGAAGATTGGTAAGGAACAAATAGTTTGGGGTTTTTTTTCCCTAACGGCCTTTCCTGGATGGAGTATGCATCTTGGGCTCGGTTCTTCTCCCCCTATCATTCCAACACTTGGGATGCTGTCCTGGTTTCACTGGTGCTCAGGAGCTGCACCTTTCAGTCTTCCCTCTCTCCCGGCAGCGTGTGCACCTATCTCATGTGCTAGAAGGGCTCCAGTGCTGTCATACAGCTTTTCCTTCCTCCTCCTTCTGGTTTTGTGTTTGATGGTTTGGGTTTTTTTTGTATGTGTAATGTATGTGCATATATTTATTTACCCTTTCTCCTTCCCCTCTCTGCTTTTCTAAACATTTTGAGGTGTATTAAGCTCGATGATCCCAAATTCCTTCTCTAAGAGGATTTAAATATGGATAAGAGGAGCGAGGCATCCCCAGCCATTCTCAGATACAGTGATGAAATGGTGCCTAAGGAGGGAGAGAGATCCCACGCTGGTGATTAAACCTGCCTCTGGCCAATTTTGGCTGTGGGAGGTCTGTCCTACCCTTTAAATCAAGGTGGCAGAGGAGCAGCCTCCTGGCAGACCTTCACAAGCCCGGCAGTCAGAAGCTGCAGGGCTGAGCGCGGTTAGTGCTCCTGATCTATCTGAAATGGAGTGAACACCCCACCAAAGCGCGACCCTCCTGTGCGGTGCCTGGTTCGTGCTCGCAACCCCTCTGGCCCGGCTGGGAGGCGATGGGCGGCAGATGTTGGAGATCTTGGCTTGGAGGGAGGAAGGGGGAAACTGTTCTCTAAACAAACCCCTCCCTCGTGTCCTGCCGTTTCCTAAAGCTGCCCATTTGCGAGCAAGAGATATTTATCTATCCCCTCCCGTGTGCGTGTACATCTATGAATACGTGTGGGGCTAAGCTGATGTATGTACAGAACGCTTTATTCTGTTACCAGTACATTCATGTTATTTCAACAATAACAGTGGTACTGGGGCCAGAAAATGCATCATTCCAAGAGCTCTGCCTTGCAAGTGTCATAAATGTTTTGATGGTAAAACATTAGTGGATTCTCTGATGTCTTGTAGGAACACTTGATGCTAGCCATCCTCATTACCCCGTCCATGTGCTCGCCAGCTGCCAAATGAACGTACTTTGTTTTTTGTGCTTTTCCACCCGTGAACAGAACACACGTGCCTGCTCCCGTTAGCGCTGCAGGGTGATTTTGCAGGTCCTGAGGGCTGGGCTGGCAGTTGGGCTGGAGCAGATAGACCCAGCCTAGCAATCTGCCTGTGGCGGCTGTTGGGGCCAGCAGAGCTGGGATGGAGCAGAGCAAGGCAGGGGACGCAGCAAGAAAAGGGAGCCTGGAGCTTCCGATGGGCGAGAACACTGGTGAGAAGCCAGCAACACCTTCAGGTCTGTGGGCGTAGGGTTTGTGGCTGCCAAGTCCAAGTGCTGCCAAGGGCGTGTTTCCCTCCGAGCAGCCTCCCTTCCCACGGGGGAAGATGAGGGTATTTTCCCCCACTTCCCCTCTGGATCCGAGGTTTGCTTTTACGGGTATTGAGGCCAATTTTGTTTATGGCGAGTAATCTAAATATCGTGTTGTGTGTGTATTCAAATCTGTATGCAAAGCGGCGGTTCATTGCCTAATCTATTCCTTCTCCTGCAAACAATTTGCTCGCTCTCTTCAGTGTAAACCAGGAGTGTGTTCTCCAGCGTTGATAAATTCTGGGCTCATATAACCCCCATGGGGGAAGAACTGGGCTCCACGTGTTTATAAACAGTGAGAGAATATATATATCTCTGCACACAGAGTTTACATTCCACGTGGGCTCTCTTACCAGGGTGTCCAATAAAAGACAAGGCGCATTTCTTTCCAAAAGGCGCTGGAAACATCTGGCTGGGTGGCACCACTGCGGCATCCCATGCGTGGAATCCAAAGGAGGTCAAGCGTGATGCAGCAGCCCCATTCATGCGGGGTGTTTGCTAGGGACTATCGAGCTCTGTGATTAAGTAAAATCCATCAAAAGCAGGAAAACCGGGCCCCGGGGCTCCCAGGAGAAGGCTTGGCGGAGGAACTTATTCATTAATTAATTTGAAAGGTGATAAGAAGCCGTTTTTTGTCATGGTTATCTATACTTAGTTGTCATCTGTTGCAATTCTTCGCAGGTTCCTAATAGTCTGAAGTTCAGAGAAATTATTTTAATGACTAAATATTACTGTTGCCTGCTCTCCTGTCCCAGTGTTTTACTGCTCCTTCACCAAGGTTTCAAGGCTGCTGCTTAGGAATGATTAGAAACTGGCTGGAGATGGGGAGAGGGAACTCTGTTGGCTATGAAAGGCAGAAAACAAACAGAATACATGAGGAGTTCATGCATGCGTGGGCTTCTGCATCCTAGGCTAATGGTTCTGCGAGACCTTGCTGTGTTTCTGATGCGACATGTCTTTTTTTTTTAATATAACATAAAGGTGGTGTCCACACTGCACTGTAAAATTAGCCAAGTAGCCTCTGGTTAGATCTGAAGGATGGAAGGCAGCCAGACAAATCCAATTCTGCACGTAAAGTGCAAAGTCCCCTGCGGTCCAGTGCTGAAGTGCTCTTTCCAGCCAAAGCAGGTACAAGGCCGTGTGATTGACTTCCCTGAATCGTTGTGAGGGCAAGTGTTGGAAAGGGTTGGAGAATGGACATACCATTTAAGCCCCACAGGAAACTTCTAACAGTTGACAATTGGATGTGCGGAGGACAAGCTTCTCTGTGCCCACCCCAGATCCTCCACCGAACAGGATCGTTGAAGTTACACACATCAGAACAACCGACTCTAAACAGGCTGGGCTCAACAGCCCTTGAGTTTGAGATACCCCTGGAAGAGAAGCGTTTGTAACAGACTGCCAAATATTCAAAGCTAGCAAAGGTGTGAGGTCTCTGATTCACCTTCTTGGGCAATGGTTAAGACCATGGTAACCCTTCTGGGTGCTACAGCAGTGTCTGTCCGCACAGCAACAAGTTCATTCACTCATATGTAACACAAGTCTCAGGGCTATTTTTCCTTCCTTTCTTTTCATTTCTGCAAAGATGAAAAATACTTGAAGGGAGTGTCAGCATTCATCTTTCACCTCCAGGGAATATTTTTCTCTGTAATCCATAGCTTGACTCCTGCCTTTTCGTGGCTCTTCATTCTACAACGCGCTCTTCCCTGGCACATTGGGGTGGCTACCGATGGACCCGTCTTTGGAGATGCTCAGTGGAAATCTCTGTTTAACAGACACACCTGAGGCAATTCTTCCTCGTTCTCTAATAGAATCATAGAATGGTTTGGGTTGGAAAGGACCTTAAAGATCACCAAGTTCCAACCCCCCTGCCATGGGTGGGGTTGGTTTTGGTTTGCTTTATTCCTTACAACAAGTGGACTGGAGGGAAAGATGATGCTCCAGTTGGTAGCGCTTTCCTGTCCCATCACCAGCTCCCTTATCCCACCTTTGACAAATGAACCTCGGTACCGGTTGCCTACCATCCTGCTGGGATTGCTGACCTGGCCACGCTCTCCCTTTTAGCAATGAGGACAAAAACAAGATATAGGGGCGGTCACCAGACTCGTAGTTCTTCCCCTATTTTACCTGTAGCTGTTAAACATATGTGGGCTGTGCTGCTGGTCATGAACCCTATGGGTTGGTCCTTGGCTGCAAAGCTCCCTAAAGGAGGAATTTTCCCACTGATAATCTTTTCTGGCAAGGAGTGTAGCCTCACTCAATGCAATTGTTATTTTTATCCGTTGCTGAATGCTCTGCAGCTCAAGCTGGGTGGTCTCCAAGACATCGTGCACAATTGACCTGGGCTGAGGCGGGGAGCAGAGAGGTATTATTAGGGAGGAACGTGCGAGTGTGGGACCAGCCGGGTTCCTCTAACACTGCTGGGGCTGTGGGGATGGCCGACGGTGAGCTGAAGCCACTCCTCGCATGCACGGTTCAGCAGAGGTGAACTGTTCAGAGGTCCGTGTGTATCTGCCATTCCTCTCTTTGAGGAAGAGCGATGCAGAGCTGTCAGTCCCATCAGGATCATCGCGGCAGGTCAACAAATCTGATGGGACTGGTCTTGGCAGAAGTGGGGCTGGCGGCTTTGTCCTCAAAAAGCCCATCCAGGGAGTGCTGACCAAACCCATCCATCATGGGCAGAGCTGGCTGGAGAGGACTCGTGAGCCCCAGGCAAACCAAGGGAAGGCTGGAGGGGTTGACTTCAGAGCACGGTCTCTGACGCAAGTAACACCAGGTCTTGCTGGGAGCCTGCCATGGCTCATGCTTCACTGCTGGGCAAAGCCAAAGGGACATCTCCTGGCCCACTGGTCGTCACGGGTGTCTTTTGTGCCTGCAGTGGGGTTGTGTGTGGCCAGAAGAAAAGGGACCCTGTGGGCCGGGGACCAGCGGGAAGGGGCATCAGCAGTGGCATTGCTGCAGGGAATTTGGGAGCCTTCTCCAGCAGAGAGCCGAGAGCTGTCATCAGTGGGATGTGCTTCGAGGACTTCCACGTCCCTAGGCATTTCTTTAAAAGAGAATTGAGAGGGAGATGGGGTGGAAATTATCTTCAGCAGGGGATTGCTATTTTTTCCATTTTTTTTTCCTTGCTACTGAAAGCATTTTATGAACAACTGATTAAGTTTTGCATCATCCCATGGCAGCTGTACGTGGTAATAGATCATTGCTTTATTTCCTTCTCCATTTCTTCAGCTTGGAAACCTCAGCTAGTCATCGGCAAATCAGGAGGTGCAGGCGGTTAATGAAACATGTAATTGAAAAAGAAGGGGAAAATAAAATCTCTGTATGCGTGGCAAGTTACAGAAATCCCTATACACTACGAAATAGATTGGTGACAGGTTGGGAAAATCACTTGGGTTGTTTGGGGGTGTCTCATGAATGGATGGAGCAGCTGTCACTGGCTTGGCCCAAGAGCTGTGGGCATTGCTAGCCCCTCGGCTGGTGGTGAGATCTTGGGAGGGCTGCCTTGCCTAGGGTGGGACAGCCCACCCTGCTGACGGGCTGGAGTTCGACTTGGTTGAGTTGCACATCCCATCTTGGGATGACGGCCAACTGGATGTGACATCAGCATTGAAGCCGGGCTGATGAGATCCTGCCTGGTCTTGGACTCGGTCCTTACTTTCTTTCACATGCCTTTCTCTCGGGAAGCTCTGTTAAACTTTAAAAGAAAACCAACAGTTTGTCGAGGGAGCCGCTGGCACACATCCAGGGGGACATCTGCATCATGCTGGGCGCTACTGTGCACCTCCAAAATAGCGCTGGCCTCCTCTGCCCTCCCTTGAGGATGGCTTCTGCATGCATCCCATCTCCGGCGACTCTCCTTGTCCCACAGGTGCTGCTGGGACGTTCAACAGCTGCCGGCGTTTTGGGACGGGGGCTCTGCAGGTTGGAGGTTTGTCGTCATTGGATGGAGACCACTGGCTTGTTTGCTGCGGAGAGATGCTTACAGCCCTCTGAGTTGCCACAAGGCAGTATTCCTCTTTGGAGGGATCCAATTCTGCCTTTCCTCTGCCCACAACCTCTGCCTTTTCAGTTCAAATCGTTGTCGTGTGGAAAAGCCCAAAGGCTGCGGCATGAGCAAGTGTGCAAATGTCTGAATCGCTGCAGGGTGAGGGGCTTAGAGGGATGAGGTGACTCCAGGAGAGGCATGGCAATTCAGCTCTTTTTGGTAAAGTTAGGGGTTTTTCAGGTTGGGGTTTTTTTTGTTTTGGGGTTTTTTTTTGTGTGTGGAAAAAGTATTATTCCAAGTAATGCTTTTTCTTTATTTTCTTTCCACTCCTATATGATTTTCCATCTCCCCACCAGAAAAAGGAGAAGGGGGTTTGTGAGAAAAGCAAAATTCTTTTGCTTTTGCTTTCATTTCATTCTTTAAAACCTGGTTTTGTTTTCTTAGTGGAAAACCAGAGAAAATTAGTGTGGAAGAGGAAAATCTTCTCCTTCCTCAGCCATAGGGATGCTACATGGCAAAATACTTCTGACAGAGCCGCTGTCGGGGACCAGCAGGTTGCCAAACCCATCCTTCTTGTGAAACTGAAGTCCCTGCCACATCCCCTTCCTGAACATCCCTGTGTGCCAGGAGCTGCCAGCACCCCGTCTTCCAGAAGCAGAGGAGGAGGGGGTTAAACAGATGGGGGCTGTTGGGTTTAGTGGGGAGCGGAGTAAAGGGTGCCTTGGTGGGGGCTGTGAAATAGGGAGTGGTGCGAGAAACCATTGCTATGTGCCAGCTCTTACATTTTCTGGGACATTTGATGCTACTTGAAGGGAGGGGTGGAGTATTAAATAATATTTATATTACTATATAATAAGATACATTACTAAAATGTTTAAAGTAGGGGAAGAAAAAAAAAAGTTTTGCAATGATGTGTCAGTGCTCCAGCTGTTCCTGAGCGATGATGTTAGGACCAGATGGTGCCCAGGCTTTGCTGTGTCCTCAAAGGATGCAGGATGGGCTTCTGCCTGCCCCAGGAGGCAGCTGGAGGAGTTTCTGGTGGATATGGAAAATTCAGCCTCTACTTGTTAAGTTTTTTAGGATTTAAGCCTATCCTAAGGCTGAGCTTTTATAAGACAGCTTAGATGTTTTGCATGCCAAGTGGGTAGTGTCAGGACATGGCAAAGGACCCACCTGGTCCTGTCATTCCCATAGTGCGGTTGATCTAATAGTGGAAGTCAGTAATTCAGCCGTGTCTCATCTCCATCCGTCAGAAAGCTCTGCTCTCTCCCTCGTCCTCACCAAGTTTTGCCCAGAGCAGAGACAAAACAACAGGTTTGTCCGCACAGGCTGACCAATTATTGTTTGATCACACGATCATCCAAAAACACCAGTGATAAACTTTTGCTATAAAAGGCAAAAATTCTTCCCTTTGAGCCAAGTTAGTCCTCCCAACGGTGCTCAGGATCTACTCTAGATCCCAGGGCAGATGTTGGCTTTTAGTGTCTCCATTGGTATCATTCCATCTTCAAAATTAAAATATGGAGTTGGAAGAAAATGTATGCGCATGCTTATAGTGACCTGTGTTTGGATTAAAAACAAGGAGCATGTGCAAAGTGGTATCTGTTATGGTAATAACGCTACAGAAAATGGAAAGAAGAAAGAAATGTAACCCAGCCTTTGAAACCTCAGAAAAGTTGTGGGATTGTTTTTGGCAGGAAATGAAAAAATTTCCTTTTTCCTTTATATTCTTCTCTTTTCTTTTTCATTTTTGTTTTATTTTTCTGAAGGCGATGTCATTTCCTGACTATCTCTAATCAGAGCTGTATAATCAAAAGGAAAGGAAGACAAACTGGGATAGCTCCTTCCGGTAAGGAAATTATTTCCAATCTTCATTTGAATGTATTATAACTTTGTATACTTTATCCTTCAGCTATAGCTACAAGTATTATTTGGCAAAGGTCCTTGTTGAAGAGATCAGGGCTGGGGACGGAGGAGAGAGAGAGGTAATGGGGCCCCGAGGGTATGTAAGACCCAAAGCTGGAGAGAAGGCTCTAGAGTAAATTTTTGCTTTGTTTTAATGCACATTCAAATAACCTAAATAGGCCTTTAGGTTTATTTTTTTGAGATCATACCCTGGTTTGTGTATTGGGGAGTATGGTACTCAGAGCGTTTTCTCTCGTTTATCTGATTAATAGGGTTGGCTCTTCCCTTCCAGGCAAAGCTGTGGGAGCAATTAAAACTTGCTCAGTTTGCAAATGGGAAATGTTTTGCAGCTTGCAAAACAGACTGGAACGTTAACAGCAGTTACGGGAAGGAAAGCCAAGCAAGCGAGGGAAACGCTTGACTCCAAAACCATCTTTCCAAAAGGATGCCAAACTTTGTGCTGGAGCTCGCCTCCCAGAAAGCTGCCGCCATGTAGTTTGGTTGGGAATTAGGTTTCAGAACGGCTCGTAACTTCATTGAGAAATGGCCCTAGACTTGATGCTGACAGATTTTGCTAGCGGTCCTCATGCTTCTTGGCTCCATCCCGGACTCGCAGCCATTTTGCAAGCAGGAAAACATGGGAATATGTGTCGCTTGCAAGAGTTTCTTAGCCACATCTGAAGCAGCATTATGAAACTGATCTGGTTTGGGTTCCCACATCAAAATGGCAGTCAACTGAGCCAGGTTCGGGGAGTCTCATCCAAACCGCAGCTCAGCTTTTAAGAGGGTTGGATTTGGAGTTTTAGTTTCAGTCCGCTTATAATGGGAAAATGGCTTTTGTTTGGGATGATCCCCAGGAATTTCTCTGCCTTGCTAAGTGCCCGTTTCCAGATCTGTCCATGGCGTAGAGCAGGGTTGGAGGGGGGGAACCTGACATCTTTTCAGCTCCTCTGTACATTCTGCAGAATTGCTTCTGCTTTTGGCTGAGCAAAGTTGACCGCTACGGAAAGGTGGAGGAAGTTGCACGTGCTCTTTGGCAATGCAAAGAAATTAATGTATGAACAGAGCCCGCCTCCAATGAACTCCCAAAGAAGCCCCCCGCTCCCATGCCGCAAACACACCTGTGCTGGGGTGTTGCTCGCTTATGGGCGTGAGCAAGCTTATTGAACCAGTGTGTTCAATAACGGCAGATGCTGTGGAAATACGGTATTTCAGACTAGGCTGGTTTGACTTGAGAAATTCAAGAAAATGTTGAGAATGGTTCTGGGGTTTGCTAAGGGAAAATACAAACTTTGGGCATGCAGTGGGATTTTTTTTTTCTTTCTATGGGAAATGGCAGCTTCTAATTCAAATATTCAATAGTCATTGGTATTTATCATTGCCTTATTGAGAGTTCATCTTCAGGGCCTTTAAAAAAAGCAGGAAAAAAAAAAGTTTCTGGTTTTAATTGGGGCCTCAAAGTGGTGGCTTTTCACAGGAAGATGTGAGACTCTCCAGCAGAGAGTGTTACCAGGCTTGAGCCCTTTTGCTCCAATCTGGCACAAAGAGGAACTGTGAGCAGGGTTCTCCCGAAAAGCAGATGATGGGTAAGCCCGCATCCTCGCTGATGCTCATTCTGGACCCAGTTTCCATAGCAGGATAGGACAGTGCTGATGGGGATGGAGAACATGAACACAAGGCGAGCATCGCTGGGTCGGAGCAGGTTGCTGGGCACATTGCAAACCAGCCTGGGCAGACTCGCTGCTCCAGGTCGTTGCTGCACAGCTCAAGGATGGGTTGGGGAATAAAAATCCCAGCTGGTGTGACAAATGGGGAGGAAAGTCTTGCAGTCGCTGACTGTGGAAGGAAGTGGGTGGTGTTTTGTAATATTTTCTGCTAATTCCACTATTTTTCTTTTATTTCTGCTATTTTCTTTTATTTCTGCTATTTTCCAATGGCCAGCCCCCTTCTCTCTGCCCATCCTCTTTTTCAGTCTACACCAGTTTGTCCCCTGGGCTTGCACAGAACTGCCCAGTCCTCCCACCCATCCCACTTTGGGTTTGGCAAAGAGGAGACTGGCGAGATCCCTGTCCCTGCAAAGGGCAGCAGCTGGGCTGTGACACCCCCATCCCACTGGAAAATATCCCACAGGGTGTTAGGTGCCCGGTGTATTCTGCTGTGTGGCATGGACGGGGGGAAATGTGAGCTTCTGCTGGTGATTTTAGCTATCGCCAAAGGTGGGGTGAGGATTCCAAAGGGAATTGCTCACTCTAGGATGGGTAATTGGGGTTTGCTGTGTGCGTCTGCATGGTGGGGCAAGTTAATCCTTCGCTGCACAGATTGCTGGATGCAGCTGTGCAGGAGGTCTCCTGAGGATGAGGGCTCAGAAAGGTGGAAGGATGTTGGACACCCATCCCAGTGTGAAAGGAGAAAGGGAAATAAGTGCTTTATCCCACTCCCTACTGGGCTGCCACAGAAATTCCGATTTACAGAAATACCTGGATGCCTTTTGGCCTTGCAATGAACGAATCTGCGGTCTCACCCAGTGAAAATGCTCCTTCCAGTGCCTGTTTCAGGCTCCAGTTTATCACGTCCAAGTGTATTTCAGTCCCCACAGTGATCTCTCCTCTGACAAGGATTTAATATTCGGAGGCTGTTGGCCCCGGTTCAGCACAGCACCAGGTCGTTGGCAGTGCTCGCACATTCACGGTGTGCCCCCTCCTTAATATCCTATTGAGCATGGGTTCCTTGGGAGAGGAATGCTGGGAGCAAGGAGATAAGTTGGGTTTGTTCCTGTTTATTTTGTTTGCCGTCCAAATTAATAAGAGGTTAAAGATGTCCTGCTGATCAGCCGTAGCATCCCAGCAGCATCATTTGTTCTGTCCCAGTCAAGATGGGGGTCCTGGGGTGCTAGGGAAAGGAGACACCAAATCTGCCGTGGAGATGGAGAAAGAAGCTTCTGGTCTTCAGCAAAGGGGTGTCAGCATTAAAGCAGCCTTAAAAAAATGGACTCGCAGCTGGTGGTGTGGATTTCTCCAGCTGATGAGAGCAAGATGGCTGGAAAGCAAATAAGGGGGAAAATCTAAGTGAGTTGGAGGTCTTGAGTTAAAGCAGGAGGCACACAAATGCTGATTGTTAGACCCATCCAATGCTTCGCATCGCTCCTTCTGCTTTCTCTCCCAGCTCCGTCCCTGCCAGACTTGGGGGTATCTGGTGTTCCTCCTTGCTCCCCAGCCGCTCGCTGTCCGGCGGTGCGATAGGAATGGCATCCTCGCTTCACGATAAATCAGTGCTGCCCAGTGGTCTGCATCTGGCCAAGGGGGCTCTGCAAGCTTCAGAAAAGAAAATATTGAAAGCTCTTTCGTGCTCAGTGTCTTATCTGTATATACGTACTTGCACATATATATTACAAGATGGATGTGTATGTGTATATATAATATATCTGTAAAGGCAGCTTGTCTAGAACCGCAGCATGCAGCTTTTCTCTGTCAGCAGGCTTTCCACGAAGCTGGGCTTACACATGGGGACCAGATGTGGTCATCCAAAAAGGTCTGTTCACTTTTATACCCCCTCTTTTTTTTTTTTTCCCCCCCTCTCCTACTGAAGTACAGCATGAGACATATGGGCCATCCATCTGAGGCTGAGCGGAAACCGAGAGTGATTGCTTACAACGCCATAAATAGCTAAATAGCCATTTTAAATAGCAAATAGGGATATGTGAATTAAGAACGAACTCTCCGAGCAGTTTGTAGGCATTCCAGTTTCTTGTTTTAATATCTTCATGTGGCTTTTTTTTTTTTTCCCCCCTTCTTCGCGTCTCTTGGTGGGAGGTGGTGCGTTTAACAATGCTTGCCATGAGCGAGAGGCCCGCTCTGGTTATCTAAAGCAGAATGGAGAAAAAAAAAATAAAAAGGGGGCTAGGAGTCTTCAAAAGGAGTCTAGCAGAACCAGAGGCCTGGGGCATCTTGGGAGCTGTATATTCGATTCTTTGAGGGGACCCTGAAAAATCCCATCCGCACGATGCTGGCAGTCAATGGAAGGACTGGGGGACGCGTTGCCAGCTCAGAGCCTTTGTGCGAGCTTCCAAAGCCTTCGTGGGCTGTCTCAGCCGGCCACCCTTCTTCTTGACACCAACGAAAGCCATCCAGAAAGTCAGATTCCCATCGCATGGAATAAAATTTTTTGATGTTTTTCTCTTGTTACAGATCGGGAAGAAAAGTCAAAAGTTTTTTTCACTAAGCAAAAGGTCTTGTGAAATGTAGAGTCAGAAACACGGGAGCCACCTTATTGAAGTGGACAGTTTGGTTTCTGCCTGAATGCCAGGTAAAGAGAAATAAAACAAGGGCTTCAAAACGAAAGGAAATGCTAGAACAACCAACGTGAACATGAAGCTTTTTGGTTTCAAATGTAAATGTTTCTGAGGTTTTGCTGTCTTGACTCCTTCAAAATCAAAATTCTCCCGCCTGTTGAATTATTTTGGATGAATTGGAATTCACTGTTAGAAAACTGCTCTGGGAATTTTAGCGGTTTGCCCCAAGCACAGCTTGCTGTCATGCCTGTGCTCCCCTTTCTAATACGGAGTTGATAACCACGCGCCAAACATGGGATCCAGCCCTGAGGCTGCCCCTGCTCGGAGCAGGAGGTTGGACTAAAGTCCTCCTGAGGTCCCTTCTGACCTCAGTGATGGCCACAGTCTTTGCCCTGGAAAATAGTAACTTTGCTAAGATATATTGAGGGAGGAAGAAGATGGGGTGGATGGGAGAGAAGCAAGAGGGGAGAAAAAAGCAAGCTAGCAGAAGAAAAACAGGCGGAGAAATGTGCATCTCAAAGCTGTGCCTAGAGGGGAAAAAGCAAGAGGAATGCTTGTATTTTCCCAGGTTGTAAATGTGAAATTCCTTCCTTGCTTTACTTCCAAAATATCCCTGAAGTAATCTCTTCCAGGCACCCCACGCACCCGATCTCAGTCCAGCAGGGGAAGAAGAATTGTCCCAGGCATGGGAAGCATCTCTGGGAAGGGGACATCTCCAGTGGCAGGGAGCATCTAGTTACGGGGAAGGTGCAGCAGAGTTGGCACGTTAAGCAGTAGGCAAGTGACTTTAATTTTACCTGCTGTGCTTTATAGAGAGGGGAGAAAACAGCCAGCAGAAACACAAAATCATAACGCTGGAGCCATTGAATGAACGGAGATGGAGGAGTGGTCCTGGTCAGCGAGGCTGAGCACCCCGTGGCGGAGGGAGTATTTGACAGATCAAGAGGTTTAGTAAGGTAAGAAGGAGCATTTTGATCTGTTTCTCTGCAAGTCTAGGAGCTGCATAAAGTCACTTGGTAGTTCTTGCTTGTGCTGGTCTTCCTCGACCTTGGTCTGTTAAGTAAACTGGAGCCTACAGCCACCCTGACCTCAAGGGATGGTGGCGTAGGAGGGACTGTGGCCAGTTCAGCTGAACACCTGGTGTATTTTTGGCTAAGCAGTTTCGGTACTAAAGCACTACGAGGTCAACAGCGTGAGCCCGGCTGTGGAGAGCCATCTCTGAGCTCCGCAGCGTGGTCGGTAAATAAGCTGGACGTTTGGCGTTGTAATTCCAGCAGCGCTCGGTATTGGCTCAGCTCCGCGTTATTCAAAGTCAGCGGGAAGCGCTGACGGTGAGCCAGCGTGGCTCTTGCAATCCCTTTCTCTCACTAATAACTTCTGGCTGCCGTGGAAGCCCAAAGGGCTTCAAAGGGATGACACAGGGTTTGCGTGCAGCTGTCTCTCTGGATCTTCCACCCCAGTTTCTCAGCCCATGGTGGTCCAGAAGGCTTCAGAAGGGGGACCCACTAAACAAATGCAGAAAACATTAAAATATATGATGCGTTCGTTCCCACAGATGCACATTCCCACACAGACAAAGGCAAGGAAAATGGAGCGAAATCAAAGCGCCAAACGAACAATTGAAAGGCAGCTTTTTCTTTTTTTTTTTTCTCTTCATGGCTGTAAATGAAAAAGCATGTGCGCATGATGGAGTTGGGTTCTCCAGAAGTTCAAATGGTTCTTAAATAAAATGTGCAGAAGCGCATACTCTGCCCTGCATCAAGAGCTCTGTGGGATGCTGCAGAGGTGGTCCACAGCCCTGGGCACCATCCTTCAGGGCAAGTCCAAGCTTGAGCCCTTAACCTCACTGACCTCTTGGTGCTTTTAACATCTTGTTCTTAATTAGCTGCGCATCTTCCCTCAGGCCAAATGCTGCATGCACCCTTCTGGCTATGGCATAGGAGCACATAGCCTTCCTGCCTCTCCATTAAGGCAAGACCAAAGATAGACTGCTCCAAGCAGATTTATTGTTGTTTCTTAAAATTATTAATGAGTCTTCAAGGAGCTTCACACACCTCAGACTGAAGCAATTGCATCCCCGGCACTTGGCCACTCCGTTCTCAGGGGCCAAATTTTGAAGGAAAACATTGACGCATCAACTTTGCCGCAGTGATGCTGCTATGGGTGGGGATGTGCCCCGTGTGTCTTTGAGGGAGCAGAGAAAACCGAGGCAAAGCAACCTGTAAAACCCACAGTTGTACCAGGACACCCACCAAACCAGCACAATCCTTCCACCTCTCCCAGTGGCTGGGTCAAAGAGGAGAAACTCGGGTGTAGGCTGAGCAGAAAAAGCACTTTTTGCTCTTGGTGGAGGTTTGAAGGAGATGTTCATGCCACGGACAGGGATGCTGGTTCACGGGGATGGGGAAAGGCTGGGAAGTGATGCTCTCTGTGCCCTGTGGAGGAGCAGCAAAACATGGTCCTGAAACCCCAGAAGTGAATGCGTTGGGTTGGTTTTTTTTTTTTTCTCTTTTGCAAAGTGTTGCCCACCTTCTTGAGCCCTTTTTGCTTGGAAAAGTGGTATAACCAGAGGGTTCTGTGATAAAGGCTGTTGGAGACATCCCCAGCACCACTGCATATCCTAAAAGAAAAGGAGGGATGGAATCTTTTTCCCTGATCAACCCAGTGGCTCTGCTGGGCAGTTTCCTGCAGGGGGGAGCAAGCGGAGTGGGGGCTGTTTGTCCCCTTGGCCACGGGGAGGGTCAGCCATTGAGACACAGTGGTGGCTCTTTCCACCCGGGAAGAGGCCCTGAGCCCCAGAGAGTTTTCCAGGCGCAATGCTTGGAAAACACATCCCAGGTCTGGGTTAACCCTGTCGAACATGGAGATGCTTTATTAAGCAGTTTTCATAAAACAGACAAGTTTTATAACCAGTCAGCGAGTTGATAGGACAGCTCTGGATGAAGCAAACAAATAACATCATCAAATTTAAGTGATTTTGGCCAGACTCCTAAACAAGACCAGGTTGGCTCCATTTGCTCCACTCCTGATTTTCACCCATTGCAATGAAGGAAGAAACAGAGGTTTCCACTAAACCATTAAGAAAGCAGTGGTTTCAAACCAGCCAGGCAAATCTGACCATACTCACTTGAATGGGTGTTTAGGAACCTGCAGAGGCTGGCAATTTGGGTGGTAAACTGCTTTATTACCTGTGCTCTGCTCAGAGGCAGCAAAACTCATTACGGGTGTAAACGGCCAGAGCGCTCCTGTGTACCCACGCTGGCAGCCTTTAATGCTCCCCCTTTTCCGGCTTCTGAGTGATAAAAATGCATTACTGGTAAAAAGCAAAAGCCACGAGTTAGCTGCTGGTTTGGTTAGTGGTCAGGCTTCTGTGCTTGAGGTTTTATTTCGTTGCTGACGTCCCATGGATGACTGTAGAAAATGCACTTAGGAAGTCAACCAGCATATGATGCTTTCTGGTTTTTATTTAACTGCACATTAAATGTTCCCCTTTGCCCTAAGTTTTATTATGAAGAAATTAAAGAGAGCCTCATTAGAGCGGAAACACAGAAGGAAAACAGTCCATCCTGCTGGGCCAAAGAAACAGCCTCAGGATCAGCCCTGCGACATTAACCCAGTTCTCTGGACCTGGTATAGTGATGAGCATCACAGTCTGCAAAGGGCACGGGAACTGCAGACGTTCCTCTGATAGACAACTGGGGAGAAACAAGGGCTGAAGGGGACCTCAGAGCTCATCAGAACTCACAGCTGGTGGATGTCGGTGCAAGCTGATCATGTTGGGCAACAGAGATCCTTTGATGCTCCCGCGCAACCTTTCCCGGCTATTACATTTGCCCTCAAATGGAAAACATTTTGTATCTCTAGCAAGCACAAACATCAACGTCTGCCAATGTCCCAGCCAGCTCTCTCGGCCGTGGGGTGTCTCTCCAGAAAAGCTCAAGAAGATGGTTCTGTGGAGGAGGTCTTCAAGAGATGGTACACCAGGGGGTTCCCAATGAGCTCCCAGGTCCGTTGGTGTGTGGGTCGGTGTCCTGAGTGTTGGGGCACACTCCACGTTCCCCACCACCTTTGCTTCCCCACCTCTCCCAGGGCTTTGGCTCAACACCGTGGTACAGCCAAAGGTCCATGCGTTGCATTTGGGCTTGAAGGTGCATGGTGGTGCCTGTAATCCACCATCACTTGCAGATGCTTCACAAACATGTTTTTTGGACCACGTTACACATGAATTGAAGCTGTGCAATCTTTCTGGTGCTCTAGGACAGCGCAAAAAATCTATTGCTCTTGGTGGTGTTTCTCTGCACCCCACCTGTGCTGGAGGCGCGGGTGGGCTCAGTATTAACTAATACCGAGAGCACCATCTGGTGGGCTGCGGGGCTGGATAACACGGGCAGTCGGGGCTGGGGGTGGGCTTGGGGCCTGAAAGCATCCCAGAAGTGCATCTGGTTGGGGCTGTGCAGTGGTCGTGGTCGACCTGGTCCGGCTTCCCACAGGTGGCAGCCTCCAGGAGAAGGTGGAAATAATCCCCACGGCGGCGTTTAGCCAGCAACACTTCTTCCTGCCTTCAGATGGATGGACCTTGGTGTGCTCCTTGGAGTGTGGAGAAATCCCTAACTTGGAATGGCTTAGCTCCTGCCATAAATATCCATCCTTTCTTTGAATATAGATAAAATCTTAACGTTAGTGGCAGTGAGTTCCGTGGGTTTGTGATTATATATATATATGAATATATGTCTTTCTCTTCCATATATGTATAAAAATATAAATATATACCCATTTTACGTTGGCTGATATTCAACGGTACCATCTGCAGCCTTTCTCTGTGACTTAGCAGGGCCTGAGTTACTTGGACCAGTCCTCGTGGTTTTGCCCAGAGCCCTCTGACAGCTTATTAACTCTTGCAAAGACCGTCTACGTGCTGTGCTGGAGAAAACCTAGACAAGGCGACCTTCAGAAAGCAGATGAACCCCGTGCAAACCACGCGCCACTGTTAAAACCTCCATCTTCTCATTGACCCTTCAGCACAACCTCTGAGCTCTGCGCGCTTTGGGGTGGGAGATGTACTCCCAAGATGTTAGATGGCTTTTTCCAGGCAGCTGATCTTCCTCTGACCTGTATGAAAGCAAGTCCAAAATGCTCCTTCACCTGCCCCATTTGCTGCTGGCGGTGGGTCTGACCGAGAGGGTCCCTCTTTACTGCATCCAGCACGATGATGGATAAACTATCCCAAGTATTTTGTTAACGCTATTATCATGTGGATTTTGATCCATCAAAGTGTTTCCTGTCCGTGAGCTGTCAGGGAAGGTGTCCTTCAAGGTGCTTGTGCAGTTTGGTACAAACTGGGGAGCTCAGCTCAAGGGGGGCACTCGAGCAGCGCTGTGATGTGACAAGTGCAGTAACAATGAAGATTTTGTAGGGTCTAGAGCCGTCTCCAGCCTCAGGGGAAGAAGCTCTTGCTTTTCTGAGCTAAACTCCTACCCCCAGATGCATCTGATTTCCATTAAAATATCCTCCAAGCAAAGGTGAAAACAATCAGGCTTATTAAGCAATTTTTAGCTCAGACTCAGCTTTCTGCTTCTCTTGCCCTTGGGGTGTCTTATCGGGATGGCAGGGATGGGTGGGCGATGGTAAGGGCTTTAGAAAACAAAGATGTTTGCTATGGTCTACTCTGCTCCTGTACCTGCAGAAGGTAGATGCTGGCAGAATTTTGTCTGAAGAGATAAGTGAATATAACCCACAAATTTGTTATATCTTGATGGGATGGCATTGCTGAGTGTGAGCTGTGACTGTCTCTGGGGCTCTGCAGAACAAGCTGGGTGGTGTTCTGTAACACACGGTGAGTTTTGTTGTCGTTCCTTGTTGTGTTTCTGCACAGCCGTCAGATACTTCATAGAGCCATAATTCATGTGAATTATTCAGTAACGGGGGTAGCCTGTGGTATTTTGTCCTCAGTATCAGGGCTGGTTTTTGTTGCAGTGAGCTTAGATCAGACATAAAGAGAAAAATTATTACCAAGGGAGTTTGCAGCTGTGCCTCTCCGGGATGCTTTTCCTTGGGTTCCCTGTGCTGGTTGGTTCCCAGGGCTCACTGCTCCATCCTCCATTTGTGTCCTCCTCGGTGCTTCCCCTCTGCACGCTCTTTTCTTGGCTGAGGCAGCATGAGACGTGTTTCCACATCTCCTCAGAAGGAAAAAAATCTTGTAAGAAAACACACGGGATTTTTCCTCATGGTTTTCACGTGCAAGCAGTGTGGAAAAAAGGGTGTCTGGGTGGACCCATCTCTTAACTGTCTTCCCAGCAGCCAGCATGAGGCTGTTTGGGTTTGTGCTGAGGAGAAGCTGATCACACACCGATGGGCAGAGCTGCTGCCAGGACAGTCAAGGACTTTCCAGATTCTCTGCTGTGCCTGTGTCTGCAGGGGCAGGAGAAGCTGGGAGGGAGCACAGCCCCAGTGACCAGCCCAGGATTCGACCTCAGGGTTAGGGCTGAGACCAAACTGGCCGATGGTCTGTTCCATATCATGCACGGCATGGCCAGTGTATAGGTGAGGCTCTGTCTGGAAGTTCTCTCTCTTGTTCTGGGTTGTCTCCCTCTGGGTTGGCCCCTCTCGGGTTCATCTCGGTCTCTCAGACACTTGGGCTCTTATCTCCATTCTGGGATTGTGGTTTCAGGACTCTCTCTGCTCTGGGATCATTAGCTGGGAACAGGCTGAGCCTTGGTCATCGGGTGGTGAGCAGTGTCACTGTGTGTCACTCATTTGTATATTTGTATACATTACTATCATAGACTTCCAGTATTATTGTAGTTTAGTTATTCATTTGTTCTTATCTCACCCCACAAGTCTCTTTTCCCTTTACCCCTTTAATTCTTTCCGCCATCCCCAGGAAAGGGGAGGGTGAGTGAGCGGCTGTTGTGTTTTGCTGCCAGCCAGGGGTAAAACCACGACAACCAGGGTCCTCCTTAGGACAGGGGCAAATCTGTGTCTGTCCTCCTTTTCCCCAAGCTCATGCCAGTGTGCTCAGTCTGCCGTCACTGTCATAGTCCCTCTGTCCCCAAGGGCCGTGCATTGTGCCATCATCCTATTTTCCCAGCATTAAGAGCCTGCGAAGGCAAACCATCCCTTTGGATGGTTGTGCTGCTGCATTGCAACGTAATGAGCCAAAATAGTAAAAATCCATCCTGCAGATGAGTTTTCCCTCTCCGTGATGTTTCCCTTCCCCCCCTGTCTCCTGCCCTCTCTCGCAGGCTCTGAATCACAGCACCTGCCTGCTTCAGCTGCTGTGATTAAAACTGGGAAAGAAAACGATCAGTGAGGCTTGCTTTTTTTTCTCCCCAAACAATACCCAAAACCTCCTGAAACTGGCATGCTCTGTACAAAAACCCCCGCATTAATAAGCATGCCTTTGGACCCTAAGAAGTGTCTTTTGTCTGGGGTTCCCCCTGCATTTTAATAAGCCTGGCTTTTTATAAAGAAACACACTCCCCCCCCCCCCAAAAAAAAAAAAAAAAGAGAAACAGACACACGCACAAAGACAAATTTCATTAGGCTCTAATCTCTTTTCTGACCAATACGCTCCTGCCGCTCTCTAAGCCCTTTCAGCCCAGCAATGCTTTTTTTTGTTGTTGTTTTTCATCTTGTTGTTATTTTCTTCCCCACCAAAATAAAACTTGTCCCGGGAGGGGACCCTGGTGCACAACACCGGGTACCAGCATTAAGCACTAAAATGGATAATACCACGTTTTTTTTTTTTTTCTTCTTAAAGGTGTGAAGTTGTTAATGAGGTGTCCCACGCAGTAGAAACCCAGCGAATCTTTTGATTAAAACCAGTCCGCATGGCAGAGGCTGAATTATTTGTACTCGGTCCCTTTGAGGGGTGGTGGTGGTGGCGGTGGCTGGGGGAAGAGGAGAGAAAGATGAGAAGTAACATTTGCCGGGCAGCGGGTTTGCTTCGCTTGGCGGCGCAGCTTAGGCTGGTGTCGAGAAAAGGCAGTGGGTTGTTAAATGGCATCAGCGCTTGATGCTGTACAAATAGCTGTGCTGGCAGGAGAAACGGCTTTGAAATGCAGCGGGGGTTTTTTCGGGGAGAAACTTTTAGCAGAAGATCTTCGGTCCATGTTACAGCAGCGGGGCTGGGCTGGTTTTCTGTTGGGATGGAGAGGGACTGGGGTGTCCCCGCATCTGTGGGATGCAGGATCCCCACGTCTGTGGTACCTGCTCCTCGCTGCGAGGTGCGATGTACAGCCAGACTGTGTCGTTGTCAGTGAGGTCCCCAAATCCCAGGTTTTCCCAAGCTCCGAAGATGTTGGCAGTAAGGTCCCACACCTGTAGTCATGCCGAGGAGCAAAGGGGGCTGAGCTTTCTCTCGCTCTTTGCTTTGCATCTACTCACCTGCACAATGCAAACTGTTTTATTTATTTGATGGCTGGAAGTGTGGGTCCATCGCATGCCTGTGGGAACTGCAAAGAAGGGATGGGTGTGCTTGGACTGCTGAGGAGCAGAACCAAGGCAAAAAAAACAAAAGTGGTGGAAGGAGCAAAATACCCAATTCAAACCATCCAGCACGGCGCTGCCGGAGGAGTGCAGGGTTTGGCTGGTAGCCCACCGGAGCATTCCTGGCGTAGCTGCTCCAGCCCCGGGGGGTTCAGTTGCTTTTTGGGTCCAGGAACTTCGGCTGGCTCTGCTGGGCAACTCTGCTCGCAGGGTCCAAGGCGGGTGTGAAGCCAGGTCATGGGTGTCCAGGGCACTTTTGTGGGAGATGAGATGCTGTGGCTTTGGGATCTGGAAGGAAATGCCACCTGGGCACCTTGGAGCGGGCAGGGGACCACATCCCCTGCAGCAGCTGCCAGCTGGGGACCGTCCCCGGGGATGGAGCTAGCAACAACCAGCTGTCCCACGGGAGCAGCCCAGAAATTAAAACAGCCCCTATTTGTCTTGCATTTGGCTGTCAGGGCTCTGGTGTCCCTGGTGGCTCAGCTCCACGTGGATAATGTGGCACGTAAAGGCTGTCGGGTCAGCCCTCCCTGGAGCCCAGCCGTGATGGAAAGGTGCAGCGAGGCTCCATCCGACCCCAAGTTCCTTTTAGCATTGATTTATTTACATTAGAAAGAAAAAAAAAAAAGAAAAAAAAGAAAAAAAGAAAATTAAAAACCCAGCTAGGGCTCACGAGGTTCCCCTGGCTCTGAGCAGAAGCGTAGGGTCCTGCGCCTCTCTGTGCCTCCCAGCCCTTGTCCAGAGGATGCTCCCGGCCATTCAGCAGGAGGGGAATACAGCTGCAGCTCTGCGAGGTCTTCCCAGGGGAAGCTTTCTGACTACTCATGCAGAGAAAAATGAAGAAAAAAGCTGATAATTTCAAGTATTTTTGAGTGGGAACATTTTTTGGAGGAGTTTCATTGGCACGGTAAATATTTGGTCACCTAAGAGATTTCCTGCACATCATTTGTCTCCCGGTTGAACGCTCTGGCTTTGCTCCATCGCTGGTCGTGCATGCAGCCAGTTTTCCCTTCTGGGTCAAAAAAAGAGTAAAACCAGCCCTGCACCTTCCTATTTCTGTGCCAGCCTGGAGGTGGGCTTCTGCACAAACGCAATAAATCAGGGGACGCAGCGAGCGGGGAGGTCTTAAATTTGCCACGTTAGCCAAGATCCTTCAAATGTGACAACCGAGGGCCAGCAATGACCTTGGCTGGAATCACTGGGTTGCTGCAAGCAGGGTAAAGCCTGAAGGGGGAAGAAAAAAAAAACCAAAGAACCCCAACCAAATAATCCACTGATCTCTGGGCAAAGAGTCAGACGTCAGGCTTGCAGAAGGACTTTTGCGCTTGGAAGCTCATCTGGTTATTTTACCCAGTGACATCCTCCTCCCTGTAAAGCCTCTATGCTGGACGGTAGTGTTGAATATATATATTCAGACTATAACAACACTGCTTTAAATGTGGAAGGTAGCAAAGGCTTCCAACGAGATCGTAGTGAATGTGTTTGAAAAATTACCTGTTGCTTACAAACCCAAAAACTACTCTTGAGCTGCCTTTAAAAAGAGGAGGAAAGCTGTTTGATGCCTTCTTCACCTGTCTGTGAGCCGGCAGCGTGCTCTCCTTCGTGCAATACCCAACTATAGCAAATCTGTAAAATGCAAAATTAAACATCAAGAGATATTTTGGGAGAAAAATCCCAGCACCAAACATCTGTTCCTGGGTTTCCTGTGGCCAGCAGGGATCGGTCAGGCTTAGCTGGAGTCCATCTTGCACGCAGCTCTGCATAAGCTCAGCTTGGACCGGGCGGATTGTCTGCGCTCTTCAAATTAAACACACGCGGGAGCTTTGGCAGGATCCGTGCACAGGGTTTGGAGCTAAAGCAAACGACGGGTTCTGGACCAGACCTTGAAAAATGAATAAATAAGCTTCTGCCCCGATGGCTGCCTTTATATTTAAGGTGAAGACGATGTGCAGAAGTGGCACATTGCTGTGCAAAACCATTGCTACCGGGAGAAAATAGCTACCTGTCCTTGCCCAGCTACCAGGCTCGGCTTTAATGGAGCCTCTGCGGGGAGGTCAAAGGCTCCCCGTCGGCGGGATGATTACAGAATAAATGTGAGCAGCTTTTTTCCATTAGCCATAGCACAGCAGGGAGATCAGGTATCCGGCTCTCCGTCCTGCCTCGCCTGCCGGGGAGGGAGGAGGAAGAGAGCACCGAAACATGTGTCTGCTCTAGAAAACTGTGGTAGACACGGAGTTAAAAAAAAAAAAAGTTTTTCAGCTAAATTGAAGGGAATGGTTTACTGGAAAATGGGCACTGGATGTAAACTTTTCTCCCATCCGCCCTGTCTATAAAGCAGTTGTTCCCATGCTCATCTTCAGGAAGGTTTTATGAGAATATATCGCAGCCTGGGCTTTGTTGACACATCCTTCCCTGCCGCGCTGAGCAGCATCCCTTCCTCCTCGAGAAATGCAGGGGAGAGGGACACAACTGTTCCCTGGTCCCTGGAGAAGCCAGGGCTGTGCTGCGAGGGGAGCGAGGGCAGGCTGGGGGATCCGAGACGCAGCACTGTGCCCAAGGGGTGAGATACCTTGATCTTGAATTATCCGCTTTGAAGGGGTCATTTAGGTTCAGGAAGGAGGGATTTGCCCCGTCTCTGCCTGGCTCGTCGCTGGCAATAGAGCTTCTGCTGCGAGGATGCGCTCAGGCAGGACCAAGGGGGTCTGGCTGCTGCTGGTTTCCCTGGGAAATCTGGGGTTATGCCACAGTCCTCGGGAAATGTAACCTAAATTGGAAAAGGAATAAATGGGAAGAACAATAAAAGCGAGGGAATGGAGCAAAGGGTAAGCAGAGCAAGAACCGTGCGTAATGTTTCCCTGAATCTGGGTCTGAAAGAGATCTAAATATAACCAATATTGAAAGCTTTAATCCCATCCAGTATAAACAACAACAAAGCTGGGTTTGTTTGGTTTTTGGTTGTTTTTTTTTTTTTCCTGCCTGGCAGAGAAATAGGAAAAAATTCCTTTTGGATCCCACAGGCAAACTGAGGACAGGCTGAAGCGCTGCCCCGCGCGGTAGCAGGGATGGCCCCGCTCCACCTTTCAGGATGCTCTGGGCAGAGGCTGGACACAGCCCCCTTGAGCCCGGCTTCCCAGTTCACACTGGTTCGGCTGGGAACGTATGAGCATCTGCAGAGCTGCTCTTGCCAGCACAGCCTCGAAGGAGCATAATCCCAAACCCACCCTGGATCTTCAGCAGACCCTTCTATGCTGGCGGCTCAAGCCAGAGCTTTCCCCTTACGGAAGGAGCGTGGGGCTGGGGAGGTTTGCGGTGATGACATCTGGCTGTGGGAGGTTTTTAACTGTGTGTGGTTGTCCAGGAGAACTGGAAAGACCCTGCCTCACACGGCGTCAACTCGGGGTTGTAATAAGTGTTGGGGGTTTTTCGGTAGCTTGAGGAGGGCAGTGGAGGGACAGCAGGGACCGGGGAGGGGACAGAGCCCTTCCAGGAGGGTCTGGGAGCGCTGGGGCTGGAGGGGATCCTGGGGGGTTGTAAAATCACCGTGGCCGCAGGATAAAGCAAAGAGGGGAACGTTGCTTCCTCGATGGATGCAGGAAGGAGCTGGGGCTGCTGGAGGCATCTGAGGGGAAGGGAGCAGAGAGAGCCTGGGGCTCGGGGACCACCCGAACCAGCATCTCCCGTTGCCATGGGAGCCGCTGTGCTGGCAGGGACCGGCAGAGTATTTCCCATGTTGTTCAGTCCTCAAGCCTGAGGTGGCCTCTGTCTTTTTGGATGCTGAAGGTCAGAGGTCTGAGCACTCGTTTTCCAAACTTTACTGGTTCTTCATGTTTCAGAAGCCCACCGGGAAGCCCTGCCAGGTACTGTGCCGTGGGCGGTTAATCTCCCAGTATTATATATGGGGGGAACAGGGGCAGGGGCTTCCCCAGGCACTAATTCACGGGAACAAAGCCCCTTTCTCTGCACATCCCCACTGACCCAGCTCACTAATTTTAGCAGGTTGTTGGCTGGCAAAACACCTCCCAGCCTTCATCTTCATCCTCATTCTCCCACCCCTGCGGCATTGAGCTGCTCGGTCCCAGGATCTCTGCGCTGGGGCTGGGCTCTGTGCCCCCCGTCGATAACCGGGTGTAGGTGAGGTGCATCCTCCTCATGCAGTCAGTGACTTTGGGCACCTTATCGGCGGAGGGTCCAGCTGGGCGCGTCCCCAGGGCTGAGCCTGGTGGTAAAAGCAGTGGAGGAGGCTCATTTGCGGGGAGGAATTCAGCGGATAGCTAACTCACGGGGATGGCTAAACTCCTCGTGCTGTGTGGTTAATAAAAAATCCCTTGATAGAGGTAGTGCTTAAAGATGGTTCGGATTAGACCGCAAAGACCAAGAGCTGATGCAATGCAAGCAGAAATCCAGGGGTGGAGAAGGAGCTCCTTAGATGGTAAAAATGGGGCTGGAATAACAAGAGTTTACACCCAAAATTTTTTCTCCTCTCGGCTGAAAAGTTCTGTCTGTTGCAATAGCCTTCCTCCTTTGGAGCCAAGGGTATATGAAAGAAGGAGCCGCCAGCAGAGCCTGTGACCTGCTGTGGGCTCAGCTGGGAAAATCTCTACAACACGAACGCAGGAATTTGAGGGTCTTCTCGTGTCATCTATTTCTGATGTCCCAGAGCTGACGGTGGGATCGCTACCTTGGTATTTCTGGCACACGTGGAGCGGGGAGGGAAGTGTTTAGGAACAGAGGAGCTGCTGCTGTAAAACACGGAACACTGCGAGCGAACCGTGTTTGCAATAGTGCAGATGTTGGCGCGTTAGAAACCTTGGAAAAAATTTATAACGCATGTAAACTCCTCATTCCAGCGGGATGAATTAGGGCTTGGAATAAACTACTAGGTAAACAGGCGAGAGCCAAGCATAGGCTGGTCTTTGCTGTGCCACAGCTTTGTCCTGCGGTGGGCTGCAGGCTGGTCTCTTAGAACAGATTTGGCTCCTTGGTAAGAGAGAAATTCCCACTTGCAGGCAAAACCTAGTAGCAAGCTCCCAGGCGTCAGCAAGAAACCTCTCTGGAAGAGGGGAGCATGTCGGTTTGTGCCCCAAAAGCGTGCGTCCCCTTGGGTCTGGGTGGGAAGGAGCTGGGGATGGTTAGAGGGAAGGGGTCTGTGGTTCTGGGGGGACAGAGGAGAGGTAGGTGGGTGGCAAAGTGGGAGTTTTTCCAAATGGGTGGCCAAGACATGGAGGATAATCAGCGTTAACAAAGCAGGGCGTAAACAGAGGATGTCAATATGACCCGATTTCTATCAGTATTGAGCCGGCTCCCTGCCATGTGGCCGGGGTTTCCTGTTTATACACCGCCCGCAGAAGAGATAGTCACAACAAAATCTGCAGCAATTGGTGCCTGTGATTTATCTCGTTTCTAGAGCTAAACCCAGCCCCATTCTGCAGTGGAGCTCTCGCTGCCTGCTGCGATGGGGCATGGGTGACGGGGCGTCAGTCCTGATTCCCAGATCCTGTCACTGAGCCACACCCTGTAGGGATCTGAAATTATTCGGTTAATCTAAACAAGGGGGAAAGCGTCGTATGCTTGCAAGAAAGAAAGGCAAGAAGTTAATTCTCTGTAATTTTTGTTGCTTCTTGTTTGACATCTGATGACAGGCGCCTCTGGAGTCAATCTCAGGAACATATGTACAGAGCTGTTTGAGGGGAAATTCTGCCTCATTATCTGCAATAATTTATATTCCCAAGGCTGCTTATCTCATGCTGACTGGTGGGACCCCTGTGTGCAAGCTGAGCTGCTGGGATTAACCTCCTTCCGGAGGGTGGGTGCTTTCGGTGCCTCCTTTGGTGCTCTCAATGGGAGACACCCAGATCACTGGGTCATCGTTCCCCTCTGCTGGGAGTCTCTGCAGCTCTTCAAATTTCCCTGCTGAAAGAAAGGGGAAACCTCCCGTAGTTTTGGTGGGAGAGACTTAGGGAAAGCAGAGAGTCTTGGTGGGGTTACGGTGCTGCGAGGTCTCTCGGAAACACCCAGCCCTGGTCTATGCTACCCCCCGCCAAGGCTGGTGGGACATCTGGGGGTGACCACGAAGGGGGGATGTTGCTTTTAAGGCATCATCCCACACAAACATCTGCTCTGGGTCTGCTGTTGCTCTCTGTTTCCTAACCCTCAGCAGAGTCCTCATGGCGTGAACCTGTCCAGACCTCACAGCGCGACCAGCGGGTGCTGGAAGCGTTTAGAGACGCCACGGGATGCGTGGAATCAGGCGCTCCCCAGACCCTCCCGGTACTGTGGCCGGTCCGTCTCCTCCATCTGCTTGGGGACTGTGGTGTGGTCCCTCCTGCTCGCACCATCCCAGGGCAGGAATCGCCCGGAGGGGGTTATGTGCTTGCGGTTCCTCTTTTTTTGGCTTTTACTGGAAACTGAACGACGTAGGTGATGAAGCAAAAGTATTACAGGAGAGCGGTCACAAAACTGGCTTTTTTTGAACCAATAAGGAGAGATTGTCGTGTGGGTCTCCCCTTCTTGAAAATGAGAACTGCCACAAAGTTTGGCAAAGCTTTCATGGGAGCAAAGAAGGGCGAAATAAGGAAAGATGAGTTTATTTTACTTAAAAAAAATTAGTTACTTGGTGAGAGCTGCAGTAATTTACTTTTTTTTTTTACATAGTCCATGTTTTGTTTACCTTTGTGTCAATCTAGTGAAGATTTTGACTCTATTTTAGTGGCATATAAAGAATTTCCTGTTTGTCCTTATTTTAAGGAACCCGATGAGTATTTCCATATAAAGGAGGTCTGAAGGAGAGGGTTCATTTCAGGAAAGAGAATGGTTCTCATTCTGCAGGATGCCCTGAGATGATGCTGTGCATTCAGCTCCGGAGATGTTGGCTTGCGCAAGCGCTGGTGGGCAGGTACGGAGGCAGGTCAAGTGATGCTCCTTCTGCTGAAGCATCCACGCTGCTCTTCATCTGAATGCAATCAAACCTGATCCCTGCCAAGTGGCTTTAACAGGGTATCATCAATCCATATCGCAGACAGGTAGCATGGTGGCATTGCGGAGCGCAGCTTTGACAGGGTGGTTTATGAAAGTCTAAATCGGGAGAGAAGAAAGCAGCAGAGCTGTCAAGCCACCCCAGTTCCTGTTTGTTCCACGACAAGAGCCAAGGTTACGGCTCAAACAATGAATTAACTAATAGATCACAGGCACAGAAAGCCCTGGAAAAATGAGGGAGGAAGAGGTTTCCCACCCACCCTTCTGATGTGGGGCTGCTGGGCAGGGCACAAGAGAGGCAGAAGTCACCTTCGCCGAGGAAGGCTTTAAAAAATTTGAGAAGAGCTTGTAGGAAGGCTCGAAGGGAGAAAAGAGCCGGAGGGATGCTCATCCCCATCCTTGGTGCTTTGGGAGTCACCGGTCCGTGCAGGCAGTGGGTCAAACCAACATTTAACGCCCAAACTCTCCCCAAAGTGACTCCTTGTTCTTGCCTACACTTATAATAGTAATTTCAGTTTGGTTTTATACTTTGCTCTGCAGAAACACGTCCGAAACAACTGCAGACACGCTGGAGCTGGGGCGTTTCTGGAGCAGGGATTTCCCGATCACCGCAATAACCCCTGGATCCCAAGAGAGGCATTGGGTTTTGGAGGCTCATTTGCCCTGGGTAAGGATAACACTCAAATCCATCCCTGCTTCTGGTCCCTCAGCCAGCATCCCTGCCGCCTGTCACCTCACCCAGACCAGATGCAACGGTGAGGGCACGGCTAAAAGCCGGGTTCACTGTCCCTGGAGGCGCGAGGCTGGGGTTCAAAGGTCTCTGTCTTTGTTTGGCGTACGCTGTGTTCATTTGTCAAGTTTTATCTGTTCCTGCTGCCCCAGCAGCTGCAGCGTGGGTAAAATCATCCCGGCTCTGCCAGCCTTGGGCTGGAAAAGCAACAAAAGCGGGGGCCCGCAGCCTTTTTCATGTTAATGTTTGTTCGGGGCGTAATTGTCTCACAAACCCCACTGAAGGCACTTAAATTGGTTTAAAGGTTTGCAGTTATGTGCCTTTGACAGCTCCAGCCATACTCAGCGTGTTCTGGCATTCGCGGGCTCGTCACGTGGATTTTTACTGTCAAACAGAGCTTTTTTTTTTTTTTTAATAGCTTAACATCAGTTAATAGGCACTTGAGATGAAGTAATTTCCTTTTTGTTTTCTTATTGGGTCTCTGCTGATCAGTGTGGGATGAGATCACCTGAATTTTATTTGGGGAGTCAGAGGAAAGATTGGCAACATCTACCTAGGGCACTTTTTTTTTTTCTTTCCCCCCCCTTCTCATTTGGACAGGGTGGGATTTCTGCAGAACAATTAACATTCATTTTGCTAAGTGGTTTTGCAAGCGTGTTTATGAGAAATGCAAATACCCCAGGACTATGGTGGGTTTGTTTTCTACCCTTCACCCAACTTCAGCCCCCAATCCTGCAGGTTTTATGCACACGTTTCAGTCTCAGCTCACGCTAAAGCAATGAAAGATTGCATGCCTGGAGCTGAACCTAACTGCAGACCTCTCTAAGGTGCAAGGGCTTGGATATAAAAGACCTGAAGCTTTTTCAAAAAGCTCTGGTATCACACCTTAAAAATAGAGGCTATTTGGACTTCTCAAGGTGTCGTGCAAGGGAATTTCAGCTGGAGACAAGGAGCTTGAAAATCCCCCCGTCCCAGCAGATAAAGCAGGTCTCTGACGTTAGCCTTCCACCGAGATAACCCAAGGAAGCCGACGCCTCCAGGACTGTATTGTTTCACATCAAACCGTCTGCTGGCAGAGCAAAGGCGATAGCAGGGGTGTTGATTTATGAAGTGGTGGCTGAGTTCCCAACCAGAAGCAGCAGAAAATGTTTTGCGTTTGAAATATGACGGCTCAGAGGCGTGCGGTCTGCTTGGGGTCCCTACGTGTGCTGGGTTTCGCAAGCCTGATGAAAGTCTCCTGCTACTTTGGGGATGTTGGATGGGTTTCTCTCGCCTTGCCCCAGCTGCCTGTTTGTCATGAAAGTTGGTGGCACAGAGTGACAACGAGACCTCTCTCCTTGTGTTGGGTTTTGCGTGAAGTTGGCCAATATATTCAATAATGATGGAGGGAGGACAGGCAAATGCACGTAGACTTTCCCCATGAAATGAAGCTCAAAATGGAATTACTCCTTTCCAACCAGCTAATGGACTTCAAAGAACAAACCCGACTGAGGGCTTGGGCTGCAGAAAAGATTGGCAAAGGATGGTGAGAAGGGATAAATTTAGCAGGGTGGGACAAGTCAACCTGAAGACCCCCTCCCACATCATGAATATGGCCCCTTGGGGGCATTCACTGGGAAAGTCTCTGCTTAATTACAGCCTAATTGCTGCTCTGGGTGCAGTTCTCATGCCTTTTGAAGATGTCTTGAGACTGGCCAGTGGAAAACTGCTCTGGAACATGTTTTTTTAAGATATCAGGCCAAGCCAAAGGAAATATGCCAGGGAGTCTTGGGTATGATTGGAGCCTCTCAAGACGCAGGGATGAGGAAACGCATATCTTGTTCCCTCAAATGGGAAGAATTAACTGCATGTGAACGTGGGTATGGCGAGTCCTGGAAATAGTCATGGGGACAGCAGCAGCAAACGTAGATATGATTTAACCCTTCTCCTTTTATACTTCATATTTCAGAGCAAAGGAACTTCTGTTGCAGGGGTCACCAAATCAGAGGCGTAACGCCGGGTTGCTTTAGGAACGACCTTTTGTAATACTAGAAAAAAATTGTTTGAAAGTTAGATATTAGGATTTAATGCAGAGTTTTAAATTTGATAGAAATGAAAAACTCAAAGGATCAGGAAGAAGTGATAGTTAATAAGAATTAGGGTGGATAACGGCTTTAGTAAATCCATGGGCTCAAGGGAGAACATACAGAAGGTGGGCGAGAGCTGCTTTAGTCTGTGGTGGCTGCCTAGCTTGTGGAGAAAGAGATTCAGGGAGGGTGGGGGGATCTGCCAGGGCTGCCCCAGGTCAGGGGTGAGAGGATCCCACGGTGACTGCCCAGAGAACCGCGCGGCCCCGGCCGGGGCTGAGGATGCTGCAGCTGCCACCTGCAAGGCAGCGGCTCAGGCTCCAGAGCTGGTTCATCAATAAAATCACCCTTGTTCAAGGTTACGGTGCGAGCTGATTGCTTCTGATTAGGGATTTGTATTCAGTTGTGACATCCTGCAAGTTTTATTACCTTTATGGTAATAATTGCGAATAATAAAATGACAAACTATTGTAATTAAACTTTAATTAATTACAAATCCATTACCTTTAGGTTTATTCATGGTAGGGGCAATGATACTGAAAACAATTCATTAAAGCACTTGATATGTAAATTGCGAAGTAAAGCATTAATCTCAGGCAGCTCATGTACTCACTTTCTGCATAGCGGTACAGAATTTGTTTAGGGAAAAGCAGCTCCCCTGGATGATTTTAACTGCTGACTTTAGGGAGCAGAGAAACACCGGATGCTCTCAAGATGAAATTATTCCCAAAGTCAGGTTCTGCATCCTCTAAAGCAAAAAGTGCTAAGCAAGCAAAAACAGAGATCCCGTGCGTGGCTGATGGCTTTAACAGCCGGGGGAGACGTGGTGGCCCTGCAGGGATGTGGGGAGGAGGGCAGTCCTCTTCTCCCCATCCGCGTGTTTTATTCCTGATGGGTAGCCCTACGGATGTGGTGCTCAGGGAGAGGGTCAGCATCACTCTTGTAATGCCAGGCAAGCAACGTGCCCTTTGCTTCGGCTGCGAACGCCTCCCCCAGAATCCCCAACTTTCTATCCTACCCACCCGGTGCTGCTCCAGCAGGGCAGCAAACCTCTTATCCCGGCTCTCTAAACTGAAATAATCTCATTTGTGATGGTCTGCTTGTCTTCAGCTTTTGCTGACTTAATTCAGTGCAACAAGCCGAGCTGGACTCTGCTTCCCCCAGATAACCTGAGTAGGGATCGCTGCACATCACCGCCGTAAAAAAATGGTCTGTGTTGAGTACAGGATGCCTGTATCGTGCCATTCGTGCTCAGAAAGCCTCATCCTTGGCCCTGGAGGAGCATCTTGTGCAGCAAACGCGGCTGGTGCAACATCTCCGTGGTGGGTCCTTATCCCCAGGCGATGGGGGGAAGCACAGAAAAGCAGAGGGATTGAGAAAAGCACAGAAAGATGCCCAGGGATGGGGTCACCCCTGGAGGATGCAGGCTGCTGGAAGTGAGGTGTGCTGGAGAGATGTGTCTCTGCTCATAGCATCCTTCCCTGGCTGTGCTTTTTTTTTTTTTTCCCACCACCTCTCACATTGAGCAGCTTTCACGACCTCCTTCCATCAACCTGGGGCACACTGGCCTGGTAGAGGTCAGCACAAAGCTTTTTTTTTCTTTCTTTCTTTTTCCCCCCCTCCTCTAAGGCTGTTTTCAGGTGGAGGCATTAGTGCCACGTTGGGAAGCACAAAATATTTGTCTTCTGCTGAAGGGAAGCCGGCATTTTACCGCAGCACCCTGTGTGCTCCCAGTTGCCCGCAGCCCGTGTGTAATTTTATCTCATTTATGCGAGCTAGCAAAAGAAGCAGCTCTTCTGTCAAGGGGGAAGGCAGAAATAAAGGGGAGACGTGGTCAGACAGAAAGGCACCTCCGGCTCGGACAAGGAGAGCTGAAAGCAGGAGGCACACCCAAGGTTTATCACATGTTGCTCCACCAGCTTCTATCTAATCTTGGAAAACCTCCTCTGCTGCAGAGAAAAAATGGGAAAGTGATTATGTGACTTGAAATAAGGTCTTGCTCTACTGTCTAGACAGCTTTAAAAAACATCAAGCCGGGGTGTTCCTATTTATGAAAAATGCAGCTGCGCTCCTGCCGTCCTCCAGCGAGAGGAGGACGCGGTGCACTTGAGGTCATTTGGCTGCGGCGTGCTTGCAGAGCCTGTCCATGGGAATTTATTCCTCTCTCTTTCTTTCTTTATTCGTTTAATTCCTCGTGCTACGCGCCTCGTGCTTCCAACCTGCTGCTTCCAGCACTCTGGGGCTCTGTCCTTGGTGGGGGGAGAGCAGGGGACCGGGGGCTGCCCATGCCCTGCAGACAGCCTGCACCAGCATCCCTGCCAGGGTCCACGAGCCAGAACGGCTGCTGGGTGCTGACCCTGGCTTGTTTGTTACCCTGATATTGCAGCAGGGTTGGCTGCCCAGAGCAAAACCACCCGCAACCTCCAGGTCCTTAATAGAGTCTCTCATAGACTCTCTCTTAAATGGGAATAATTTAATTTGCCCTAAATGCAACCTCGGCAATTCCCTTCTCCCTTTTTTTTATTTCTGTAGTAAATTATTCATAAGGCTTGACCTTTTTTTTTTTTTTTTCCAGGCAGGTGGAATCTGATGCCCAAATTGGCTGGGCAGGATTTTCCGCAGTGCCCCACCCGTCGGACCCAGCACCGCATCGCTGCTGAGGTTCTGGGGAAAAAAAAACAAACAACAAACCCTATTGATCGTGGGGCTGTGTCCTACAAAAGGGAGAAATGGGTCAGCAGATATGTTAATCCCAGCCTGAGCGAAAGTCTTCGGGACAGGTGGCAACCTTCATTTAATGGAACAATGAGATCATTAGGAATTGGTAATGAACTGTACCGCGGCCGTGGAAGTAGGTCACCCGTACCCCAGGAAGGATGCAGAATGAGCCTGTCCCTATTCCTGCTCGGCAGCGGAGATGGCCGGGGGCAGGCTGGCAGCTCTGTCTTGGGATTTGCTAACCAGACAGTTTTAGGAACAAAAGGGGGCAAACGCTATGGAGGTAGAATGAGTTCCATTATCCCAAGTAATAAGATGGCTTAAAAAATGGGCTGATTCGGTCCTGAGGTGTGGAGTCTGGCTGGCCACAGGCTGCAGCCCTGCTGCCTCGGGTGAGGTGGGAGGTAACCAGCTGGGACAAAAAGGGGAGAGATGCTTCCCTTCCCTGTGGATGAAAACCAAGTGCTTATGATAGGACTACAAATTTGAAAAGTTTATTTTCTCCCTTCCATCTCCTTTTGCCCCAGAATCCTGATGTTCCTACAGTGCTGTGTAACTCCGTTAACCACCGAGCAGGCAGCCTGCTGCCCTGCAGGAGAACCGGGAGGCTGGGGCGCGGGGAGGAGGGAGCCAGCGAAAGCCCCAGGGCTGATGGTAGGGAGAGGTTAAGAAAATATTTTGCTATGGATGCAATAAGCGGCAGTGGGGTTTGGAGGGTTATTTAATTTTAATTTTTTTTTTGAAAGGGGTATTCGAAGCAAGCATTTTATAAATATTTATACACAAGAAACCATGCTGAAATAACCCTTGGGGGCTGGTTTGAACTCCTCCAGGAAATTGAGGCAATGCACGGTCACCATGTAGACCTCGTGTGTTGCTGCTGAGGATCCTCCCATTGCACTGCATTTCCAGGACCAGGGTTGAGCTGTTGTCCGTGTCAACTGCAAATTTCACTGTTGCACCGCTGTGGCTGTGTGCTGGCAGGTGGCGGTGGGTGCTGGAGTGACCAGTTGCCCCCAGCTCTGCCCAGCGGGCACTGAGCACCCACCCACTGGGCTGCCCAGCCCACCAACGCTTCCCAGCATGGACTCTGTGCAATGTGCTGGGACACCCTGAAAACGCAGCAAACCTCCCTCTTTTGTGTGCATGCCAGCAGCACAGGATCACGCCCAGCCCCAGAGCAGAGCTGGGTGGGAGCTGGAAAGCACCTGTGTTAGGAACCATTGCTTCCATGGGAGAGGGGAGCAAATCATCCTCACACTCCCCCTAATTAAGGAAAGATCAGCCCATTCCCACTCCTAATTGTTTTTTCAGATTCACCTTTTCCGCTCCAGCTTGTCCTCACCTGAGATGTTAGTCCCATAAATTCAGCAGAAGGCCCCCTAATCTTGACTCACAGCCCCACAAGAGACTATTTAAACCAAATCCATACGCTTGAGGACTGTCATCGCTTCCCACAACTGCATCAGGGGACCAGGTGTGCCACGACGGGCCACCAGGCCAAAGAGTAGGTCTCCTTTTGCCCCCCTTTGCTGGAGGATGCTCCCCAAATCCTCTCTTCCCTCTGCAGCCAGAGATGGTTGCCCATGTCCTCTTCTGGGCACAGGTGTCCATAGTCTCTGCTAACGCACAGACCTTCAGCAGTCAGGAGAGGAGGGCTCCTTCCTCTCTCCTCCTGGTTTTGCTGTTTTCACTTACATTTTCCATGCCTCTCCTCTTCCACGTGCAGCCCCAGGCTTTCTTTCCATACGTGCTGCGACGTTGTCTGAGGACTTTCTGCTCACACCCTGCCAGACCGAGTCTGGAGATCGTTTGCTGGAGGAATGGGAGAGAAACCAGAAAACGCTTCGGGTCGTCTCCTACCCCACCACCTCCCTGCAGGAAAACAGCTCGAGAGGATGGCCTTGTGGAGAACCACAAAGACCCGGGGTCCTGGTGGAGCTGGTGAGAAGGTAAGCAAAAAGGAACAAGTGATGGAACAAGAGGAAACGGCCTTAAGTTGCACCAGGGGAGGTTTGGGCTGGATATTAGAAAAAATGTCTTCACTGTAAGAGTGATGAGGCATTGGAACAGGCTGTCCAGGGCAGTGGTGGAGTCACCATCCCTGGAGGGGTGCAAGAAACGTGTAGATGTGATGCTTGGGGACATGGGTTAGTGGGTTAGGTGGGATTGGGTTGACAGTTGGACTTGATGATCCTTGAGGTCTTTTCCAACCTTAATGATTCTATGATTCTATGAAAGGGGTTGAACCCATCTGTTGGTGGCACACTCCAGCCAGGTTCCTCCATCTGAAGTGAGCTGGCTTTGGAGGTGAGAGGGGCACTGGCTGGTGGAATGTTCTGGGGGGGGACGTATGGGGATGGAAAAAAAAATGAGTTTGAAGCTGTTAAAGAGAAAGATATGGAGTTCCCCTGTTAGAACGGGCTGGTTTCTTTGTATGACTTGGGAAAGGACAATCTAAATGGGTCCCTAGCCCAGCCATGGCTCCTGTGTGGCTGGGTTACTAAAAAAAAGAGTGTTTCTTTTGGAGAAGGCTAGAGAAGCTCCCGTGTGCGTGTCCTTGGCTGTGGCGAAGGCAGGAAGACTGCCCCATGATAATGCCAGTCCCTTGGCCCCAGTCCTTTCCTCTGCGCTCTCACGGTTGGAGGACTTAAGTAAGACGTAATATCCATCTTGCTGTGTAATGCAAACATTGCACCGTGCCAGGCAGCTGATAAGAAATCACCTCTTCTAATGAGGAAACTTGACATAACCTTAAAGAGCGCGCAGGAAAAAGGAAAACATTTCAAAGAGTGCCTGCAATGGAACATTTCTGGTACTTAAAAAGGCACAAAGCAAGTATGGTTCGTGTCGGTAAACATTTTCAGCTTCCTTTAAAAAAAAAAGAAAAAAGTGTAACAACTGTAAGAATTAAAGCAAAAGATAAAAACTTTCTGTAAATGTACAATGGCTCAAAGAGCAGTTTGGTCTTGAGAAAAGTTTTCATCCACTTTACCAGCAAAGCAAGAGTAAAGTTTTTGGGGGGTTTCTCTCATGTTTTAGCTTTGAATATCCCGAGTGACCAAAATCGGGATATTGCACGTGGTCCAAGGAGAGCTGGTCACATTGCAGTGGTTCTTCAAGGTCCAGCAGATCCTGATGTTTGATGGGCTTCAGATGGACGCTAGTCACGCTTCAAGCCCACCCTTGTACTGTTGGGTTCTTTCCCACTTTTCCCAGCAAATTGTGTGTCCTACTGGGACGACAGTCTTGTTGGATTATTTAGAGATCTCCTCTTGAAGTTCTGATGTCTAAAGGGAGATTTTTATTGAAAGGAGAGAATTAATACGCCAGCTCCGGCACCAAAGTGCCAGGGTTTCGTGGGAGCTCTCCAAGGTCTGCCCAGAGAGACTGGGTCCAACCTTTGACCACCTCTCAGAATCATGGAATGGTTTGGGTTGGAAGGGACCTTTCAAGGTCACCTAGTCCAGCCATGAGGTTGGACTTGATCAGGAAGAGCTTATAGCCAAAAGCCGAAGAATGATGCCAGTATGTGATTCTTAGCTTTAAAATTGTTTATTTAAAAAGGAACTAAAACTGTAGGATATTTTTACAAATACGATAAAGATGCAACGTTGATTCCTTGTGCCTTTCTGCTAGAGTCTTCAGAAGCATCTGATTTTTGTCCTATCCTGGTGGCACAGTCTCACAGGAACCTTACGCCTCCAAGGGGACAAACAGGTCGCGGTGGCCTTGGTGGTGGATTAGAAGGTCTGGGTTCGAACCACACCCTGCTAAAAACCTCCTGTGTGGTCCTCCGGATAAATCTCTCACCTTCCTCTTGCTTTCTCCACCTGGAAAGCCAAATTATTGTTGCTTCATTTTCACTGAGGGTTGGTGAGACGCACAGAGGGGACAGGATGCTGTTCCACAGCTTTGGTTGGAAAGATGTTTGAAAAACCCCGGACATACAGAGCTGGGGTAGAATGGGAAGAGTTTTATAACGGCCGATGCTGATATGTATAGTGCTAAAGCTGCTTCCAAAACACACACAGGGGAGGGTAACTGCTGATTTGTCTCATGCGAAGTTGGCAGGTTCTTGATATTGTTGCTGAAGTGTGTTTCCTCTTTGTGCGATGCTATCTTACCTTCTTGCGCGTCCTGGCAGTCCTCCTGCTACCTCAGCCCCCTTGCTAAAGATAAAAATTGGCAGCAGGCTCCGACAGCGAGTGTGCTGGTGTGGGAAGAGGAGAGGGGGTCGGGGCTGTGGTTTCTCATGTCTGTTTGGTGGCCTCAGACTTGGTCTAACCCCCTGCCATCACTTGGACTCTCCTCTGACTTGAGAGGGTGTTGGGTTATGCCCGTCTGATCTAAATGGTTCCCCATTGTTCATCTCAGTCATTTATTCTAATGTTAATCATGAGTAAAAACCCCCGCCTTGATGGGGAGAACCGTAGGAGGTGTTGGCAGAGTTGAAGTTAGCATTCACTGGAGGGATGGGTGGAGTGGACCACCTGGGTGGGTGGCCAAGCCAAACTGGAAATGCCTTGGTTTCTTTGCAGGAAAAGGAGAAAGGCAAAAAAACCTTTTCTTTAAGTAAGCTACTCAAAACATTCTGTGCAACCTGGAGTAAACCATTTTCCTTTGTTGGTAGGGTTGGTTAGTCCTTTTTGAGTTTTGTTTTAATATAGTATGTCAGTTTGGGAAGAAAAAAGACTTCTGAAAAAATAAATGGATTCCATCTCCAAAGCAGACTTTTCCAGCAAAATTACCATTTTCTGAAAAGAGCTTGCTTTATGCCTTGTTTTTCACATGTGCTATACATTTCAGAAGCCAGCTTCTCCAATAGCCTCAAGATTTCATCAGATATTGAGCAGTGTACTATACATTCTGGCAGGAGAGCCTGGTTCTATTTCTGCATAGATAGCAGTGAAATTTAATATGAATTCGTAATGTATAGGACAGGCAGATAGGACATTTTGTGGTTCTGTTCGACACTTTTGATGTCAATGGGAATTCTGGATTAAAACTTTAAAAAAATGCATTAAAAATGTATTTTTAAACATTTACATCTGGGGACATGTAGTCAAATCCAGCTTAGATGCGTGTTTTAGTAACCAGATGGTAACGTCTTATTTACATTTCCCATATAAAACCATCTGGGCTTGAAGTGGGGAGATGCTGCCTCTTGCTGCAGTTGGGAGTTTGGCTGCAGGGGGTATAGCGTCACTTTTGTTAGCATCCAATTCTCCTCTCTCCTCAAAGTGGAATATGTAACACTAGTTTTATTTAACCTTGTTTTAATTAGAGGGTTACAAAACTGCAGTTGGCTCTTTCTGCATCAGTTAGCTGGCACTCTGGATTTTGCTGCATTTAAACAAAACTGAAATTTCTCGCCTTGTTTTCCCTTGATATTGAACTTGCAGTTTGCATCCTTGATTTTCATGCCATGGTTCCTCCATCTAGCCTTCTTCCTCTTCCTCCGTGGTGTGAAATCCTGGCTCCACTGAAGTCAATGAAAGTCTGACATCAGCTTCAACGAGGTCAGGATTTCTCCCTGGGTGTTTATTTTCTTTCAGCACTCATAGCCTGTTACTCTCTCCAACCTTTCCCTGAGCCAAGTTCAACACCTTCAGCTCCACCATCTCTGTCATTCTTCTATGAACTCCCTCCAAATCTTAGTGCCCAGAAAGGACCGTGCTATTTCAGGTGTCGTCTAACCAGTAACCTCATGGAAATACTATTTTTTTTGCTATTGGCTTCACTAGCTTTTTTTCCCTCTTTTCCCTTTGTTTTACTGGCATATCGTGTTGCGTTTTCATGTCATTAACAAAAATGTAAAAACCCATCAGACCTAACAGTGACCTCACCATGGAATCCACCAGCTCTGCCAACAGCATACTCTGTTGGTTGCCTTTTTGCTTTTTCTCCCATCTAGCTCTTAACCTTCACGGACCGTTCCCATCTGAGCCAATTTGAATTAATCTTGTGTGATGCGAAGAGACACCACACTGAAGGCTTCATCATGGTAAAAAATCAGATACATGTGGGAAACAGATGTTGTCTTCTATGAAAATTTTCATAATTTGAAAAGGAATTTGAGGGAAAATTTGTTTCCTTTCCATGTTGAAATGGACTATCAAATTTGCCCACAAAGTGATCTTTTTTTTTCAATGAGGGAAAAATTGTTCACTGATAAAAACTGTCTGAATTACATTTTTTATGTTAACTTGAATTACCTAAGCTTATGCAAAACTTAAATGAAAAAAAACCCCAAAATACTGGGATAAAATGAAGCCTGTGAACTCTGACAAAATCATGCAGTACTGATCCTGTGCTCTCAGAAAGCAAGGTAGCTTCCCCGAACACCGTTTCCCAGTAGAAAAGTTTCTGATGAGAATAGCATTCACCAACTTCGGTAGCCTACGATGCGTAATTTCTTCCCCCAACCCAATGAGTGCCTCTCATTTCCTGGAAAAAAAAACAAAACACATTTGCAGAGATGTGTCATGTTTCTCATCTTAAGGATTTTGTTCTTTTCCAATCTGAGTATCTTCAGGGCGGAGGGGGTACAGACCAGGCTACAGCTGCCTGATGTTCAGCATGGAGCGTGCTTTCTCGGGGCTTTCCCATCTTGCGGGCTTTGTGTTTCAGGATAATTCAAGACTCGCCGTGGCTTGCTTGGAGAGGGCTGTTCTGGGAATCGCAGTGGGGGTCCAAGCAGCCCATTTGCTTTGGCAAGCATGGCGTGAGCGTAGCTAGACGAGGGGCTGGCCACCGCCTTTGCTCCGCGTATGGAGGGTCCTGGCCATTTACCTTGGGCGATGGCCAGCAGTCCCCACTAGACTCTCATTACAGCGCCGTATTTGAACTCATCCCCATTGTCCCCGGCATCCAGATGTGAGACAGACACACACACGCACTGTGCTACAGATGCTGAATATTGGTTGCAGCTGAAATAAATATTATTTCTATATTGTGATGAGGATGAAATAATACCTCTGGAGGATTTGGAAGAGAGATGGAGGGAACTCAGTGTGTCATGGGCTGCCCTCGGGCTCCTTTTCTTTTTTCTTTCCTGAAAACAAGAGGAGAAATCCCAGCCTGCTAATGAAAGGGATTTTGACTCTCGCTCAGATCCTGGTCAGGAAAACAGAGCGCGTTGTTTGTGATGGCAGTCTCCACCAAAACGGCTCAGGGTCCTCAGCCTAGAGGGGAGAGCAGGGAAATACAGACTAATCTAATTGGTAAAAACCCTTCCATAAATTAACAGTTCAGTCTCTTAGCTCATTAAGGACATCTGGTTTCTCTGCTGAAGACTCTCACTCTAGTAGAACTAGAATAATGTCAAAATCCTATTTAATAGGGGAAAAAGAGGACATGTGGCAGGAGCGCGAGGTGGGTTTTGATCTTATTTCTTGCCCCGTACCTGGCACCACGGTATGTCAAACCGTGCTGTGGGAAGGCAACACCCGTCGCTGCTGTGGGATCATCGATCACTGCTGCAGGATCGCCCATCACCGCCAGGGCTCTGCGTGCCCCCAGCTCTGCCCCCTGCAGCACGGGCACAGGATGCACAGCCTGGGGCGTCCCAGCCCCGCGGGCACACCAGGATGATGCGTCGTCTTGCCAGTCGGTACCCGCTGCAATGACAACGTACTGGCAGGTCCCTTCCCACTCCCCTTCTTTCGTGTAGACATAATAAATTACGTGTGACATCCCACGCCAGGTTTGTAAATAGGGTTTCCTGAAAAAGAGAGAGGGAGGTTTCCTGTGCAGCAGAGGTGGCCAGGACGGAGGGGTGGGTGTTTTGTGGCTCCCCCATGCCAGATGTGCTCTTCTCCTCTTTCCACTGTGTCCCTTCCCTGTTAAGTTACCCAGGGTGAGTAACACTACTCCTTGCCCACGTCTTTCATGGAAGAAAAAAAAAAAAAAAAAAAAAAAAAAAAAAAAAAAAAAAAGGAAAAAATAAAATAAAATAAACCTTCCTAGGCTGCTCCCAGAGGTGCCTGCCCTTTAAATAACGCAGGATCAAGTCCAATCGCTGTGCTCTGACTGCTTGCTCCTCTTTACGGCCACACTACTGGAGCTGGGACAAGGTCTCTCCAGGCGGCAGAGCATCCCTGGCTGCCCCTTCTTTTTCCTAGACCTCTGATGCTCAGGGGAGGCTTTTCCGTACCGTTTCCCAATAGCGACAGCTTTGTGCTTTGAGGAGGGAGCATTTCTTTGGAGACGTTCCCTTCCAGCAAGACAGTGTTTTTGGGATGGGACGGCAGAGCTCGAAGTGCTGTGTACGCATGCAGGCAGGCAAGCGGCGCTCGGTGGGACCCTCTCCCAGCCCCTCTTGTTTGGTGGCTTGATATTTTATTGGAAAATATTCTGGTTTGGGGAACTTTTCAGTTCTTTTATTTGAAAACTTGCACAAGTTTTGAAAGAGCCCAAAAATCAGTTTCAGAACTGAGCTGGAAAACCCCCATATGGGCAGATCTGTTTCCCAGCTTGCTTACTAGAGTTAATAATCTGCACTTTGCTAGCCCTGATCGTCTAAAAAACTCAGGCAATTTGCGATACCATGTTTCAGCATGAGCCTGAACTGGAAATGGAAGCAGCCAGGCACTTCCCATTGAAATGGCTGCTGACAGAAAAATTTCACTGTCGTAATTTTCCGCCTGTAAATGTCATTTTTCCCTTTTCTGTTTCAAAAGGCTTGTTAGTACAAATAGCCTCTCATCCTCAAACTGACCATCTCAAGGGCGGGAAGCTGAAAAGCCGTTCCCTGGGCTGCAAGAGCATCCTGCCTACCTTGGGAACTGCTCAGGGACAAAGCGGTTCCTACCACGTCCATCAGATGACGTTGCAAATCTAATGCAGAAAAGATGTAAGACAGCAACAGGCAGAAACCGGTGTCCCAAAATCCAGCGCCCTCCCACCCGTGTTGATATTGTGAGCTGTGAGGCACTCACACTGTGGGGTTCGTGTCCCTGGGGGCTGTGGCTTTGATGGGCAGGGTCCTGAGACGCTGCCGTGATGTCCCGCCCTGTGAAACCAGCAGAGCATCCCCTGTGCGGTCCCCTCCACTTCTGAGATCATCTGTTTTGCTGGCGTCCAAGGCTGACTCAGCGCTAGCACGTGTTGCTGCTTGGCCTTATTTATTACTGTTAGATGACATCCAAAATAAACAGCGCCTGAGGTCCTTCCACCCTTTAACCTGCACAGGGCTGCAGATGGGAGCCGGGCTCGTTCTGGGGGGGACCTGTGCTCCCCAGGCTCCATGGAGGATGATGAATCCCCTGGTGCGGGTGATGGCTTTCAGCCGAGCCCCAATCTGTTTAGTCTAACAGACAGAATGAGCCGAAACCAAAGGCTGGTTGGCAGTGAGACCACCGATGGGTCCCCCGTCCCCCACGCCAAATAAATCGCGCTTCAAAGGCGTTGGCGTCATGGCAGCTGGGGTGTTCGACCAGAGCACAGTGTGTGTTTCCAGCCCATCTCCAAATGCAGCAGGGGAGCGGAGGAGCCGTTGGAAGCAGGTCTCAGCCCGGGGTGGGTGTAAGGCAGGAAAAGTGATGGGACCATGACTCCAGTGTTGTGGGTTTTGTGTCACTAACCTATCCCAAAGCGCAGCTTGATGGATTTCATTTATGGCCATTCCTGCCCTACACAGTTTCTGAGAAGTGCCACTTTGGGTTTGTATATCTTCCACTGACATGTGTACTTAGCACTCATTAAACACTTACCTTGAGCTAATAACTCAGCTCTTGTTCCAAACTCCACATTTCCTCCTTTCCTTGAGTTCTTGGAGCCAGAGAGACTCTTTCTGACAGATTCATTTCAGCTTTGCCTGAAGGTTCGCTCTAGCTTTTTAGTTTATTTGAACAATATTTTCCATGGTTTTTTAAAAAAGGTTAGTCATAGTGAAACCATCTCATTGCTTTAAACCTGTAGACGATTCATACCCATTTCAGGTAAAAGCAAATTCAGCACATTGGTTGCCTTGTACAAGGAAAAAAAAAATAAATCATTCCATCTAGGTGCTTGAGCCAAGTTCAATGCAATGAACATTGCTGTATCTGCCCAAATTCTTCCCTGCTCCCATTTCTAGGTGCTTTCATAGTTTTGTTCTAGAGTCAATGGCCTGATGGTTTCTTTTCCATCTGTCTAACCTTTGTCAGCACCTAACCCCCCCCCAATTGACAGGATCTGGTATGCGCAGCCTTTGCACAGCATCTTGTGTCGTTGTTTTAACTCAAGTACACTTGAGCGCGCGCTTCAACCCCACTTCAGCGCGACCTAAGCCTCTGTGTCACGTAAACACAGGCAGGATTGGGGCTGTTTCCTGCAAAAACCCCTGAGGCGGGGGAGGGTTGTGGTGGGGAATACCCCCGCATCCCTGTTCAGCTCCACTGCGCCGTGATTTCCTGCCGACGCCGAAACTGAAATGGATGCAATGACTCAAAGCAAACGCAAGCGGAACCAGCAGGGGCTTTCCCCCCCGTAGACTGAACTCAAAGAGTATCACAGCCAAACAGCCCAGTCTGGAGCTGAACCCAAACCAGAACCAGCCTTTGAGGCACAGCAGTTAAAGGAATTTAAGTTGCTTGGCAGTGCCCAGCGCTGGTGCAGTCCCCAGAGCTCCTGGGCTGGGAGCGCAGAGCTGGTGACGTGGGGGTCCCTAGAGGGGAGGTGGCATCTCCCTTTGGTGGCTTGCTGGGCCACTTGGGCAGGGACCTCTGTCAAATTTCATCATCCCACCTTGAGGAATGTTTTGATTTCAGCAGATCAGCAGATTTCTCCAAGAAGTGTTCTGCTGTTGGGTTTAGTGGTTGGGATGATGATGACGATGATGATGATGATTATGATTATTATTTCCGCTGCTAAGCTGTAGTACAAGGGATGTTGCATATATACGACAAATCCTCCCCAGACCACAGGGAAACAATAAGCAGCCCAGGCTGAGTAGGAAGTGGGTGGAAACCCAACCCAGAGAAGTGAGAAGTGAAGCGTTCAGCCTTGGCTCGACTCTGCACTCAGCAGTGCCAGTGGCTGGGCTGTAGCAGCAGGCTTAGGCCAGTCCTGGGAGCTGCTGAGAAACCCGGTCCTAGAGCAAAGCAGGGCTTATTCAAACTTCCTGCCCCCCATTTTTTTTCCATTTAAACACTACTTTTTTTCCAAGCAAATTCCACCCGTATGTCCCATTTTAAATAATCAAGGACTTTCCATCCAGAACAGAGCCTTTGTCCTTTCCCAGGAGCTCAGTGGCATACAAAAACATCCTGAAGTCTCAGTATGAAGATCTTTTCAAAGCAATAAAAATAATAAAACTTAAATCAAGCCTTGTCTATACAGCAGTGGAACAAAACACAGTGCCGGAGCAAGTGAAGGAAGTGGGGAGAAGATTCCTCCCTCTGGTTTATTGCCCTGGGCAGAGCCTGCACAAGGGAGGAGAAAAGCTGGAAGCGAAACTCCTCAACCCCTGGGGATGGAGACACTTGAAATCAGCCCGCCTGGGCTGCTCTGCTCCAGCCTTTGCTGCAAAACTCACCCCCAGCTGCACAGACATTGTTACCACCGGCATCCCCTCTGCAGAGCGTTTTCTCGAGTCAGGTCGTGATAATTTGTGGTTTTAAGGAGAAACTGTTGGAAAAGAGAACAGCAGCATGAATCCAAGCCAAACTTGCTAATTCTGGCTAGTCTGCCTTTTTCCGGATTCCAATTACTGTTACATTTTTTGGTATTTTTACTTACGAAACACGGAAACTCAGTAATAAGAAAAAAAATGAATTAGATTATGAAGATTTCCATCCACTGCTAGGACTGACTGTAACTGCTAGGACAGGATGTCCCCCTACTCCTGGCTTTTTTTTCTCCTGGTACTGAATTATGTTTCATAGTGATACTGGGCTGAACACTAAAAATCAAACCTGAGTGTTGGGTACCTCAAAATTTGAGTTTAGTCAAATTAAGCCTGAGACTGGCTTCCCATTTGGCATGTTCACAGCCAGCCTCTGCCTGAGGCCAGCTGCCTCCTCAGAGGAGGAACCCCAGCAGTTGCAAACTCACCTTACACTGACACAGGGCAGGAAAAGAGTAATTCTGATTTTTTTTTTTTTTGGTGCTCATACAGCTCCTGTTAAATGGCATAATGGAAATCCTTGTAAGCTTGGAGGTGTTTATGAGCGCTGGGGAATTTTTGCTTGACCCATCGGTTTTTTGGGCAGAAGGAACTGGTGCAGACTGGGATGCAAAGCTTCCCTTGCCTGGAGCGTGGAGTGCCAGATGGATGTCCCAGGTGCTGGGCACCTTGGCCACACCATGATGGGCAGAGGTCCATGGTGGTGCAGGCACCGAGACATGAGCTCGGGTGGAAAAACCCAGCAGCTGAGCTGTTGGACTTGGGGTTACGGCTGCATCTGCTCGTTGAAAACAGATTTAAGAAGCAGACGAAGGATGCAGCGAGATGGCAGGAGTATCGAATCTGTTTGCTCAGGGAAGGGTCATTTTCCGTAACACCTGCTTGTTATTGTCTTCTGCTCAGCGTGGAGTCCTTTTACAACCTTGGGTTTAGGGAGCTTGGCTGGGCTGCCAAGAAAAACAGAGGGAATCACTCCTTTATGAGCCATCCCTTCCTCCCTTTTATGTTGTTAGGAATTTCCCCGTGTGTCTCTCTTTAGCAAATTCCCTTTAATTACGTTGCATCCAAGTGAAATTAATCCATCCCAGTTTGGCTTCGCTAATGCTAGCAAACGGAGATCTTGGTCTCCTCTTCACTCTCCGCTGATTTTTTTTTTTTAAGGGTTTCCAATACATCAGCCCAATGGCCTGCAGAAGAAAAATTGTCTCAGGCGAGAACCAATTATCACCGCTGCCCGTTCTGGCTGGAAGGAAATGTTTGCCTTGAATTCCACTTTGTCGTGGGGTTTCGGTTGGGAAGCGGCAGCACATCTGCTGAACACGTGCGTGACAACGCGGGTGAGGCGTTGTTGCACCCAGCCGAGGTTAAAGACTGTCTGCACGCGTGCCCACGGGGGAGATGAGGGCTCAGCACCGCAGGGACTTGGGAGTAGAATCCTGGCATCTCAGCACTGTGTCGCTCTGTCTGAGATTGCAGTAAACACAGACCTGAGGAAAACAAGAACTGGTTGAATCCTTTCCAAGGGAATGATTTTTTTCGTTGTTGTTTTCCTCGGTGGTAAACTCCCCTTTGTCAAAATGAAAACTTTCCAGGAGAAAAAAATCAGCTTACAAAGATTTTGGTCAAATCTTTCGTTTGTTTATTTCCAAATGTCTTTTTAATGAAGTTGCAGAGACATATCAGATTTTGTAGAAGTCAAAATGAAAACAAGATGTGTCCGCATCACCATTAAAAACAGAGCTGGAAAGGAAGATGATACAGCCCCTGTGTGGGACTGAATATTTTTGGGATACAGATACAATGCCCAGGAATGTCCATGTTCTTTCTGCCTTGCTTTCATCCCCTTCCCCAGACTGCAATCTCCTTTTCACATCACTTTGCTACTGCCCATTACATGCCCTCTGCTCCCCTGGTTCTCACTGACCGGACTATAAATCTGCGTTAGAGCATCCCATCCCGGAGCACAGCCCCGTGCCCGAGGTGCCGTCCAGTGGTTTTATCCCTGGTCCCTTTCCCAGGCTCCTGCCCTGCACCGGTCCTGGTCCCACACAAGATCCCACCACGACCTTTCCATGGCACCTTTGTCACCATCTTCTAAGCAGAGTTCTGCCAGTCGATGTAGGAAGTCATTCACAGCAACGCTGGAGAGACTCCTGTGTATCTATCAGAGGTTTAAACCAAACCCGCACTGCTGCTACTATTGTATCTGGCCAAAAATGGCAATTTAATGAAATCCAAACATTTTGGGACAATGTATCGGTTTCACCTACAGTTTCAACAGGAAATTATAGAACCGTTTCCAGCCCATAGCGCCTAAATGTTTTCCTTTGACCATGGCATTGGCTGTTTTTCTACCGCGGCTATAACACACAGAGCAGCTGATGCTCAGATTTCTGTCTGTCATTTTTTTTAGCGTAAAAGTCAAAACAAACCAAACATTTCAGCTTCGTTGGTAATTTGTTCTCATTTGTATTTGAAAAAAAAAGGAAGTCACATATTTGTTCTCTTGCTGTCCTCAAGACAAATGCTTTTGAGAACACTTTTTCCCTAACTTTAACACTGAAAAATGTCAAGGAAATCTGAGTCACTTGCCTGCTTTGAATTGCAAGGAATAAATGGGCTTCTCAACCCCTTGGGCTGTTTCAAAATCCCAGCCAGAGGCCCCTGTTAATAAGCTGGTGAGCTCTTGTGTGACACTTTCTTACCCCCATCCCGCAGATGGGGACGCGTCATGGTGGTGAGCCCACAGCCAGTTGCACCCAGAGCCCTGTCCTTCTCCCGCTGCCCTACTGAAACCGGAGAAAATGCATCATCCCCTTACACAACAGCGCACAGCAGAAAACGGGGATTTTTCACATGGAGACTTCCATGGGAAACCCTCACTTTCCTGGTTAGAAATCTCAGTGTTGGGAATTTCTGCTTGAAAACGCAGGGAAGTGGGGGTTACCTCCCAGTTCTCCTCCTCCCCCATGTTTCCCAGTCGGAGAGGAAATCTGTGCAAGCAGAGCTAACCATACAGCTGCAGCCTCATTTGCTTATTTACTGCCTGGTGCTAGCTGTGCCAAGGGAACGCTACACCCAGCTATCACGCGTTGTTGAAAATGCCATGGCGTGTCCTGCAAAGCTGCAGGGTTTGGGAATTACAAAAAGCCCCACGGAGGGGGACAGGAGTGGAGGAAAAAGGTGGAAGCTGGATGGAGAGCCAAAGGGGAGGTCCAGCCTTTCAGAGCACCAAGGCAGCCTCAGGGCTGTTGGATTGTTATTTATTAAAAGAAGAAATATCATCTTCTAAAGTGTGCGTTTCGCAGTGACACAAGATGTGACCAATCCGCTGGTGTGACCATGGCCTCTGAGGTCTCCCTGACCCCCCAAACAGGGACATCCTGGCATCACCTCTCCAGCTGACCAGTCTCTTGGTGGCCATGAAAGGACTTTGTTTCATGGAGTGCAGTGCCAAGAGGGCCAAGAAGACAGTTGTGAGTGTGCATGAGCATAAGACTGCCGGATGAGCCCCAGGGAGACCAGCGATAGCTGTCCTGTCGGCAGACACCCCGGGGACACTCCGGCATGAGCAGGGAGGGCTGTGGGGTGGCTCAGCAAAGCCAGTTCCAGCAGCACCCAGGTGCTCTGCATGAAGGCAGGGCTGGGCAGGGCCAGTTAGGCAGCAGCTGCTGCCTATAAAAGCCTGGCTGTGGGGATGGATAGTCTGGCTATTGGGCAAACAGCCAACCAACCAACCATGCATGGACAGACAGACATACGTAAGTAGGTGGGTAGAGCAAGTGCAGAGCAGTAATTTTCTGATGAAGTTTTTCCCTTTTGCTTTCTTGGAAAAATGCTACCCAGGATGCTGCTTTGAGCTGGGCTTGAACCCGATGAGGGTAATTTTCCCCTGATGGAGGTTTTTAGGGACCTTACAATGTACGATGGGGCTCCTGGGGGTGTTTGGAGGCTATTTAATGTATAGACTGCTTGCTGCGGGTTAGTACTGAGTATGCAGCCTGTGCTGTGGGATGGTAGTTGGTGAAGTTTCTTCTAGTGTGGATGGAAAAAGCTGCTCTTGGTGCAAGCTGCTCTCTGTCCATTTCTTCAGTGAATGCTGTTAGTGGAGTGGTCTTTTCCCACGCAAGACTTCTGTCTTTTGCACTGGTGGTATAAATGGGAAGGGAAAGTGCTTTTTCTGTGTTTTGGAGAATTAATCCTGAGTGACTGCTAGGTCAGGTGCTGACCTGAGTATGGTTTTGCTGAGGATGAGATGGAAACAGGTGGCAACTAGAATAGATGCGTTACTTTATATCGGTGCTGAACACCCAGGGATGCTGTGAATCAGCGTAGTGTATTTTCCTCTCTGCTCCGTGCTGCTGGGAGCTAACCCAGGCTGATCGTATGTGTGGAGTCCCACAGGGGATTGCTCATTCCAGGGTAGGAATAGAAATATATTTTCAACTCGTCCAAACTGAGACCATCTGCATGAAAATAGGTATTTGTGTACCGGGATAAAAGCGTCCCTGTGGGAAGTTACACCAGAACATCCAGATGGTCAGGAACTTGCGTCCCAGATCCATATAGCCAAGTATACCGAGATGACATCCCATGCGCTCTGTTGTACATTGAATGAGGCGAGGTATTTGAAATAGTGTCTTATGGCTTCTCTTCTTGCTACTGGTTGCTGATAGCCTTTAAAATAACTAATTCCCTGCTTGGCAGCCCCTGGCCCTGCTGGACCAGTGTATGATTCCTGCAGTGTTGCCATCAACTGATCTAGACAGTCTTCTCGAGGCTGTGGGTCTGGTTAAATACAGTAAAACCATCTCTGTCCCAGCAGTCCCGTGGTTTGTGACTCTTTGCATCGCATCTCTTTATTCTGTATCATTTAGCAATTAGTCAATGGAGAGCCTCGGGTTTAGCGGGCTGCTTTGTATGCCCAGGCTATGGCAGACAAGGGCGTGCAAACCTGACTTGATATCCCCTGTTACCTCCGATTCCTGGGATATACCGTGTTTGTCCTAATCCACGAGGACCCCGGGTAAACAGGGCAATGGAGATTGTCATGGGAAACGAACCCAGCCTGGACAGCCGCTCACGAATGGCACCCCAGCAAAACTTCTGCAGATTCTGGTTAATGCAGAACGGGTGAATCTCAGCATCTCTGTTCAGCTTCACATCCCGAGCTGAAATTAAATATTGCGTGGCTTGTGGGGTGTGGGGTTTTTTTGTTGTTTGCTTCCCAAGGGAAATTGGATTCTCCCAAATGTTTTCCCACAAGAAATTCAAAGTTTGCAGAAACGGCGTTCGCCTGCCTGAAAGAGCAATTCCAGCTCCCCACAGCATGGTTATTTAGGGGCGAGCCGATGTGGAAATGTCAGTGATGCAGCCGGCTATTAGTTCACTGCAGAATGCCGTCTCTTACATATTTCTCTTTAATAGAAGCAGAGCCATTGACAGACATAGCGGTTATTTATATTCCAGATAAATCCCTGCCCTCGCTTTGGGGAAAACCTTCGTTGTTATGCCCAAGGAAGGATTTCTTTAGTGCAACAGTCTCTCTGTCTGATAACTGCCATAAAATGACATGTCAAGGTGGCAGAGGTTGTATCCATGTGTGGGTCCATGATGTCCCATCCTCACTGTGCTGTGGGACACGGCTCTGGATGGTGGCTGTTTGGGGACATCGTGGGACAGGACACGGACACCCCCCAACCCACGTGGTCCGGCTGCTCCCCTGCCCCACGCCGCCTCTCCTCGCATTCCCCAGCTGTGACCTTACTGCAGCTATTTCCATGCCTGTAAATCACCTCGCCCGCACGAGGCGACGCTGTTAATTATGTCGCGCGAAGACAAATTTACAACGTGGAGCAACAGTAAAAAATATTCCTGCGTGAAGTGATGTGCGATGTATGCTCGGCGGGCTGTCGGTAAATCACAGTCAGCTCCACGCCCCGACTGACAGGCTCTTCCCACCCGCTGGCAAAGGCTGCGGTTATCGGTGCTGACGGGCCAGGAGAAGTGAGTGCTCGGCGCCTGCAAGGCAGAAAACCAGCCTGCGTCACTCCAGGGGGATGGAAAAAGCCTGTTCGTGGATGCCTAAGTGATGAGCGACCTGCTTTTCTGTGTTGGTGGCACTGTAGTTTCTGGTGGGGGGGTGGAAATGACTATTTATCTGGGAGGGGGTGTGCCCAGGATGCCTTGGCTGGGGATGGAGCAGTGACTTGGGTGTGTGGTGGTCTCCAGCTGGGCTGGATTATCCAGGTGGGTGTGCCCAAGGGTTGGGCTACCCTCGCCCCAAGGAAGAAAGCCCAAGTCTAGGTGCATCTGATGTCTAAGAGACACTCAGTGTGGGCTCCCATGAGAAAATCTGGGAACATCTTCAGCCCTTTCTGTAAAAACCTTTTGCAATCGGTGCTTGCAGGGAGTCTGGGTTGGGAGCCAGGAAAGTGCTGCTATAAGAAAACCCAACAGTTCATGAATGATTGCTTTAAGCAACAAACCAGTGAAATGCCCACCTTGGCACACAGTCATTTTTCCATTTCCTGGCTTCCTGCTCCTTTCCAAGGCTGTTGCTGTGTAAATCCCCGGAGCAAACACCTCGTGTTACTGCCCATTAGCTTGCTGGTGGCATCCCAGAGCCTGGACATCCACCCCGACGCCTCCGTCTCCCTTGGAGGTCCAGCTCTGCTGGCTAACCCACCACTGCTGCAAGGTCAGAGGAGCTCCAAGGACGTGCCTGGGTGCAGCTATTGCTCCTGGGGCTGCTCTGTAGGTGGAAATTTTTGGCTTTGGAGGTCTCCCAGAGCTTTCGCAAGGCAGGGTGAGTCCCGAGAGTGGTTGCAGCCCTTGTCACGGTGATAAAACTCACCCCAACAAACACCTGGAGCTGTGCTTGGTGCTTTCATGGCAGCTGGTGAATATTCCAGCTCCAAAACCCTGTGGGTGCTGCTGGCATCCCCTCTTTGCTGTGGACACATGATGCCCGCAAGGCCAGGCTGGATGAGGCTTTGGGCAACCTGGGCTAGTGGGAGGTGTCCCTGCCCATGGCAGGGGGTGGAACTGGATGGGCTTTAAGGTCCCTCCCAACCCAAACCATCCTGTGATTCCTTGGCCGCACAAGCGGCGAGAGGAGCTGGCATGTCCCAAGTCCCCATGTACCCCCGTCTTGTTGCTTTGCCAGGGCATGGCATCCCTAAAATCGGAGCTGCTCGACGCTGGCTTGGCTGCGGTGGGCTCGTGTGACCATCTCCTTTCTCGTGCTCCTTCGCACGCCTGGCGAGACAGCCCCAGTTAAAATTACCCTGGTGTAATGCCTCGGGGCTTGTATATTGTGACGCTGCATATGGAAGGCAGCTGTCAATTAGCAGCTGAAAAAATAGCCTGCGGTGCTAATGAGAGCAAATCTAATAGAGACCTCTTCCAAATTGTTTCCATCCATCTCTCAGGGCTTTTAATTGCTGTCATATTAGGAGGATGCCAGAGGGAAAAACACAGGGGAAAAGCCCTGTTTGGAGATGGATTCCGCTCTGCCAGGGCTGACTCAGGCACAGCCCTCCTCCCTGAATTTCATTTTCAGGACTTTCTCAGGTTGATTTCCAAGTTAGATTTGGAGGTGGGCCCCTGGCAGCTCCTGCAATCCCTTTTCCCCGGCAGCAAGGACAGGACCGGGACGTTGTATCAGCTGGGTTGAAGGCTGGGGGTGGATGCTGTCTTGCACAGTGCTTGATTTTGATTTTTTTTTTTTTTTAAGGAAAGTAGCAAAACAGCAGTGGTAAAACAGTTAATATTTCTAAATTCTTGCCAAAGAAAAGGCTTCCGAATTACGATGTTGGTAAAGGCAGCAGAGGAGAACAAGGCAGTGAATGAAACATGGAGAGGGCAGCAAAAACAACACGTAATTTATGAAACTATTCTACGTAGACAGAGAGAGACTTACCTTTAGTCCTGGCATGTATTTGCATGTATCCAGCTATCCATTTCTGGCAGTGGATGTATTTACCCGAGGGGCTTTTCCTGGGCTCCCCCTTTGACATGAGGGGTGAATGGCTGCTGCCTCATGTGTCCAGCTGCCTTTTTTTGCAGCCAGAATTCACGCTTTTTTGCATGATGCAGGCAACCCAAGATGTATTATGTCACCCAGCATCCATTTTCTTCCTCCCAAAAGCTTGTGTCTCCATCAATATTTTTATCTATCTGCTTGTCTGCTTGTGTCATCACCCTGTTTCCAAGGTATCCCATCCTCTGAGGACCTGCTCCTGCAGGGTCTGGCCTTGGATCAGGGTTTGCTTCTAGATCCAAGCTGGGGTGGATGCGCTTTGTCTGGCCCTCAGCTGATACAAAACCTATGGGGCCACGGAGGGCAGGAGAACACGTGCACCTGGAGGGACTTGGGAAATAAGGCTTAAAAGCATGGTGCTAAGTGGAGATAAGGGGTTGTACTTGCTCGTGGTGTCAGCCTGGGGCAGGCTGTAGAAGGTGCTTGGCTTGGTAAACAGGCTGATGGGAACGCAAATAATAGAGGGGTTATCAGAGGAGGCATCTGGCTGGCCTTTGGGGATGATACCTGCTCTTCATTATTAATCTTTTTCCCTGTCACTAAGGTACCCAAGCACATCTGAAAGAACCATGGGTTCCTTTGGATGAAGGCAGCATCAGCCCCATGCATGGGGCTTATAACTACGCACCACTAATAAATCTTGAATCAAAACCACAGATTTTGGAAACGGTTGGGCTAAGGGTGAGCCAGCCCAGCATGTCCTCTCACAGCCATTAAAAGCAGATGAAGAATGACCCAGGAGGCTTGTGACAGCGGCCACAAGACCACACCCCGCAGCAGCCTCAGCCCTGGGAGCTTCCTGCTGCCAGCAGCAGATAAGGAATCCCCAAACAAACAAATCCATCTCCAGCCCGTGCCACGAGCACAACGCCTCTGCAAGGTCTCAGCCGCCCTGGGGTCAGCTCTAAGCCCCAGGGATGCTGCTGCTGGTACGGGGGTTTCCCAGGGTGGGTGGTGGCTGTAGATCACTGGGTGGGAAGGGAGGGGATGCCGCTTCCCAATGCGCTAGAGCCTGCTGGGATCCAGTAACATTACTTAAAGCCCAATGTGTAATTTTTAATCTGCTGGTGCCAGGGGCTGAAATCTCACCCAGGGAGGCTGCTGCCATGAGTTTCCCAGGGTCTAAGGTGCAGCAGCCCTTGCGGCAAAGAAGCAGCACATCATTTTGAGGCTTGCTTAGCCATTAAAAAAAAAAAAAAAAGCCTTTCCTCCTGGCTTTGCCATCCTGTGTTTCACCAGCGTGGCTTTAAATAGGGGCTAATGCACCAAGCATGCCTTTGATAACCTTGGGACAGTAGCAGCTTAGCAAAATAAACTTTCCGCAGCTGTACTGGTCTGGCAACGAGCCTGCTCAGCTGCTTCCCGTGTTGGCCCTGCTCGCTGGACCAGACCACGGTGCACCAGCGAGGAACCTGACCCGGGGAACATCAGGTTCTGCTGGCTGGTCCGGGGGGGCTGCAGGGGGAGGGCAGGGTTGGGGTTTTGGCTTAGGACACCCACCCTGGAGCCAGCCTCAGGGGTCAGCCTGGGGAGCCTTGGACATCTGGGCTGAGCATGGAGCTTTGCCAGGCTGCGGCTGGATGTGCTGGCTAGGGGAGAGCTGGCTCGGAGAGAACGGAGGGGAAAACCCCAGGAGGTCCCCATCCATGGCCCTGGTGCTCTCCAGGACCACCATTAGTACCATCACCTCCTCCTCTGCCATTCCCAGTCTTTGGACATTGATGGCTTTCAGTGCAGGTGTGAAACATCCCGGCTGAAACAAAGCTGCGGTGTGGTGGCTGCTTGCTTCTACCTGTAAGTCCTGGCGAGATGAAGCCCTTTTTTTCTCCCTGGATTCATGCAGGACCGAATGCTTGGCCAACACGTGTGAGGCAGGGAGGACCTGAAGCATTTAGCCCTCCATCCCTCCTGCTTCCCCCAGACCTGTTTTCCCAGACCATCTGCAGGGTCGTGAACCTCCAGCACTGCCGCAAGCCCACGTGCCGGCAGGGCGGAGGGACGGTGGGGATGGAGCCAGGCACCTGTTCCATTAAACACCACGTGCACTCTCTGTTTTCAAAAGGGAAGGAGGCAAAACAACCCCTCATGAGATGATGGCTTGCAGAGTCCTGCAGAGCCAGCTCCTCCGCTGCCCAGGAGAAGCAGGGAACAGAAACCTGGGACAGGGTCAGTTCAGGCAGGCAGTGCCCAGGGACAGGGGGACGAGACTTAGAGAAATCTTAGGAGAAGCTGGGAGTGGAGAAAGGGTTCAAGGATATGCTGATGTTTTGAGGTTTTTTTTTTTGCGTATGGTTGTGGAGGGGCTTTTTTTTTGCAACTGTATTCCCAGTTTAGTGCTCAGCCGTTTGCTTGGTGAGGTTTATTCCTGTGCGTGGTTGGTGGTTACGGTGGATCAGGTGGTTCTGATGAGGCAGAAGAGGGGAAACGTTGTCCCTTGGTGTCAGCCAGCAGCAGGATGGACGTGGGGCAGCAGCACCGCTCCCCAGCACAGAGAGGGGACACCCAGGAAGTGGCATCCCACAGGCACTCGAGCACTGTGAGGCTGGGATTCCAGTTGATGGGATGCGGGTGAGCTCGGCGTCCCCTGGCCACGCTCCGCCTTTGTCCTGGGGACCCAGTAGCAAAGCAGAGCTGACATCAGGGTCTAAACATCTCACTGTCTGTGCACGCCGAGGCATTCCGGTGATGCTCAGGACCTGATGCAGTTGGCAGGGGCTGGGACCCGCAGCAATGCAGAGGCAGCACCAAGGATGCTTTTTCACTGCTGTCATCCCCAGCTTCTTGCCTGCTCCAGAACTGCTGGAGGAGGAGTGTGCCCAGATTTTTTTTTTTTTGACAGACATCCCCTGGGATATGATGACCACCCATCATCTGGGAGACCTTCCTCTGCCTCTTCAGATCATTCTCTAAAGGGGGCTGCTCAGTATCAGCCTCAGGTACGTTCAGAGACGATGGAGAAGTCTGTGAAAAGACCTGCTGCTGGCTTAAGCCTGTGGCAGAAATTACAATGTGCTGGAGAGATGCCGGCACAGGGAGAGGGACTTGCCGGGAGATGGCTGTGCTGTGCTCTCAGGCACGCTCCATCCTCCCTTCTGCCCGGGAACGGTGTGAAGTGTTCATCCCTCCACCCACTCTCCAAACCGAAACCTCCCTGGGTGTTAAAGCCATCAACTGACCTCCCTCCTGCTGGTGTTTTTCCATCTGCCTGCTTTCTGCAGCTCATATTTTTTCAAGCTCTAGGACGGGTGCGAAGAGTAACGGGGCATCGCTGGGGCACCCAGAGGACTGGATAACCTGTCGGTGGGAGGGAGCTGGGTCCGGCACGGTGCTGGTGTGGCCAAGGCGTGGGCTTGGAAGTGACAATCAGATGATATTAAGTAAGGGGGGGGTGGGAACGCAGCGAGCCCTCCAGGTTTATGTCAGTGGAGCAGAAGGAGAAAAAGGAATTTCTTCCAAGAGACCTCCCTTAAAGCTCCAGTCCAAAATACTTCTCATGCCTTTGTTGCTCGGCGGCGGACCAGCGCTCTCCGGGGGAATGGTTTTCTTCCCTAGAAATGCCACGGTTTGGTGGGGAGGGGAGAGGTGCAGGCAACAGCCAGGTTTTGGGGGTCTTGCTGGGGGTGGGGGTCTCTATCCCAGCCTGAAATCTAGGGGTCTCTTCACCCCATCTTACACCAAATACCCTCCCATCATCTCTCCCAGGTGCCCTCAAGCTGATGGGAATGATATCGGGGAGGTGACAGCTCCTTGCACAATTGCCAGGTCCCCGGGGACCCTCGTCTCCGTCCCACCTGGGCAGCAAGAGCCTTTGTGTCTCCTCTGAGCCCAGATCCAGGCATGCACAGCTTCAGAAAGCACACCGGCACAGGTCTGAATCCCCTGCGCTCCGTCAGTGGCTAGGCACGGCTTAAAGCCAAGCGGTGCTGGGTGTTGTCACCTCCTGTCGTGCCCTGTCCCTGCAGGAGAAGGCTCGTGGAAGCAAAGGAAGAGGGGAAATGAGAAATAACCCATCAAATATCCATCTGGCTGGGGGAGGTGACTCCCAGGCACCATGCGTAAGTGACCTTGAAAATAAATTCTAGCTAAATTCTTTGAAAAACTTTTAAGAGGAGGTGGAATAAACTGAGCTTACAACGAACACTGACAAACTTTGCAGCTCCTATCCAGCAGAAAGAGGAGAGGCCGGTCCTGTGTGTCCCTGGGGAAAGAGCAGGACACGATGTTGGTAATCAATCTGTCTCACCTGCGAGACCTTCCAGAAGGTAACAGGGTTTTCCAGCTGTTTGGAGGGAGGCTGGAGCAGGCAGCAGGGCTTTGAAAACCCACCTCTAGAAATGTGCTTCATCAGGCCAGAGCAGAGCTTCGTTAGGGCCGGCTGGAAGAATGGTTTGTTTGGTTTTTTTTCTCTGCAAAGCTTGTCTCGTGCAAAACAGATCCTTGGTCAGAATGGGACGGTTACTAGGAATTTTAGGAACGGAGCGGCTGCTGTCATCTAAAATGTGTTCTTTAAAAAAAAAAACAAAAAAAAAACAACTCCTTTGGGGGCTTTGAAGTGATTCAGTTATTTATTCATTCAACTGCCAATGAAACTTTTTTTTTTTCTTTACAGAGAGCTGCTTGGGAAATGGAGCCTTTCCAGGCACGGTGGGGTGATGGATGGATATTTGGTATGAAAATCAGTTAAAATTCCTCAGCCTCCCATTCCAATGGGAGACGTCAATTGCTGGCACAGCAGTTGATCAGTTCACCCTTCGTGCTTTAAACTCAGCAACCTCAAGTAACCTAATAAAGATATATTTTAAGTGTATATCACTGGTTATATGTAATTTAACAAACGGATCCCTCCTCCTCCTTTGCCCTGCTCTCCACAGAAGACATTTTAACAGCTTGAGTGATGTTGCTTTTATGGTGCACAAGTCATTTTACTGAACAGCATGATAAAAGTTTGTTCAAGCAGGAATTTTATTAACTTCGGGGTCCTTGTTGCTCTTAGCGGCATCAGTCTTGGCATGCACAAATAATGGGTTCCAGGGCCTGAGATTTCCATTATTTTCCATCCAGTTTATTTAAAAATCACTGGATGGATTATAAAAGGCTGCTAAACAATGAATGTACCATTGTTTCTTATTATTTAGGGGTTCCCAAAGAGCACTTCGAGGTGCCACAGAGGGAAATGCATCCTGTGAAACAATTCCTAAACCTTAGGTTTTGGCCTTATAAAGCAAAATGATGAGTATTTGCAAATGGGATTAAAATTTCTGCCGGAGCCGGTGGTGCTGCTGAGTATTTGGTGCATGTTCACATTATGTCTGTTGTCTACAGGCCTCTGTGCAAAGCAGGACCATCCCGTTTCGCCGAGAGGGAAACTGAGGCACGGCGAGGAAACCTGACATCCTGCAATGCCAAACCACCCTGAGCATGGGACTGACCCTTCTTTTCCATCCCCAAGCCGGTGTTTTCCTCCAGCTGGATCCCTCCTGAGGGATGACCATGGCTGAGATGTGCCCGCATCTCTTCTTCCCCAGCTTTGCGCACCCTGGTCGAATGGATGCGATGGGGACCGCTGCTGCGGGGTCCCAGCCTCCCAGCTAGGATGGGATGTGGGATGTACATTTAAAAAAGTCCCACCTAGATAAGATCTGCTCCTGGACCACGTCCATCTTGGCCATCCGGAGCGCAGGGTGATGGAGGAGGGATGCGTGGACCCTTATAACAGCTGTGCTGTCAGAGTCTGCGGGCTGGCTCTGACCCGCTCTCTAGCCTTTTTAGGGGTCTCTGCTCCATGGTTAGTGTAAATGGGACAAGGCTACAGGATAAACAGCCTCCTCCTCCACTTGCCAGCAGCTCAGGCGTGTGGGGAATGCCGCGTACTGTAAATAAATGGCTAATAAGAGTGCGGTGTTCTTAGAGAATAAATAGCTCTGTGGCTTAAATTAAATAGTTAAGTGAAATATGGAGGTGCTGGGTCCATCCCAAAATATCCCCCCTGAGCAGGGCCCTGCTGGGGCTGGTGTTGCCTCAGCCCTTTGGAAAGGATGGATGCGCTCCTAGGGCAGCTTCAGCCCTGCTTTGGACACCTTTTTGATTAAGAAATTCCCTGTTCAGAGGATTTAAGTGCCAGTAACTGTGAAGGGCAGGGTGTGGAGAGGGAGGGGAGCGGGATGGGGGGGTGCAGAAAGCAATCCGTGGTGGGGGAGCACTCACGTCTTTAACGGTGGTGGCTCATCACATTGAGGTACAATGGGTATGGCATTGCCGGGCTAAACCGCTCCAGGGTTTAGGCAAAGCACAGCCTGGAATGCCTTTTCCCCCAGGAGTGCCATCGGAAGGAGCTGGGAATGGGGGGGTTTAGTAATGACTTGTTAAGCTTGTACAAAGGAGGGGGAAACAGCCACTTTCTGTTTTTCCACCGGTGTTGCTCTCCGGAAGCTCTTACAAGCCAAAACCAGAAACCCCAAGCCCTCAGCAGGAACGGTTGCATCGAGAGGTCACTCTGGCCGGTGATGAAAGGGTGTGATGACCAGGAGACTCTCCTCGGACAAAGCCAAGGCTTGGGTGGAGTTGTCTAGTCTTTCCAAGGGCAGATGGACTTTTGCCTGGAGTTTTTCCAGAGGTTACATCTTTCCATGGGGCTCATGCGATGTCATGGGCCAGTTCAGAGGCAGAAACGAAAGCCAAATTTAGGGATCTTGGTTATTGGTCTCCTGCTCCAGCCATTAGTCTGGAAACCACTTGAGGAAAATTGATTGAACAATTATCCTCCTGATGCTGTTATTGCCATAAACACTTCTGGTTCCTCAGTTATGGAGGGTGCGTGTCTCTTTTCTTAGAAAATCATCTCAGTGCCAGCCCCTGTGCCTCAGTTTCCCCTCTGTCGCAGGGTGGCGATGGCAGAAGCCCGTTCTCTCTGAGGCAGTGCCGTGGCGCGGACCAGGCTGCGTCAGTGCGGATGATGGGTACGAGCGATGCCAGTTGCCTGGTGAGCTTTCATTTGATGCTCTGGAGATTTTTTCCAGCTGGCTCTGTCCAGCCTTATCCAGGTTTACGAGGGGATTTACGCCAGCTGCGGCTCACTGGCCCCTCACAGCTCTCTGAAAATGGCTCTGGCGGGGTGTCCCACAAGCACTGGAGGGCTCATGTCTGTCCAGCGATGGGAAACCCACCCCTGAAGACCTCTGTTAACCTCTTGGGTAATCCATTCGCTCCTCACAATGCTTAGTTCATAGATACATCTGACGATGTTCAGTCCATGTATGAATTGCCCTTATTCTGGCTCACCCTTCTCTTGAAGGCTCAGGTTTTAGGCTCCTCGAGTGACTTGTTTTAGGAGATGCTTTTTGTGCCATTTTCAGAGCCCTGCACTGTGACAGCCAGCAGCCATGGGCAGCAGTTCCTCCCCTGCCTTGCTCAGGCTGTGGGCAAGATTCTCTGCACCCCCGGACATCCCTCCTGCATCCCCATCCTCGGGGTTGGCCACCTTGGCAGTGACACTATTACTCTGGGACATGGGTAAGTCACAACAGTGCAGAACGGGTGAGTTCTGGAGATGCCCAGCTCACTCCAGGTCCCCCCAGTATTTTTAAGGTCCCTTCCAACCCAAACCATTCTATGATTCTCTGATAATTTATTTTTTTTTTAGTACATCCAATGCCACAACGAAAATCCTGCAGAAGCCAAAGATCCTGGGAGAATGTCAGGAGGAGGTGGAGGGATGCTCCCGCACCGCTAGTATCAAGGATGCTGCCATGCCAAGGGATGCTCTGGTGGTGCCAGCAGCGACTTGCAGCCGCATCTCCAGCCCCGCTGGGGTGGCTTTGGTCCCGGTGCATGTTCCCTGGCACAGGGTCTGCCCAGTTCGTGGTCTCTGTGTCTGCATCTTCTCCTTTCGCTCTCCTCTTTTATTTCCCTGGAAAACATCATTTTACACAAAACTGTGGTCTCACCAAGGAGCAACTGGCCAGCCTGTCCTTCCCAGAAGAAATTAATAAAGAATTAAACCCAACTGTGCCGCCTCTCCTCCCAGCACAGGAAGCCACCAAGCGATGGGAAGCGACCTCTCCATCACAGGGGCTCACACCAAAAGCCTGGGGTGCGCCTGCCTGCGCCGTGAATTATTTATTCCGTGTGGCAAGCTTGATTTCTCTTCCCAAGTTCCGCCCCCCCCCCCTCTTATTTTATATCCGTCTCGCTTCCTTTTCAGACCCGCCTTATTCCATTATTTATGGGAAGTATGTGGCAAAGGACCAAAAAGGCTTGGGTGGGGTTTTTTTCCCCTTGCCCTTATTTTAAGAGGTATTTCCTCTTGCTGTCCTGCCGACACAGATCCGTGGAAATGAGGGATGGAAAGGACCTGCGAGGTCAGGTTTTGTGCCCCTGCTAAGGCAAGACTTTCCGGCCATGGTACAATCTATAGACAACACAGGGAGCCACAACCTGCCCCTAGAGCTAAATTCTGCCAAATGCTGCCAAGAGAAGCTGTGGATGCCCCATCCCTGGAGGGGTTCGAGGCCAGGCTGCATCAGGCTTTGGGCAACCTGGGCTAGTGGGAGGTGTCCCTGCCCATGGCAGGGGGTGGCACTGGATGGGCTTTAAGGTCCCTTCCAACCCAAACCATCCTGTGATTTATGGGTGCTGGTGTAAAGAAGAAGTCTCTTTGGCTGAAAAACCAAATATCTTGTCCTGCTGGGTCCCTAAACACACCAAATATGACTTCAATCTTTGCTCTGCTTTCACGCCCCAGGCTCTGAAAGAGCATCTGCTTGCAGACCAGGACAGCGCGTCCCTGGCTGCAGGGACAGCACAGATAAGATGGGACTAAGAAGTCTCTGGCATGATGAACAGTCCCCATGGTGGCCCAGCTGCAGGGCAGGGTCTGCCTCAGGACCCCGTGATGACAGCCTGGGGGTGTCTGGGGGGGGGGGATATAACTGTATAACCTCAGGAAAGCTTAGAGGGAAAAGCTGCTGCTGGAAGTGGCCAGCAAACCGCTAGGTGCAGCACAGTGTTGGCATCTCACTCTTGCTCCTGCTGCGCCCAGGGATACCCAAATCTAACAATTTCTGCAGCCTGTGGATGTCCCAGTACCATTTCTGGCTTTTCGGCCCTGCTCATAGGATGCAGATTTGAGCTGATCCTTGGAAATCGAAGAGCAAATGAGCAACACATTTCCTGTTCCGGTCATACAAAAGCACCTCATCAGAAGAAAATTGAATCCTCCGTCTCCTCCCGGCTGACAGCACAGGATGCAGATCGGATGGAGCAAGAGCGGGCAGCATCCCTCCGAGTCCCCAGGGATGTGTACGGAGTGTCTCCGCATCCCGGCTGCCTCCCCGCATCCCAGCACAGCTGGATGGAGCAGGCAGCTGTTGGCAGGCAGGACTGCGGGAACAAAGAGCCCATTGCGGCGCGGGCTTTGAGTCACCGAGAGCAAAGCCCGGCAGCTCGCAGCAAGCGCCGGGGCCGTGAAATGCGATTCGCGCCCCTCCGCTGGCGGTGATGGGGAGGGGACCCCGAGGCAGGGCGTTTTGGTGGCAGGGAAGGACAGGTGGCCACGGGTTGGGGAAGAAGAGCCGTAACGAGGCGTCGCGGACACAAGATCCTCTTTGTTGGGATGTTACCCAAGGAGAAGGGTGACTGCGGGAGAGGTTTCGGCACAGCTGCCTGAACTCTTTACCTCCTGGAGATCAAAGCCCGCCTTTCTAATTGCGGCTTTTATTACACTCGCCCAAACCCTCGCCCGGTGTCCCGGTGGCTTTGTGGGGGGAACAGGTGTTTTTTCAACACGCGTGCGATTACAGGGGATTAACAGATTTAAACGCGTGCCCTGGGAGACGCAGCCATGCATCATGCTCCTGTTAGGATGGGGGATGCTGGGGCGGGCAGGGAGGGTCTGCAGGAGCATCTCCCACCCTGGCGCTGGAGACACATCCCACCTCAGTGCTGTGGGGCAGCTTGGGGCAGAGGTGTGCCCCTGGTCAGCCCCACCATCTCCCAAATGCTCCCTGCTGCACTAGGGACCTCCCCCCTCCCAATCCATACCCCCAAACACCCCATGTTGGACCAGGGACCCCCCTGCTCCATCCCCCAAATGCCTCCTATCAGAGCAGGGACCCTCCACACCCTATTGACCTGGGATCCTCCCACTCCACTCCCTCAAACGTCCCATGCAGGGTGCTTGACTCCCCCCAAACACTCTTCACTGGACTGGGGATACCCTCCTCCTCCCCCCAGATTTGAGGGATTTCAGGGATTTCCAGAGCGAGGAAGCAGTGTGGTGGGAGATGCGGTGAGAAGAGCTGTTGCCCAAAGATCCCCAAGGTCTTCGCTATAGAGGATGAAAATATGCAGAGACCAAGAACCGCTGGCCCAGGAGCCAGGGAGGGGACAGAAACTTGGCTGAGGATCCGGCAGAACAAAGCAAAAAAACAGGAAAATGCAGAGACATGCCTAGAAAGTCGTAAAAACAGAGTTCGGGTTAAATACACACAGGGTCTCTTTTCCCCTTGGCAGGTTAAGGGTGGGCGGTCTGTGCCCCCAGAGCGGCTGGCAGGAGCCTTCGCTCCCACTTATTCCCAGGAAAAGCAAGAGGAGGTGGATGGAGGTGTTTGGGTTGGGCAGAGAGGGGCTCAGCTGCCCCCCAGTTGATAAAACAAGGATGAGGGATGCCAAAAAAAAAAATTAATATCCCAGAGGGCTTCTTGTTTATTGGAGTCGGAACCAACGCCCCTATCAAAATGAAATGATTTAAAAAAAACTTGTTTGGGAAAAAGAAATGAGAATTCCCCATCCACCGCTCGCCGTTTCCTTTCTGCTGAACCCGAGGTGTTTGTCCCCTTTGATGGGTGGTGTAAAATGAGCTTTGATGTCATGGAAGGAAATAATGTCTTTAGATGGAGCCTTTGCTCCGATCAGGCAGAGCTCCTATAAATCAGAGCACTGAGGGGATGGGGAAGGGTGTGGAGAGGTTCAACTTGACCCTTCACCACCGTTTTCTTTAACTTTCACATTAAATTAACTTTCCCATTGTTCCATATCGCCGCGTTACATCTCATTTTCCCCATCATGGTTCTTTTGTTCCCCAGCAAAGCTTTTGAAGCCGATGAGGAAGGGAAGCCTCTTGTAATCATCTTTCCAGAGGGTCCCTCCAGATCCCAGCCAGCGCGTGGAAACAACTGAGAAAATACAGCCCTGCCACAACATCCCTGCTCATCTTTCTTGGAAACGCCTTGGAGTTGCTTTGAAAGCTGCTTTGAAAACAACCAATGGCTTGTTGGGACCGTCCAGGCTGGCAGAACCGGCATCCGTCGCCACGTTAAAATCCACACAAGGCACAAGCGAGTTGCTGGGATTTTCAGGCCGTCGTCGCCAGGAGCAGAATGAAAAAATCACATTAAATTCACTTTACACTTCTGCAGCGGCTGGCCCCCACGTCTTAAAGTGCTTTTCAAGCCCGTGGGCCAAGGAAATATCAGGATCCTTTCAAGTCAAGGAGTTTTCCTGTTAATTTGACGTGGTTGGCTTTGCCAGCGGGACAGATTTTCCAGCGTGCTCGGCTGTTTTCTGAGTCTGGCCTCTTCTTTTGGTACTTGAATTGAAGGCAAGCTCCTGAATAACATAAATGGCGCCGTGATTCCTCGGAACAGTAGCTCGACTGGTCGCGGTCATTGCCCAGAGGTGCTGGAGGATGCCAAGCTCATCTTGCACCAGGTCCGGACAACCCCAGGAGCAGCATCCAAATCTATAATAAACCTGGACATACCCCAAGTCTCTTGTATTTTATTTTGGTGATGTGAAAAACACAAAAGATTAAAAAAAAAAAATCAAAAAAAGTATTCCTTTATTCCTTTCTAGCATATCCCCTCCCTGAAAATGCTGTCAGCCTTACACAGCTTGGGGAAAAAAGGGAAAAAGAGAGCGGGAGCGAGCAGCTGGGTACGCGGGAGTTTTGCTCTTTGCGAAGAGCTGGGTTTGTTGCGAGTTGACTTTTTTTTACTCTTTGAATTTGTCAGAATTAAAATACACTCAGACCTCTTGGCTCGTGACCAAAACGCAAACCTCCACGGTGAAATTTCTCTTAATGACATTAACTCTTAACACCAAAACACCCCCACCCCCCTTGGCCATCCCCAGCAGACAGCTTCCCCTTGCCCACCGCCCAGATGCTGGTTAAGACCCTGCGAGGGGCAGGGCGCTGAGGTTGGTGGCACAGAGTGGGTTTCCATCAGCAGCGGGATTTTTCGGCTTGAGGAAAGCGCATCCCCCTTGGTGGGGCTGGGCTCAGTGCGGCATCCGAGCCGGAGCGTGCATGGAGCACGGGGAGCATGCTCAGCACCCCGGGGCTTGCGGGGAGACATCCCCTGGGATGCTAAGGAAAGGTAAGCGGAGAAGGATGGAAGGAGGAATTAAAAAAAAAAAATAGAGAGGAAACAGCTTTTCCAGCTGCCCCCACACCGAGGCATTGCCTCCGGAGGGGTCCTGGAAGCACTGGGAGGCTCAGCTAACCAAGCTGGAAAGCAACGCTTCCTTCGTTGTCCCAAAAGCTTAATGAAAACCTGCAAATAAAAATATTTTTAAAAGCCCAACTGCCCCCAAATGGAAAGCTGCTCGCATGCAAGGGACAGCGGGATGTTTGGCAGCAGCCTCAGCCCTGCTTCAGTTCCCTTGGACTTTTCAGGCGGTATCTCTTGCAGCTAGTGCCCTCTCCTGGAAACCTCTCCTCTTGCTCCATTTTCACTGTTTTGGTGGGTTTTTTCCCCCCAAAAATGAGATTATGGCCCTGCAGAGAGAAAGGGCACACACAGAGGCTGCGGTTCTGCCCCGGCTCAGCACAGCCAGCGATGCCGGGGACTGGGAAGGAGGATGGTATGGGGATGGAGGATTGCAGCCCTGTGACGTCCCACCCCAAGATGCAGCCTTCCCAAATCCATGTGCCCCATGGTGGCAATCCAGGCTGCGCTGACCCCAGCCCCGCCAGTGCCAAGGGAAGGTCACCCGCCAGCACCATTGCACGCTGCTGCCTGCGTTGCCCCCTGCTATCACCTCCCAAAAAAGCACAAGATAATTGGGAATAGGAGCAAAAGGTCAGGACAGTGTTCCCCTCAGATGTTCCAATGTCACAGCCATGCTGGCACAGAGCTGGGGGCAACAAAGAGCCGTGGGGATTGATGCGGCTGGCAAGGGATGGAGTGAGATGTGAGGCTGGTGGCTGCAAAAAGCGATGCCTGAGCTGGCGGAGCAGCAGTGCCATCGCCTGGAGCCCTCTGCCAAGATGCTCTCCTCCAGGCAAATCCCAAAGCGCAAATACTTATTCTTCCACAGCCAAGACCTCTCCCAGAGCACGGAGGCTCCCCAGCAAAGGGGTCAGGCTTTATGCCAGCCTGCCCTTATGCCAAAGCATCAAGAGGCTGGGCATCCCTTCTCTTTCTTTTCTTTTCTGGTCAACCCAAAATCGTGTGGAAAATGCCGGACCTGGGTGAGGTGTACACCAGGGCACCTGAATTTTGTATCGAAGTGGTGCAGCTCTTCAGCATGGCTGGGACAGGTGGAAACCCTCGTGTAAAGGGCCAGAGGGGTCCCCAGACAAATATGGAGAATAAATGGGTTTGGGGTTGGTGTTTGGGGCAGCGCTGGGGATGGAAGGTGGAGTGCTGGGTTCAGGCTTTGCTCCAGGGATGCGGGGCTGCAGGCAAAGGTGGAAAGCAAAATTGTATCGGAAAGCAAGGGTTTGCCGAAAATGAGGCACCTGGGTTCATTTTACCCAAAAAAAAAAAAAAAAAGTTTCCAGCTGTGGCCCCTGTAATCGCGAAGATCTGGTGACAATCCTGCCATTTTCCACCCATACGTGTTCCTCAAACCAGGGCTGTGGTCCGTGCTGCA
>WKFP01014283.1:1067076-1091027 GCA_011057875.1 Pterocles orientalis
GCCCGCCCTGGCAGTCCTCCAGAGCATAGACAAGCAGGGCTAGAGGAGCTTGTGCGCCTTAGGGTGCGGGCGGAAATGCGTGTGTCTCGGGACGGAAATGGCGTCAAGGCGCGGCTGTCTCCTGCGGGGAGGCGGTTCTGGCTGGCGGCGGCGGGGCGCCGTGAGGGGAAGATGCCGGTGGCGGTGATGGCAGAGAACTCCTTCAGCTTCAAGAGGCTCCTGGAGCAGTGCGAGACCCAGGAGCTTGAGGTACTGTGGAGCGGGGGGGACGGGGCGCGGTACCGGGGCGGGCCCGGGGGTGACGGCGGCCTGGGGAAGGCCCTGCCGCTCCGGTGAGGCGGCGGGGCTCCGTGTGTGTGCCTGGAACTGCTGATTTGAGGGGCTAAGGAGGCCGTACAAGGGGGGATGTTTGTGGCTGTGTGTGTGTGTGCAGTGAGGTGGGTGAGGGCACAGTGTTGATGCTTGCTGCTTGTGCTGAAACCGCCAAAAAGCTGTGAAGGAGTTTGTGAAGCTGAGACCAAATAAAGGAGTGCATTGGGGTGTGGGTGTCAGGGGCTGTTTGGAGGGCGGTGTGTGTGAGAGAGAGAAGTTTGTATGCCTCCATGTGAGTCCTGGGTTCAGCTGAGACAGAGTTAACCTTCTTCATTCTAGCTAGCAAGAGGCTGTGGTTTGGGTTTGTGCTCAGAAGAAAGCTGATAAAAAGTGATGTTTATGTGGCTGCCAAGGTCTTTCAGCTCCTCTGGCTGCTTGCAAACAGGAGAAGCTGGGAGGGAGCACAGCCCCAGTGACCAGCCCAGGATTTGACCTTAGGTTCAGGATTGAGACCCAGAGTGGCCAATAATCTATCCCATAACACACCCGTCATGCCCAGGATAGAGGTGAGGACCCTCCGGAAGATCGGCCCTTTTGGTTCCGGGTCTCTTTTGCTCCAGGTCATCTCGTTCCAGGTGGTTGCTCTCCCAAGGCCTTTCCCCCCCACCCTGGTCAGCTCTGGGTCTGGGATGCTCGGACTGTTCTCTCCGTTCCGTGAGTGCGGTTTCAGGACTCTCCCTGCTCTGGAATTGTCAGCCGGGAACAGGCTGAGCCTTGGCCATGGGTTGGGGGGACAGTGTCACTGTGTGTCACTCATTTGTATATTTGTATGTAGGATTATTTTCAATATTGTTGTAGTTTAGTTATTAAATTGTTCTTATCTCAACCCACAAGTCCTTTTTTCCCTTTACCCCTTTAATTCTCTCTCCTGTTCTTGGGTGGGGGGGAATTGGGTGAGTGGGTGTGTGGTTTGGCCCCCAGCCAAGGGTAAACCCATCACAATGTGTCTCGTGTGGTTGAGGAAAAAAGGCATTGGAAAGGGGAGAAAGGCACAGAATTCCTTTTAAATTAATGGTACGCTTGTTATGGGAGCTCATGCTGGATGCTTCCTCCGTGGTGTTTTAAGTTCTGGTGGTTGAGTTCTCAAGTCTGACTGTGTGCCCTGTTGGTGTGCCAGACTCCAGCCTATGGTAAATCCCAGTGGCACTGTGTTAATGCTAAAAGCTCTTCCCAGGTGATAAGAGCCTGCCTTGTCTTGCGGAGGTTCCAGTGCTTTTTTGAAGGTGAAGCTCTTGCATACTACTGTTGCCCTTTGAAAGAAGGCAAAATGTTGAACTTTCGTCTTTCACGTACTCTTTAGCGATTCTGATTTTTAGACCTTGCTACCCTAGCAGTTGAAGGGAGAGAGCTGTTCTGGTGTGTGATCACTTGCCACAGCAGAACTTGGGTGCTGACAAACCACATAGCTTTGCAATGGAAAATACAGTCCTTAAATGGAAGAGGTTCCTGCTTGCAGGTGTGTGTCATCAAGCTTCAGTTGGTATGTATGATTTCTGGGCTGAGCTTGGGTGTCTCTCATGGTCTTAGCAGGGTGATAGAGCTTTTTGGTATGTCCTGAGTTCTGCAGGAGAGGGTTATGGAGCTGGAGGGAGGTTGTTGTGTTGAAAATACCAGCTGCCTGCTGCCTCAGGTGATAGGCACGTGAGCATAGAGAAGTAGAAGAGTGCTGTTGTTCTGTGTGGGAGAGTTGAGTGTGGCTAGCCCTTCCTGCTGGGAGCTGTTTAGTATTTGCTCTGAAGGTGCATTCCCATCCTTTAGAGGAGCACACATGTACAGCAGGTACTGCTGAGGGGTGTGCTAGGGAAGTGTGGGCAGAGGGGTGTAGTCAGAGGTACGAGAATGGCTTCCCTTTAGAGAATGTCTTTCTGGAAATGGAGTTACATGTTTATTCCCATGCAGGTTAACCACCTTCCAAACAGTGGTTGGTACTTGGTTTGGGCAGTCTGTTTGAACCCGACTTGCCATGGCTTTTGGCTGCCTTTTTGGCCTCTGCGGAGTGGTGGGAGGGTTGTGTCAGGTTGAGTTCTGAGTGATAGGGATGGAGCCCAGTGGGCTTTGGGTTTTGCTTCTGCAGCAGTCTGAGGGGGTTCACACCCTTGTCCTTTCCCTGCCACAGATCGTGTGGTGTTGGACCTTGCTGGGTCCCTGGGAGCTGTTAGAAAGCCACCGAACTTAAACTGTGCTCTTCCTAAGGCTTCTGCTGTGTCTGTCAGCAGTTTCTCCCAGAGTAAATGGCAGCAGATGCACCTCTGGCAGACTGTTCCCAAATGCTTTGACAAAGCTGTTAAGTTGATTACTGGGTGTGTACGCATCTGTATCAAGATTCTTGTGGGGACACTAGTATCTGACAGCCTGTGTGTTTCAGATCATGAGTTGATATGTAGGCTGTGTGTGTTTGTTTGGGTTGTTTTTGCAGCCTAGATCCAGCCATAGGGCTACTTTCAGTAAGACTGCAGCTTGTTGATCTAGCTGTTCTGGTGGTAGTTAGCTTTCCCTTCTGCTCCACTAGTGTCCTGGCAGAGAAGCTGATGAATTCTCTTTTCAATACAGAGAAATACCAAAAGTGAACTTAGCCAGTTCAAACAAGTGGTATTAATTGGCCTGGCTTTGTTTTGCTAGTCATAATTCAAGGAAGAGTTGCAGAAACCGTTGTGTTTTTATGTAGGTGATGAGCCCTGGAGTTAGTGTAAGAATGGCTGGGGACAATATCTGCTCAACACAGCTAATCACCTGCTTTTGGCTTAGATGAGTCTCTAAATCACACGTGTAATTAAATCAAATAGTTGCATAATTGCCTTCCTGCGAGTGCTTGCTGCCCTACCCTTTGATAAATTGCTAGCACCTTATTGGAAATCTTTTCAGCTTTTAAGTGATTATATACTTCCAGAATTTTATAACTTGGTTATAATTCTTTTTTTTTTCTACTTGTATGATTTGTGAGGTCTGCTAAAGTGTGGCAAGTGTTAAAGCTTAGTGTGAATTTCTAAGGAGGGAATAAACTTTTCTCTGGAGTGCCCTGAATTGAGGCTTAACTTAAAACAGGTGAAATCGTGAGTGCCTTCAAACAGCTGTTTGAGTGGAACTGTGAAGGGAGATGGTTACTGCTTTCATGAGCATAAGCTAGAACATATCAAAGATGTAACATTACTTTATTCATGCAGCAAAAACAAATTCTCTAAGTAAACCGTCTGTCGTGTGCAAGTTGATAAGATAAAGACTGTATTAATATAGCTTTGTAATTCTGACAATTTGTCCAGACCCATCTCATATGGTGTGAAAAACATCAGCTGTCTTTGAATAGTCAGATTTCATTAAACTTTGTTTACCTGGTGGATTTTGTTAAGATATTGTTTTCTTAAAATATGTAACCAAATTGTTTGGATGTGTTTTTTAGGCACCTGGAGGAATTGCAACACCCCTTGTTTATGGCCAACTTCTAGCTTTATACCTGTTGCATAATGACATGTAAGTGGCTTGAATTAATCTTTAACTTCAGATACTGAATTTGTCACTATTGGCTCGAGCTGTAGTTGCCAGTGTATTAGTAACTGGTTGTGTGACTAACAAAATGCAGGTAGGCTGTGCTGTGTTTAAAAAAAACCAAACAAACACAGAATTAAGTCTCTTTCACTCCTTGCTGTGTCAGGAAAATTATTTTCCTTTGTTTGCTCTTGCTCACCATTTTGAACGGTAGGGAAGCAGGTTGGCTTTAGGAAGAAAGTTCCTTAAATAGTGAAATTGGCTCCTTTGGAAAGTGTTGAACGCTTCAGTGTTTGGATTTTTCAAGGCTGCATTTGTTTTGAGTAAGATTGCATGCTGCTCCTTGTGTTTAAATTACAGCAGGATAACTCTAAACTGTCTGTGTTAAAAATGAAGGAGCATCCTGGCATGAATGAGCTCAATCTGCATGGAGCAGTAATCCTTTGAATTTGATCTGATGGATTGCTGCCATGTCCCTGTGTGAACTTGGTTTGCTATGTTTAGGATTTTATTGAGAAATTGCTGGTTATGTATTCAGGCAGAATAAATGACACTGCTGTGTTTGATTATCAAACTAAGGTAGGCATTGGTATGGGGATTCAAAGATCGGAGTGCTTTCTTGTCTTGTTGATGTATATTCTTCCAGGGCAGATTCCCTGGGTGCTGGTCCTGAGTATTAGGTGTAATGCAGATAACCTTGGTTCAGATGAATGGGAAGTTCTAGAATTGTGGAGGTTTAGGGCTGTGCTTTAGTGAAAAGCAGTGAGTCCTTTTCTCTATTTTTGCATTTGAAATCTTTTGGAGATTTTGACCATTTCAGTTTTAGGCTTCTGTGCTCTAAGCAGTAATGACTGAATGTTTCTGTGTGTCCAAACCTCCAGAGTGTATGTGACAGCTGGGTTGGGAGGAACATGCACAAAGCGGTCTACATCTTGGGTATGCTAAGTGGGCATGTGAGGAAAGTATTTTTGTACTAAGTAAAGCAAAAATATTGGTAAATGGTGTTTACTGTATTCTTTGTATGCTTTGGAATGTACATGATATATCAATCCAGCAGTACATGTACATGATCTGTACATACATATGCATATGCTGGGGTGCATGCTTAAAAATGGTTTTCCGCTGGAAATGCGTGATCAAAGCTTGTAGACCGCTGGTCTAAATGACTGCTATGAAAAGTTGCTGTTTGCACATGTATTTATCAAAGATGCAGCTATTCCAAAAACACAACTGCAAAGCTCGTTTCTGTAAAATGCTGCCTAGGGTAGATAAATGAAAAACCTTTCCTAAACTGGTGTTAAATGAGGCACTTAATGAACTATTTGTTTTATTAGGGCAGTTACGTTGTCTGCTTGAGAGTTACTTTGCTTTTCTATTTCGGTAGATATTTTAATATTTTAAAGCACTGAGATGATGTTAATTATAGCACCTGAAGAAACTGTTTGGTGTCCCCTTGTGGCAAGCATTTGGTTACTAAGAAGTATTTTTAACTTAATTTTTTTTAGGAATAATGCGCGATATCTTTGGAAAAGAATCCCTCCTGCTATCAAATCTGTAAGTATGTTGTAAAACGCCACCTGAAACTAAAACAGTTAGATATAATCTTGCAAATAAGGACTTTCCCCCAAGGGCTCTGTTTGGTGAGTAGCCTTGGGCTCACTTCTGTGCTGTGAACTGCTTGCCCAGCAGATGGAGTGTTGGTCTTTAAGACCTCCTAGTTGCTTGTTTGTTACCGCTTTTCCTTCACAAAAAATCTGGTTCAATAGAATTCAGTAAACCTGTAGCAGAAAGCGTCATGATAAAGGGTAGTCAGCTGGAGGAAAGCAATGGGTCTGGCTCGGGGATGGTGTTGAATTCCACATGAGGGTGCAGAATACCCTGTGCAGTGAGAAGTGACTTCAGGTAAGATGCACCTTCAGACTGATTGCCTTTCTGAAGGTGGTTTGTTTTGCGCTGCATTTGGCTCAAAGATGTGTTTTGAGGTTTGGGTAAATATAATGCTAGAAATGCTTCCAGACTTTTCTGTTGTTAGTTTTTTAGTTTGACATTGTACATTCAGCAAGGAAACAAGTGTTCTGTAGCCTTGTATTAAGAAACCTCACAGTCAAGACGGGACTTGTCAGGTGGTTCTGAAATTATTTTATTTTTCTTTGAAGAAAAAAAGTAATTACATCAGTTGAGTCAGTATTCATCTGGACCAAATTTTGCTTGGACTTTCTCTGAAGCTTGCTGCATTTGTTGCACAGCAATATTCTATGAATCTGGCTTTTTTTGGGTGTAACTTGCATTTCACATGAAGCATCATTCTTGGTGAGGAAACTCGTTGCAAACAGACTTTGACCTCTTCAGGGGTCTGCCTGGTAGAGTACCATGGGACAAAGCCCTGGAGGGAAGGGGGGCCCCAAGAAAACTGGTGAATATTCAGGGATCACTTCCTCCAGGCTCAGGGGTGATGCATCCCAGCACAGAGGAAGTCAGGCAAAAATGTCAGGAGGCCTGCATGAACAAGGAACTCCTGGATAAAGTTAAACTCAAAAAAAGAAGCCTACAGAGGGTGGAAGCAAGGATGGATAGCCTGGGATGAATACAGAGAAATTGTCTGAGCAGCCAGGGATCAGGTTAGGAAAGCTAAAGCCCTCAGGATTAAATCTGGCCAGGGATGTAAAGGGCAACAAGAAGAACTTCTGTAGATCTCTGATAAAAGGAAGACTAGGGAAAACGTGGGCCCTCTGAAGAAGGAAATGGGTGACCTTGTTATCCAGGATATGGAGAAATTTCAAGTTGAAAATTGCCTTTGCTATATGAACAGCGTCTGCACTTGACAAAGCCTCTACTGAAGAAGGAAGTGTTTCTCTAAGCAAAAAAATAAGCTGTGCCTGGCCCTTTTGTAACTCTAGTCAGGAGCCTGTGTGCAAACTATCTGTGATTGTTTTAGCTGGTATGTCAGCCTGGAGTAGTATAAGTGACATGTTGAGAGGCTTTGCTTGCATGGGTGATAAAGTTTTGGCAGAGGATGGATCAGGGAGTTTGCAGCAGTGATACCTGCTGGAACAAGATTTTCCCGTGCCAGTCTGCTCATCTTTACGGTCACTGTGGAGAATTCCATTCTGGATTAACTGCTTTGTGTTTTTTGTTGCAACAGGCAAATGCCGAACTTGGTGCAATTTGGTCAGTAGGACAAAGAATCTGGCAGAGAGACTTCCCAGGAATCTATACAACAATCAGTGCGCATCAGTGGTCCGAGACTATTCAACCAATAATGGAAGGACTAAGAGGTACAAACTGAGCTCCTGTAGGTAGTGTGGAATTACATGTTGCCTTAAATTGTTTCTGTGTGCTCAAACACAAACAGACAAGTAGACAATGGGGAAAAAAATCAGTGGTGGTCAGCAGATTGTTGCCAGTTTTTGTAGGTTTTACTTAAAGGATTTTGGGTATTGGGTGTAAATAAAAAGCTCACTCCAAAAACTTGTAGAAACAAACGGAAATGTGTTTATTAATTAGGATTGTGTGTGATTGTATAGTCTTTCATAGTGGGATTTCATATGATGTATGTTTTGTTCTGTAATAGCAAACCAGACCGTTAGTTATCCAGTTTTATTAGAATTTTAGCCAGCAATCTAGGGAACTCGGCTTGGCATTTCAGAACCTTATGACACTTGTGAAAAGGTTTTTCTTTTAAATATGGCTTTGGCCAAATGTTTTAGTTATAGGCTGTGAAACAGTGACATGCAAAGTCTTGCTACTAGAGGGCAGTACAGGCTGCTAAAAGGCCTTCCGAGGTATTTTGCAATAACAAAATCTCTGTAGCTTTAGAAACAACTGATTTGCAGATGCCTTGGTATCAAAGAGGATGTGGTTAAAAATGCATGAATAGTTTGACTAATTGCTTTTCTTGATTTTTCTGATTCTGAACTATTTGACACAAACCTTGCAAATGGAGCAGGCTGTTGGAAGCAGTCTAAGTTGGTTTACGCACTGGTTGTAGTACCCAAGATGCTGCAAACTGCATTTGGAAGTTAAATGGGGGGGTTTGTCCTGGCATAGAGCAAACTGTTGGCTCTGGCTGCTCGCTGTGGTACTTTAGTGAATTGTGGGAAGGAAGGGGGAATTTCTAAATTGCTAGCTTTAAGGCTGGTAGTGGTTTTCCAAATGTGTTAGAATTGGAAAAAATTTTCTCAGATTTCGTAGTTATGGAGATCAGTCTGTCTGCTTACAGTGTTTTTCTCTTCTTAGATGCAACTAGAAGACGAGCCTTTGGACTGGTTTCTCAGGCATATACCTCAATAGTTGCAGATGATTTTGCAGCCTTTGTCGGGCTTCCTGTAGAAGAAGCTGTGAAAGGTACTTTGCATTTATGCACTGAATAGTTCTCCTATGGATGATTAGGATGAGAGAGAGCTGTAAGTGATGGTAAATAGAAATTTATACAAATTCTGAGATTGTTATAAAGAGAAGTGATGGGGCAGTGAATAGAAATAAATGTCTTGGTTTTGGATAAGTGTTTTTATTTCCCACTAGTTACCACTGGTTACCCTCCCCTTCTATATGTGTAAGTGTTAAATTCAGCAGTAGGGAAGAACGAAGGTAGTGGGTCAACATAGTTTTGTGTGCTGTTATTACTTCCATGAGCTGCTTTGTCGAACTAAATGTCTAAGTGCTTACAAGAAACATGTCTTAGTGTCGTGGTGTATAGGCTGTGCGCCAAGATGCTTTTCTACTGGTCTTAATGTGCATCTTTGTTTTGCATTTCTAGCAATCATAAAATATTTGTTCTTACAAATGTAAAAATGCCTTTTCAGGTGTATTAGAACAGGGCTGGCAAGCAGACTTTTCAACTCGCATGGTAATGCCTAAAAAGCCAGGTAGGTGGAGCTGTTATTTCGTCGGACATTTAGTTTAGTGTTTTCTAGTAATTAGGTGTTAGTTTGTAATTAAAAGTTCAAACAATGTTCTTTTAGGTATCTTTATAGGGGCTTGTGCCACTGTAATAACGGAATGTTTATAAAATAATAAAAGTACAAAGTAGTGGGTTTGGTTTGGGGTTACGAGTAGTTTGGATTAAACTACATCCTCAAATTAACTTTTTTAAACAAAAGCAAACAGGATATGCTATGATTTCTCCTGCTCCTCCTTTGCTGCTGGCTCTGACTCAGTGGAACATAAGTTGGATGACCTCAAATAACACAACTTAATCTAATAAAGATGAGTAAAAATATACCATGTTGAATGTGAGTTTTTTTTCAGGACAAGCAGAACTCCTTTATGCAGGGATCTAGTGCATCTTTGTGTTCTGAGGAGCTTAAGTCATTGGTATAATTTCCTTTGCTTTTTAAAACTTATTCTGCAGGTTCTTTTCACTGTTACAATGTTGATAGCAGAATATCTGTTCCTGCAAAGCTCAGCCTGCAGAAATACTTGGATTTTTTTTTTTTTTTTCTGAAGTAGCATCCGTGGCTGGCTGAGGCAAAAATAAATGTTAAGCTATGAAGGCAGAGGTGAAATGAGCACTCTTAAACTACACGGTGCAGCTCTGGAAGGAGCCAAATCACAGCATATCTAAAAGGGCAACATGTATTAGGCTAAGAAAAAATATATTGTTTGTATAGGCAGAATTTGTAGGTGTTCAGAGCCCAGAACATTATAATAAACATGTGCCAGGCGAGGTGTTGAAAGTTATCCCTTGAGGCACATAACCAACCAGAGCCCTGAGCTTTTGTATGTGATCAGTTTTTTCATGAAGTGGTTGCAAAATACACAGTGCTTATAAGTACTGAGAGCTAGTTACATGTGGTTGTCTTCCAGAAGTGAGTGCAAGAAGTATTTTAGAGTCAAAAGGAAGAGACAGGAGGCTGTCATCTATTTTGAAGCTGTGTGTCTAACCAGCTAAGCCTTGGGTATTGTGCTTTTTAGCTCTGAAGTTAAACAAGTAAATTAACAGGCTTAATTTTAATTACCTTTTTATCCAGTTTTGGCTTGATGTATAGAACTGTTTAAAACTGGTCCACTGGGCTAACTTCTATTGTGTTTTTCTTCAGGTGTGCTGGAAGCTTCCTTTAACAGATTTATTCCTTCATCAGGTACTTCCTGTTTATGTGTAATCTACTTGCATGTTTCTAAAACTTGCATGATTAATAAACACAATTTCACCAGCACCACAAAATAGGAATTGGGTCCTAAAGAAGTGAATGTCATCATTCCCCCCTCAAAAAAAAAAAAACAACCCAAAAAAACCCCCAAAAAAACCCACCACAACCAATAAAACCAAACTCAAAAACCAAACAGCCCCCTATCAGGTGCTATGAAAACAGGCTTTTCCCTCTGTCTTCTCTTCCTCTCCCACTTTAAGGACTGCCTGAGATTTGTACTTTCATAGCTAGAGAAGGGAGCAGATTCCAAAGCAAGGGCTGGCAGCCCCTGTGAAACAGACAGGATTTTGGTGGATCTAGCATATCCTGGATGCTAGTCCGTTAACTCTTCAGGGACAGTAAATGCAAATATTGCTGCTAGTTTTTATTTCTGATTTTTAATTCCTGGCTTGGCTCCTCAGCTTTAGTCATGTGTCTTCCAACCTATTGTTAAACTGTAATCTCGGATCACCTGGCATTTGTATAAGGATCTGCATGTGCACTGCATTCTCCTGCAACCTGTGCAGTACGTGGCTGTGTTTTGTTAGTCAGATAACCTGGGAGATTGATTTGGTATCTTCAGTATGGCAATCTGTAAGTAAAGGAGCAACTGCAGAGCTGCAGGAGCCTTTTTTTCAAGTGGAAATACTGTTGGTCTTGATTATTCAGACTCCAGTATATACAAAAAGATTTGGAGACTGCTGACAACTGGAACTTGTTGCAGCTGTCTTTACTGTCGGTAACTCTTGGACTACTTAATGTTGCAGATAACAGCAAAGTAATGTCAGCTAAAGCTGCCTAGGTAGGAGGTATGCCCATGTAAGGCTGTTTAACAGTCTGATGCATTTAATTTTTTTCCTTCCTGTTGTGATAGATGGCATTATGGATGGATTTGCTTTCTTCATTTCATTAATGATGCATTTGTTTTGTCTTTGTAGAACCTGCTCCAGTTCCACCAATTCCAAATGAACAGCAGTTGGCCAGATTGACTGACTATGTGGCTTTTCTTGAAAATTGATAACCCTGCTCCTGTATTGAGAACAACTTGGGAATCCTGTGTACTGACAGTTGTAGAAATCTAAGATTTATTTTATTTTGTATCTGTTAAATGTTGCAGCATCCCTTACTCAAATGTGTGAATTATACAGTGTATATTATTCTAATTTGTGTTTTGCCAAAGCCAAGCCAGCAATTGAAACAATCCTTTAACTCCTGTAATATTTATTCAGTAGGTACACAGCAGTATTACATAGGGGTTTTTTTATTGACTCATAGGAGAGAGAGGCAGAATTTTTTTTCAGGTATGTTAGAAATGGAGAATTAAAAAATGAGTAGTGAAGCAGGTTAACTGTGGTGAGGAAATTATGCTAGTAGGTTGTCTGCTTCTATGGTGAGTACTGCAGTGCTTATCAAAGATCGATTGCATGTTGAACTGAAGTACGAGGAGCGGCAGACTGCCCTACCCTTATCTGCAGTGAGAAAATATTTTGATGAAACAGTAACTTAGACAAGACAATTTACAATAACTCTTGCAAGTATATTTGTGGCATTTTTATAATAGATCTTTCTTCTTGGTCTTTCTGGATTGTTAAATCTTGTGGTTTTGGTATGAGAAATTTCACATTAGACATTTTTACAGCAGAATAATTGGAGTCGTTTCAAGTGAGGACTTGCCCTTCTTAAGGAAGAATTTTTACTTCTGGAAGGTTTTGACTGATGTAGGATACGAGATATTTTGCTGAGTACCAATACACCTTTTTGAGGCCTGTTGTCTTGGTTCTTTTCAGTACACTGGGCCAGGATCTAAAAGAAACAACTCTTACCTGTCTTTAAACTTTCTGGATTACCTCTGTAGCTATTGGAGAAGAATTTAAAACCTAGAGTAGGTGTCCCTGAGCAGAGACCAATTCAGATGAGGATGATATGCTGCAATGTCAGTTGGAAGAATAGATTTTTTTCTATATTGGAGCACTGCTGTTAATCTTTGAGTTGAGAATGGATTTTAGAAGCAGAAAGACGACTTGTATTCCTAGGCTCCTTTTTTGTGTTATGCTGGTAAAAGGCTATGGGAAAGTAGTGATGCTTTAAAGGGCAGTGTGTGCCTTCATTTGTTTCTCCCCCTTTTTCAATGTTCATATTCAGTGGTTTCCTCAAAGATGGCAAGTGTGCCGTATGTTGTGATTGTTTGTTCCAGTGTGCACTACCTACTGTACATTCTCTTGTTGGAGATGTGTTAGCAGGGAGGAATTATAAACTGTGCACTGCTGCTTTGAGAGCTCCCTTTATATGTAGACACTTACTCAAAATGATTATTTATTTGAAACCCACCTAAGACTTGCATTTCAAAATGTATCTTCAGTGATATTAAAGAACATGTTTACACTGGCCTTGTGTACTTGATTTTTTTAAATTTTCCTTAGAGTACAGTTGTTCTGGTTTGGCTAGTTTTTTAATGAATTCTTATTGGTCTGTTTTGGATAGGGCTCGTTAAAGATTAGTGCGATACGTTATGCCTAGACAGGTATTTTGAACAACTTTGTGTGCAGCAACTGTATGGGTTTCTATTAAAAAAAAAACCACTGATACCCTTCAGATGCCTTTTAAAATATTCCAAGGTGTAATGGACTTGAAGAGCTAAGTGAAAATTTCCCCTTCTGCGTTTGTGTTGTGCAACTCTGCATTTGTTTGTACCATACAAGGACAACCCTGCTTGCAGCAATGAAAATTAAAGAATTACTGACCACTTGCACTTCAGTGGTAATAGGAGAGGAGCAATGTGGACACTGGTAATTTGTGTCTGTCTTAAATCGAGGACTGAATCTGTCAACTGTAGTAAGCTTGGCTCTTCTCTGTCCAGTTCTAACAAGTTCCTAATTTTGAGATCTCTGGTCTGCTGTAAAATCTAAGCTGGCTTTTAGCTTTGTGGCATTAACTCACAACTTGCCTTGAGTACTGTGGTCCCAGCTGTTCATTTTTGTTTGTACTTCTGTGGAATCCAAGCTGTTTCAGATCTTTTTCATCCTCGCTGCCCTTCATCATGGCTTCCGGTTCTCAAATCTTTTTTTCAGATAGGTGGTCTGTTGCCACTCTTACTAGTTGCATAGTGGACATAGCATGGCTTGTAACAGCACAATACTTTCTGTTTGTGCCTGATCCTTTCAAAGATTGGCTCTATTCTAACATCTCTTGAGCTCTATGCTGTTTTCAGTGTAGTAATGACAATGGCTTGAGTATCTTTCATCAGCGATGATAACTTGGTTGGTGTGAATCATAGCATGTCCTTATTCAGGGTTTTCCCTTCTAGTTAGTGCGGTATACGTGTGGATAACAAATGGGCAGTGAAACTAGGTGAAATTTCAGTACTGGAAGACACTTCTGGTCTTTGTCATTGGACCTAGTTTTGGCTTCTTGTATAACTTGATAGTCCTGGCATTGTTGCTTCACTAACCTTAAGAACTTGGTCAATGCTGAATGTAGCAGGTGTTACAGTAGTTTCTGGTAGCCTCCTCCACTATGAAAACTGACTACTTGCTGCTTACTCTTGGCCAGTCCTTTCCCCTTTAGTCTACTAGTTTATGTAGCTTTGGAAAAGTTGTATATAAAGTAGACCACTTAATCCACATTTGTTGATTCTTTGTAGAAAAGAGTTAGTAAATTTGAAGCCGCCTACAAAACCAAACCACACTTCAAGTGCTTTTCTATGTATTTTTAGTATTTCTCCTTTTTATTGATAAAAATGCTGCCTGATTCCCCAGTCTAGAGGCTCATTGTGGGGTTTTTTTAGGTTTCAAATGGGCAGTTGAGGAGCAGGCTGAGTTTAAGACTTGGGGAAGGAGCTAGAGGTATTGAATGTTGGAGAAGTAGGGGTATTACAGCCAAATGGAATGCTGTGCCTCGTGTCTGGGAAAGGCAAATGGGACAAATGGCCTCACTGATGTTAATTTGAAGTAACACTGGCATAGGTATTAATCTACTGACAATGATACAGCTGAATACAAATGGCTTTGAGGGATGTTGTTGACAACTTTCATGAGACCTTTAATGGACTTATTTGGCATGTATTGAGCTAATAAAGTGAAATTTTTACTTTTCCAACATGTTCTTAAAATTAGTGAATGATTTTTATCCTGCATCAGGCTCTCAGCTGGTTCACCAGTGCCTATAAATAGGAAATTTACATCCTGTGGCAAGTTTCTTGTAGTTCTTTGTGGAGATTGTGTGATACTTGTCATGATGGATTTGATTCCTGAGCTGCACTGTGCTATGGACACTCAAAATGGGAATGAGGGCCGTCTCAAAGTACTGCCATGTGCTTCTGTTTAGAAATATTGGATTGGAAAGTTTGGAGTTACAGTAGGTCACTGATGGAAGTTGCAACTGGATTTAATGGCTGAAGACGAATGCAGCTTTTCCGTATAAGCAGAGGGTCACTAGATAAAAGATGTTCTTGTATAGCATAGTTTGTTTAATTAGATGAAGACTTAACCAGTCTCTGAAATGTAGAGAGAAATCTGCCATAGAGCTGTGGTTAACCTAACAAGCAAAGATATGAGATAAGCATGATAGAAAAGGTAGGAGAGTTCAGTTCTCTTGAAGGCGGTGGGTAGTCTAAGTGTGGTATGTATCTTTAGGCTTGCTCTAACTCGTATTATGGTCTGCAGTTGAGTGTGCTTTGATACTATGGAACAGTTTTGTGACCTCTGGCATTGCAAAATAAAAGGTTTTCTCTTTTGGCTTGGGCCTATTTGGTGCTAAAATATTGCTGTCTCAAAGGGTCCAGTAACGGTAATTCTGCTGAGCTGAAATGTTAGGTCACATCTAACAAACAGACTGTGTTAAAGGATTTCAGTCTACACTTTCACTGCTCTTGCAAGCCTGCCATAGCTTTGTACTTTCCTGTCCAGAGCCCTGTCTTGGTAAACAGATTGTGTCAATTATTCTCTTTGAGATCTTTCACCATTTGATTACCTATCTGGGCTGCTTTTACTCTGTGCTTTCATCTCAACAAAGAGAAAGTATTTTTGTGGTTGTATTTGCTTTTATTTTAATTGAAGTAACTGGTGTGGGTATTGGAGTTCTTCCAAACCTTTTTCTGTCTATGGTGCTGGAGTCGGAGGACCTTTGGGTTGAGAAACCATTAAGAATTCTGTTGGGAGCAGAGGTTTGTGAAGGATTTGAAAAAAAAATTCCATTTCAATGTAGTGTTTCCCATTTTAATCTGCATCTCACATGTAATTGAACATTGTTTCTTTGCATTTTATTAGCCTCTCCTATATAGGACAGTGGTTCTCATTTACCTGCAGTTTCAGTCTCTGTAGAGAAAGCTGTTTCATCTCAAAGGTGGTTAAAAAAGGAGAAACTGGTTACAGAGGCAGAACAGTAGATAATGCCTCCCTGCTGAAGATCCTCATGGAAACCTTCCTTTAATAACAAAGTCTAGCAGATTTTCCAGGATCTGATCAGAGCCGTCAGTAATTCAGGTAAGAAAATAAAAGCAAAATGCACATGTAGAGAAACGTCTCGCTGGGTGTTGCAGGAGAACAGTACTGATGTTGCTGGAATGCATTTTGATCGGTCCTGCGGCAGATACTGTGCTTAGATAGTATTCTTCCTTGTTTTAGTAATCTGGGTTCATTCTGAAACCCAGTGAAGGTTTTTCTGTGTTGCTAATCTATGCAGTATGTGCAGAAACTGTCCGGTTCAGTTCCTGAGCATTTCAGAAGCTCCTTTTAAGGCTGAAAAGGCCATCAGCTCAGTCTGGTCCTAGTTACTTCTCTGGTGGCCTGAGTTTATTCAGGTGACTGGGTACAGTAGTAGCAGGTACCAGATATAAACCACTGTGCTTTGTACATCTCTGTCTTCAAGTAGCCTGGTGCATGTGCAATAAAACCCTGTGTGTAAGACAGTAGGGGAAATCTGGAAAAAGATCTTGGGTGGGTGGTTTGTTCTGCCTGTGTCCTACCCTGTTAGAGTTGGCTGGGCCACCATACAGACCATACAACTGGTGTTTTCTTACTTCTAGGAGGACTCTTGGCTGGCTGGGCCCTTCCATTTCCAGAGCCACGAGCAACTCGGAACATCTGCTGTCCACAGCCTGGCTTCCTGCGTTGAGAGGAGCAGTTCTGAAGCCTTTGTAAGGTCTCTGGAAGTTTGGTAAAGTCCAAGATAGCAAGAGTAAAAAGAAGGGGCTCACAAGACTATAAATAGGCTTAGCCTTGTAAAGACTAGGGCTTGTAAGTCACTGTGAAAAGTCCCCAATGAAACTTTTCTCTTTGGGTCACAGTTGACTTCACAAATCTGTTCCAATGCATTTAAATGCTTATCTAGTATGTAATCTATGGAACTTTTTTGTAAGGTAGTCAATGATTGGTGAGCTTCCTGCAGTCCACTTAGGAGAGCTAAAATCAAAGCCTAGATTGAGTTGTTACAATTCAGAATATTTGTCCGTCAGAAGGAATGGAAACAAAGTAACTGGTTTTTCTACCAAGATGCCTCAAAATACCTAAATTCTGAAGTAATAGTCTACTGTACTTTGACTGCAGGTATCTTAAGTCTGGGAAATAACTACTGAATGCTGATGATGGGCCTTGTGGTTTTATGTTTAGGAGCTGGTGCACTGGGAAATGATGTGAGTTATTGGCCACCTTTGGCGATTCAGCCTGCTGAAGCTTTGCAGTTTCACCTGGCTAGCTGTGGACATATACCTGAAACAAGCAAAACCCCCCAAAACCAAGAAAATTCTGCCTCGGTCTAGTGTCAAACAAAATACGGCTTTGCAATTGACTCTCAATGGACCATGACAAGTGAAAGGTGAGTTGCTGGTTTGCGGTGGGAAGCAAACTTAAAAATATTTTACATTCTCAGATCATAGCAATTAACTTGGAAAGTCTGCAACTTATTTTAATCTACTTTTGTTGAGTAATGGAAAGTAATGTGCATTCTTGGCTTCCTGAATTTAGGATTGATTATTGAATACTAATTGATTACTAAATACTAAATTCTTCTGTGCTTTCACAGCAAAGAACTCCAGGTGGGATGCTAGAGCTGCATGACACAACTCAATGTAAATCAAGTCAGAACATGTTAAGCATCAGTAATCAGGATTCTTACAATCGATTCCAAAGCATGCAATAAATGTGGATCTCTTGTTCTTGAACGTGTTCTCATGTCATAAAAGTATGAGACAGGGAAGGACGATTTTTTTTCTTTTTTTTTTTTTTAGAAGTAGGAACTCTGTTTCTTCTGTGTGAGCCTTCTGTTGCGCTAGGTTAAGGGATAGAACAGACAGTGCTGAATCATGGCTAGCATCTTCCTTTGTATTGTAACAGCCCATCACAGCTGAGACTGATATCAAAGTGTGCTGTGAGAATCCATCTGAGGTGACAAGACTGGTAGATCACCGACTGCGCTGAGAACAGGATTGGCCTCTGATTCACAAGGTAGGGGACACTATTGTAGATGTTCAGAATCTGACAGATGCTTGAAGGATGAAGCCCATTTTGTTGCTTTGTCTTTCTGTGTGGACTTGAGCCTGTCTGAGGCAGAGTTTAGGGCAGTCCTGAGCTTCACCAGCTCTGGGTAGGAAGATGATGCTCTGTGTTTTCCTAATGCTAACTGGGATCTGGTTTTAGACTTTGAGTTTATGAATAAATGTGTAGGACTTAAGTACCATGCACAGTGAAAGTCTCACTGCGTAACTTAATCCTACAGCAAACAAAGGGAGCTGTGTTTAGTTCAAGCATCTTTCCTGTCATTCTGTCTCCTGTGTATTACTTTTTCAGCCTGTCAGTACAGTGCAGCTGGTACAAGCTAGATGGAGTATTCAGCTTACCCTGCCTTAAGAGTTAATATTTGGGAATAACGGATACCTTAGGTATTTCTATTTTTACAAATTGTCTAGCTGCATAAATACTAACTGCTCACAGATATTTAATGCTTAATGCTGTTTCTGTGGTGAATGGGTTCAGCCCGGGTAAAACATGCCTCGCTGCAAACAGAAGCCTGACACCACTGTGGTGGCTCCATAGGAAAGCTGAAGAGGTGCTTTGGTGAAAAGGTTGGCACTTAAAGCCAAACACCTCTGCAAACAAGGAGAGTACGAAAGCCTGTAAAACATCTAAGGTCAAATGTAAGCAAGAAATGAAAAGTGTGAAACCAGAATCAAGGAGTATTTTGCAAAGGGTGCTCGAACTCATGGGTCATAATTATGTTAAATGTATTGCAAGTGGGAAGTCAGCAAGGGAATTGGTGGAGACTGTCTTTGACAGTGGGGGCGAATATCAGATGCTTGATGATTTTGCATCAGCCTTTGCTGCAGATTCCCACCCCAATATGTTCCTGGCAATGGGTAGCTCAGGGTTCCTAGGTCAATTTACAGTAAATGTATGGGAAACATTAGACTATATGCAAGTAACATACCACAAAGCTGCCAAGACCAGTGTTTATCAGAGTCCTGAAGGGACTCTGATATTAAACTGGAAAATTGCAGGCAAATGGTGTCTAACTCTGTTGCAAACAGTTACTGTGCCGGGGGCCTGATGAGTTGTCAGTGTAATTCTTTTCAAGTAAAGGTCTCTAGGGAGAGCCTGGGAACTAAAATTGTTGGACATCCTGCTAGGAATAAATATTAGCGGTAAAGATGATGAACCACTGAACAAAATCATAAAACAGTGTTTGGGAAGAACTACTATTTCTTCTGTAAAAAAAAAAAAGTTGCCTCATTGGTTGGAACTCTATCAGTGTGTCTTCAGGTGTGTGGATAAAAGGGAATCTAGTAAATGTAATAGATGTGATGTTCCATACCAACCACTGAGGAAATAATATTGCTGCAGGGTCATAGGAAAGCTTCTTTAAGGCCTGAAAGCTGGTTAAGGGCAACAGGTAGGGCTTACTGGGTGCTCTTGCAGTAAGTGTGAATCGGCTTCGGTGCCTGAGAAGTAAATGCTGGGACCAATGCATTGAATATTTTTATTGGTATCCCAGAGGAGGATGTATGCAACCATCTCCTAGTTTATTGATGGTAGGAAGCTCTTTCAGGTAACCATTGCAGCACTGATGGCAAGGAGAATGGGGAAAAATTTCCCAAAACTGACTGAGTGGGTGAAGGCGTAGCAGGTGAGTTTCAGGGCACTGTAGGTAAAGGTAGGACAGTGCATCCAGGGATAAAATGATCTGCAAGTGTGTTAACATGATGCTGAACTTGAAACTGGCATTTACAGCTCTGGAAGGAGATTGGAGAGTCGTTACTGATAGCTGTCCAAAATCCTTATCAATGTCTGAGTGAAAAAAGCCAACAGTGCTGAACATCATCAAGGAGGGTAATGACAACAAGAGGGAGTAATTTTCTTGTTATACAAAACTTTGGTGCACTTGCACAAAAATTCACTTGAAGGCATGTGGATTAGCTGAATGCAGAGCTTATTTAGCAAATCCCACAATTCTAGAGGTAGGGCAGGCTTGAACATTGCTTTAAAGCAGATGAAGGAGCATACTTCTATATAGCATAGAGTGAGCTGCTGAACATGTTACAGTAGAGGCAGGTAGAGGCAGAGCGTGTCTGCGTACTCTCAAAGAGATTACAAATTCACAGGTAACAGGTCTGTAAGTAGATAATAAAAATAGTAGGCAAAGAAGTGCCTTCTAACATCCCTGTTCTAGTGGATGCTGGAGGAGTCTTGAGGAAAGAACGGATTGCTGAGAAGAGCCAGACCTAAAGGGCATCTCCAGTTGTGACCGTGCTAGGCAGGCTACTGGGCTACATTGACCTTTGTTCTGACCCAGTGGAGTCTTTCATATGTTCCTAATTTTGAGTCCCTTTCTCACAGGTAGCATGTTCATTTGCTCATCTTTTACTGCCCTCCAAGTGGTGTTTGACACTTTACTTAGATGACATGGGTAAGGGCCTGTGAATTTTTCAGTATAATAGTAGAAAAACTGTTGAAATAGGGGTTGTGAATTTCCGTGTCCTGTCCTTGGGGATATTGTTTATACTGAAGTGTGCAATTATGTTCTGTCAGATCTGAGAACTTCCTTTGTTTTCTAAGCAGAACGGAGGTCACTTTCTACATTTTAGGCAAAAAGCATCATCGTGGATGTCCAAGCAGTCAGTGGATGAAAAGCTTAGTTTAGAACACTCAGACCCAAAGGATGTGAATGTTCCCTGATTGGTGTGACATGTCTTAGCTCAGCATTTTGTTTGCCTCCCACGGCTCTCACAGGTTCATGGCCCTCTAACATCTGGTGAGTAAAGCTCAGGATTAGTAAATGCTCCCATGGGGTCCTGAAGAGCAAATTCTACTTTCATGTTAAAATACTAGCTGATTTGATTACAAGAAAAAAATGTCTAATTATGAGGGAAGGTCCTGCTTCTATTAGCAGCTTGGATCCATGCTGAAGGTCTGGTCTTGATTTAAACTTCCAGCCCAGTCTCATTAGTGCAGACTATTTTCTGTCACTTCAAGTACAGTCAGTGTGAGAGCCTTTGGTATGCCACTTTGAATATTTGGAGAGGAAAATGTAGGTCAAACGGAATTGCTTGAATACCATCCAAAGGTTTGGAGTGTCCCTTGACTCCTACCATTGGGGAACACTCTCTGACTACAGGAAATTATTTAACCTTTAAACACACAAGTTTTGGGGCTGTTTGTCAGGGGTTACCGGTTCATCTTTTCTCTTGCTTTTCTTCACTCCTCTTTTTTTTTTTTAAGGCATATGTCCTGGGAATGGGCCATCTTATAAGGTGTACAATATCTAGTGTCTCTTGTGATGTAGTTGGCTCCTGGGCTGCTTAGATTCCAATTAACATTTTATAAAAAATGAGGAAGCATGTGGGAGTGGAACTGGGAGTGGGAAGAATTGTCTGATATGCCAAAAAATCTTGATCTCTTCCCCTGCTGCTCAGTGACTCATCCAAACCACGTGTTGCGTGTCCAGTTGTTACTTGATTTTGCAATAGTTGATTTCCATGGGACAGCCTTAAATGCTCATCATCGGGGGGGGGGTGATCTAGGCTCATTCTTTCATGCTTTTTGTCTGCTTGTCCAAGTCTCAGCTGGTTTAAGGATTTAACAGAGCACAGCTGAGCTGTTAATTGATTGCAATGAGATGTTTTTGGATGTTAGAGGTGAGCACACCTTTGAGAGCAGGAAGGAAGAGTTTTATAATATACAGAGGCTAGCTTGGAGGTTGTGGTAGGAGTGGCTGGAGGGCTAGGTAGGTGATGTATAATTTTGAAACTAGAATCTCGACTAGTCGATGGTCTGAAGTTGCCTGAAGTAGGATTAAGTGAGGAGGTGATTCTGCTCTTTCAGAACTTTGAGGGGAAGCTTATTTCTCATTCAGCAGTAATGAGATTTGTATTATTGCCCTTAGGCACGTGCCAGTGAAGCTGCTAAGACCACCAGCAGTACTTAGTGAGTGAAAGTTTTTCGACTTCGATTTGGAGAATAAATCTTGGAGGGTTATTAACATGGATGAGCTTTTGATCTGTTTCAGTTCAGGTACATCCTGGCTACCTAGAGAGATGTGCTGACCTTTTATGGTGACTGGATGGTTTAATTTTCCCCAAAGTTTAGGCAGTGATGTTCGTTTGCCTTAAGACACGCGTACCGTGACTGTAGTATCTCCTAACTAGCACCTTGGCCCCAGCTTGGAGTTTAAAAGACACTGAAACCAGCTAGCCAGCAGAGAGGAGGAGGATGACAGTAAAGATAGCTTGCTCCTGTGAGTGCTTGGGCAGGTTCTAGGAAGTCTCTGACCTGGGGAGGGAGACCTGCTTTATTGATCTCTGGAAGGTGAGAGGCCTAGGCTGAAATTTGATTCAGCTCCAGGCAGCACCTCCAGTTTTTCATGGAGTGCAGAAAGAATATCTATTACTTTTTCTGTTCTCGGCTAGGGAAGAAGAGGAGAGGGCTGTACTTTATTGGCCAGATACCTTTGTACCAGAGAGAAGGTTCATGTTTTTGCAATACACTTATTTCAGTTTGGACTGCTTTTGTAACACTAAGTAAACTTTAATCCCTTAAGAGCTTTTTTTCATTAATAGAATCTGTGGTTGAGAAAAGTCTGTAGACCAAACACTGCCAGGTTTTGCTTGGTTTGCAGGTTAAAATAATGTGAAACAGGTAGCTCTTACCATCTCCCTGACCTGCCCAAGGCTTTTAAAACTCAGTAAACTTCAGTCTGAATTCGTGACTCTGAAAGATGGATGATGAGTGCTTGTTGCAAAAGACTGAAAATGCTCAAGTTCTTGGCTCAGAAATAAAACCTGGTAAATTTGCACTAAATGGTGTCCTTTCAAATTGCTGTGTGGGTCAGTGCTTTGTGGCTGGGGAAAAGGAAAAACAATCAACACTCTACAAGTAGCTTGGGAGCCTGTATGGTCTGCAAATAAATCCAGAGATCCTAGTGAAGTGACAGGTGATGTTACCAACAGCTTTGAGTACCCTCTTGAGGCTCTCACCCTTGCCCATTTTTGTTAGATGGTGAGAACATGCCATTTCCTCCTCACATGAGGGCTAGCTGTGGAGTGGTTGACCTCCTGCCTTGATGGATCACTCCCAGGTGGCCTTGGAGGGTCTGGCTGCGTGTGTGAAGCAAATGGACATTGAGTTATGTGCCTTAACTGCTCTCATGTCTCTCTGCAGCATGCTACCCCTTGTGTAGAGGTTGTCTCCTTCCTTGATTCATGGGAGGTAGCAGACGCGTGCCAGCTAAGTGCTGTAAATAACATCAGCTAGTCTGCTGCTCTTTCAAGAGAACTTCAGGCTTTCTCTTGAATCAACATTATCTTTTAAGCAGCATTTCCTTGAATTTGCAGACATCTCAGGGTGGGGACAGGTTATTTTTTAAGCTATGAGGCAAGGCATGCGTGGCAGAGTGATGCAAACCATGGCTTGCAGGGTTTGTTTATTGCCACCCACTTCCCTTCCAAAGGAGTAAGAGCTGAAGGGTGAGGAAAGGAGAGGTGAAATGAAGTTTGGGTTCTCTGCAGTTGTTGACCTGCAGATGTTCATGATGGGACAGAAATCCTTCCCTCCTGAGTGTCAGAGATGCTGTTGCATGTTCTCAGTGGGAGGAGATAGAGTAAAGGAGTTACTTGTTGTTGGGCAACAACACTGTTTCTGTTGGAGAGCATCTGCTAACCTGAAGTTGAGATACCTGCAGCCTCACTAACTTTATCCTAGTTAGTTGATTCATGAGTAAATTGGCTTTTAAAACAAAAACCAAAACTGTACAGTTTTGAGCATTTACCTGAGGATGAGGTCAGTGAACGTTTTTTTGGCTTAGCCTAGTAGTAGCCAAGGGAACAACCAGATCTAATAGCTGGAAGCAAGCCAGAGATCAAATGTGGTTGATGGGGCGTTTTCCCTGAGGCAGTGAAAGTCTATCAAGAACATATTTTAGTGGTAGAGCTGTAACTGCGTATTGTTCTGTAGATGTGCTGTGACACAACTGGTGCTGCTGGACTTCATGTGGAAAACGCTGCATGCCAGAAGAAGGAGGCTGTGTGATTTATTTTTTTTTAGTGTTGAGCACTTTATACCTCCTCAGCTTACAGAATAATTCTTTTCTTACCTTTTAAGATTTGAGTGTAAGTACCTGCATAATCAGAAACAACAGATGACTGGCAAGTGCCATGGTATCACCTCTGTAAATATACTTCTGGAGTATTGCTCAAATAGCAAAAAAAGTATCTTTGGGTGATAACGTGATCACACCACGGTATCACTAAAGCTATTGCTCAGAATGTCGCACTCTACATTTGGTTTCCTCACATATACTGCATGTTTGAGTGTGGTCATAGCAGATCTTTGTCCATGTGCTTGTGGAAGTGAGAATGGACACTTGCTACTCATTTTTGCCTTCCTGCTAATGATCAAGGTTGTGTTTTTTGATCATTGCAGTCAGTAGTTTTATAGTTAAGGCTCCCTTTTTCTTTTTTTTTTTTTTTTTTTTCCTTGAAGTTTTTTT
>WKFP01014283.1:1091047-1120978 GCA_011057875.1 Pterocles orientalis
GTTTGGGTTTTTTTTTTTTTTTTTTTTTTTTTTTTGCCATGAAGTCTAGTGCTTATTCCTGTATGGGCAGGACACAGGAAGGGTCTGTGATGCCTCTTGTCACATGAGCAGTGATTTTTGTGTGGACTGGGAGGATTGCTATCAGCAGCCAAAATCTCTCTTGCTTAATAACTGAAGACAAACTGTCAGGGAGTATTGTCCTCCTGTGGGAGATCTTTTTAGAGGAAAAATACTTATGTTTATGAGAATCTTCTTAGAATAAAAACACGTTTGTGAGACCTTCTTAGAAGAAAAATACTTATGTTTGTAAGAATCTCCTTAGGAGAAAAATCGGTTTGTCAGAACCTTTTTTAGAAGAAGATCCTCATATAGTTAGTGTCTACTACAGGAGAAAATAACACCTGCAAGGGATGAGAAAGAAAGCAATTGTTCAGGACTTGAGTGAGGGAGGGAGAAATTGAAGGTAAAGAATCAACAGGATTAGGTAATGTTAAGGGTCCCGTTCCCAGGACCCTAGTTAGCCAATAGTAACTCTGTCTTTAAGATTTTAAAATCATTGTATCCAATCAGTGATTGCCAAATCTGCGTGAATTCTGTATAAAAGTGTGTAACTGAGGCATAATAAATGGCTACAGCTTGATCATATTGGTCTGCATAGGCCTTACCAGCAGCATCCTCCCTTTTTGGGCCCTTTCTTTCCTGACAGAACATGCTGGGTGATCATAAGGAGAGCGTAAGTCCCACAGCAGACCCTTTTCTAATCTTGTGCAGTTGTGGATAGAAAGGATGTGTGGAAAAGGCATGGATGGGAGTTGAAAGCGGATGACTTTTTCTGGAGCAGCTCCAATGTGTAAGAGCCAAGACAGCAAGATTAGCATCAGAAGAAATTTCGCAGTGGTAGGGAGTTCATTGTTTCCATCTGAATGTTGCTAAAGGAGAAAAATCGTGGTACAGTTGGTGAACCTGAAAAGACATGACAAGAGAGACTGCATACTCAAGGACTGGGAGGGAGAGAATTTAATCCATTGTCTTGTTCAAAATTCTGCCTGTTCCCTCAAGCAGCCCTTTTCAGAGTAGTTACGTTCAGCTCGGGAGAACAGATACCCCGATGTTTGTATATGCAAGGAGTCAGTTCTGAACCCCCAGCTGGATGATGTTGAGTTTACCCCAAGGACCTGACTTATTCTTCCCTGTGAGAAATCTTAGGGGCCGCTAGATCTTTGAGTCCTTGTCCATCCTGCAGCCTGTGCATTCACACCACAAGAAGAGATGTTGGTGTAAAAGAAAGCCATCCGCAGTTTGAGGAAACAGGGAGATGTAGCCTTGAGTGAGAAGAGAGAACATGTTGGGTGGAAAGACTGAACAGCAAATCAGTAGATTATAGTGTGGTTGTGGGGAAACAGTTAATCTATAGAAACAAGACCTAGCTTGGCTACATTCAGAGCAGCCTAGCTATACGTAGAGATTTTTCTCCTGCGTTAGCACAGCAAAATGTCATTTGCTCAGATTTTTCCCTGTCCCTGTGCAGACAGGAAGGCAAGGTCCTGTGAGAATTGCATTGCACACTTTGAGATTTAGATCAGTAGAATTAATAAGCAATATTTCCAGACTTCTTCGGAGAGCAGCTTCATGTGCTCGCCTTGCTCAGGGTTAGTGTGTTGGACACTTGTTTTTCTTGAGAAAAGGGAAAGATTTGTATGCTTGGATCTGCATGCTCACCTGGCTTTTATTTTCATTTTGAGATCCCAAAATATTTACTTGGAGATTTTTGTTACTGTGGATGGAAAATGGAAAAAAAAATTTGAAACCCTTCATTTTTTGTTTTTGCAAGAAGTCTGTTTTTCTGAAATGAAGATTACTCCCCACAATGTAATGCAAGCGCAGAGTGGATCTTTGAGAGGTTTGAAACCCTTTTAGTGAATAACTGATTCATGTAGAGCATTAGGGATTTTATTCCCAGACATGCTGCAGAAAACAGGCTTTAATTTCTTCTGTAGTATTAGCTGAAGCTGGAAATACTCTGTAGTGATAGCAAAAAGTCAGTAGGATATTTCAACTGAGCTAATGTCTGGGGGAGGCATGGAAGTCTTTTTCCTTTGCTGTCTTAGATCCATGTTTGTTTTAAATCTTTTGGCCTCAGCAAAAGGCTGAAAAAGAACAATGTGTTTTTATAGTTTCCTAGGACTGTCTCGCCTCGAGGGCAAGAGGTCTCTTTAAAAATCATTTCCCATTCAGTTTATCTCTTAGGGTTTCATCCAGTTCCCACTGTAGTCAGTTACAAGTCTTCTGACTTCAGTGCCAGCTGATTTGGATCAAGATACCCAATTTTAACAATGTGGAGGAGTTCGGTAGAACCGACTAGTTAACACTTGAAAACAAGGTCCGTGCAGGCTTTGCTGCTGCAAGTAAAATGGAATTTTTTTTTCTTCCAGCTGCTGTAAACATGAGCAGTAATGTTGACTCTGAAACTTAAGTTTTACTGTTGGCATTTGAGCATTATTAGAAGTGATGGATGATCAGATTCTCAGTACTTGGTTTAGTCCACTGGGAAACTAATAACTTCCCTGTTCTTTTCCATAGAAGGGTATAAATTGTTACCACAATGCTCTATTTTTTATAAGCAACTTTACTGCTTTACTTTCTTTAGGAAAAAACATTTCAGGATGAGTTGAATGATTCCCCCTATGAGGCAGTGCTCCAGAGCTGACAAGCTAGGAAGGATGTGGGACTCTGGTCAAGCTGAGAGAAGTTTTTTCCCTTTTAGAAAATTCTTACTGTAACTTATCCAATTTTCAGGTCTATCTGAAGAGCTTTTAATGAAGCTGTAACTGATTATTCACTAGAACATGACTCTGCAGCATTTGCAAAAATATTCTTATAGTCTCAAGAAAAAGCCATTTAGAAAGAATTTCCGGCTTATTTGAAATTTGTCCACCTTCCATAGTTAGTACTCAGAATACCGGCTGTGAGAAGGTCACTGCAGTAGCTGATCTGTCTGAAGAGGATGTCTGGTGGAATGCTTTGAGGGCAAGGTGTTTCCCTTGTGCCAGTGTCTGCAGAGAGGGTCTCCAAGACCAGTTCATAATGTTTGTGTCTGAATCTGCATTTGTGCCTTTTGGTGTCCGTCAGCACTAAAAAATGTCCTTTCTCTTTTCTGGCATTCGCCTATAAGCTTTAACTCATGTAGCACTAAGTAGTAGTGCACAAAGCTGCCAGACACCTGTATTGCAGGGTGGCTGTGGATTCACTGGGGAGTAGCTGGGTGATACGTAGGTCTCAGGTGAGTGTGCTCTGGGTAGATGGCTCCCACATCTGGCTCCAATGTCCTGCTCCACAGGTTGCTGTGCCTCTGTCTTGAGGCCAGAATGACACCATTACGGTGGGAGTGCACTGCATCCAGCAAGAGGTTGTGTTTAAAAGAGTTCAAAGAGGAAGGGCTGCTTGCAAGCTGTGCCCCCAAGCGTGCCCTAGTGCCTGTCCCGGAGGACACTTGGTTGCAATGACTGTACCGGATGGGTGGGTGTCCCCACCTGCCCAAGTGACCCAAGGCTGCTTTGATTTCACAGTAGCACCCTGGTAAAGAGGAGGAATGAAGCAGGGAAGCACACTTAGGTGTATGCTGAGGTCTTCAGAAAGCGAGGCAGAACAGATGGGAATCTACAAAAGAGAGAGAAAGTACATTAAAGTGATTAGCCTTTGTTACCCTTTTCTTCCAAATCTTTGCAAATACTGACAATGAGTCATTCTGGAGCCTTGTCGTTTTTCTTGTGGTTAAGAGTTCCCAGACTTTAGTAAGATGTGTCCCGTTAGAAGCATGGATCTACTCCAGGCTTTTTTACAGTGATGGAGGCTATTATAAACAAAAGTCGAGAAACCTTAGCTCAAAACTCTTTTGTTTTTTTAAAAAAAAAAGCCACTAACACAGTCAAGGTAAGTGTAAGAGGCAGTGTCCTGATTTATACCTGGATATAAACAAAATTCTGGTCTTCCTAGACAGGAGTTAAGGAGTAGATATTTATCTCTTTGGAATACTCAGCATCAACACTTTAGAGAAATGATCCCATGGTTGCTTACGCTGTGGTGTTTGTAATAGATGTGCTTTATTGTGCCGCTCTTTTTGGGAAGCGAATGGGAATTGGGAGTTGACTTCACCATTTATATTGAGACCCAACCGGAGTATAGGAACAGTACATTTGAGAGAATGAGAGACAGAAGATGGAGTCCTGTTCCCACTGAGGCCCATGGGAAATCTTCCCCTGACTTCAGAGAGGACAAGGACTTCCACCTCAAGTCTAGCCCAACATCTAGAGAACACATCTGGCCAGATGGCAAGAGAACTGTGGTAAGGAAATTTGCGGGCTCTGCTTTGGAAGCCACTGAGAACAAGACTGCCTAAAGCGTAAAAAAGAGCAGAGGGAAAGGAAAAATAGATGTAGAGATGTTTAACCTTTGGTTCAAATTTATTTCTCTGTTTTTCAGTATATTTCATATGAGGGAGAAGGCGGTGCTGCTTTCCTCTCTGCCTCTAAATTTCATGTTGTCCTTAAGCACCTATACAGAAGTTAAACTCTACTAAATGAGTAACTTTCTCAGATGTAGGCACTAAGAATATTAGGTGGGGGGAGGCTGAACTACAGAAGTGTTGTCATATCCAGGATCTGATCAATTTAACAACACACCACAAGACCACTTTCTTCCAACACAGTGGCAAATTATGTTTTTCCCACTAACAGCCTTCTGGGGCAGTGGTCATGCAGTGGGATGGGGGACTTAGACAAATATAGAAGCTCCAATAAAAGTCTTCCTACTCAGAGTTATTGGTGGACTCTCCTTGTATGTTACAGATGGCTTAGGGGAAACTGTGAACAACTCTTAGCTTCTTGTCCCTGTAGAAAGTGACCTGCTGCCCTGACATCCTTCAACACAGACATTTGAAAGCTAAAGCTGTTTGAGTTCTCCTGTGTGTGTTGGTGGAGCTGGTATCAGCCCTTGCCACTGTAATACTTGTGCTGTCACGCGTGCGGTGGGAGTGGTCAGATCTATAGTGGCAAAATCAGTAGGAGGAATAACAGGGGAAATTGAGTCCTTATCGCATTTAAAGCATTATAGTTTTAGTATTTTGGCTTGGCAAATCACTTATTCAGGTTAACCCAAATGAACTAAAATTCATAAAGCAGTAGATGCAGGCTGAGGCAAAGAGATCTGGACTTTGAGGATGAGCTATGACACTTTAGTACATTCACAACTTAAGCATGTGACTGGAAGAAAGAAGAGACAGAAGGGGATGTTAAACCCCATATTTTCAAGCGCTTTCCCAACATTCCTCCCTCCTCCCTGCTTTTTAAATGTGATATGGCACATTTTTGTGTGCCTCGTTGCTCTGGACCCAATGAAAGGATGCATCTGAGATGACAGGTGAGATGGATTTAGCCAAACAATCCTGGGAAAGGAGCTCAGAATTTGAAAGAAGCTAAGACAGTATGGACCCAGAGATTTCTCAGCAGGGTTATTAACTCAACAAAGGCTTGCATTAATTTTTAGATTTGGTTTAAAGCTGGTACCTTTTTTTTTAACTAGGTCAAAAGGACCTTGCAGTTCTGCAACCCTCCCAGGCTCACATTGTGGAGTAGAAATCCTCCCAGTGAAGCAGCTCAGGGATATTTTGCATTGTTTGCAACACACAAACATAACCGGCAGCCTTCTGTTCACAACTCTAGATCATGCTTGTGTTCAGGTGGAGAAGGCTGGCTGTAGCCTGCATGCAGAGTTTGATTACCTGTGTTGTCCTTGTGTCTGTGTAGCCCAATAGCGTGCTGGGGAATGAATCAGTGGGGAGCAGAGCTGTCATAGGTTATGGTGGACAATTTTTATGCAACACAAAACAGGGTAGCTCTTTCAGCTATTTTGGAGCTCTGCTGACTCATGCCAGGAGGAGACCTTTCTCTAGTTTCCTCTGAGTGTCTCTTGGGCTCATTTGTTTTTCTTACAGAGGTGGTTTATTCTGCATAGGCTGCAAGTAGGGAGCAGTCTTCCTCTGACGCATCTCTGCCTTCCCCACCCCTGCTTCTGGAGACCCCACTGGCACAAACCCTTCCTTGAAGAGGTTAAAGAAGTGGCTGTGTTGGATTCATTGCAGGATGGGGTTGGTAGGAAATGGAGTGGTGTGCAGTGCCAAACCCATGATGTGCGTGCTCTTTCCACTGGGAACACTGAGTCATAAAATGAAATAAAAAGCTGTTACATTTCTGCATGATGAAAAAAACGGGCCCCAGTCTAACCTCTCGTATGCACTCACACAATCTGTGTCCAGTGAATGCTTTCCCTATTATAGGTTATGAAACCTGGCTCCCCTTGGTAGAAATTCAATTTATTTCAGCTGAAAAGAATTGGGTGTCACCTTGGATGGGCCTTCTCCCTCACCCCCAGTCAGGGCCAGGCACTAGTCTTGTGACTTTCTGAATATGATCCATGTTTCTTACTTTCTGTTGTTTCAATTCGGCTGAGGAGAGCTTGGCCGTGTCTCTCGTTGGTTGTCTCGTCAGCTGGTTGCATTGCTGATCAGTTGTCCAAGGTGTGTGCCTGGTAGAAGCTAGAGGAGGAAGCACTTGCAATAGCTGTGGTTCCTGCTTCTAATTCCTGTTTCAGCTGCAGAGCAAGAGTGCAACATATCAACAGGGGAAGTAATATCAGATAATTAGAGGCAAGGAAGCTTAGGAGGGGATGTGAGTATTCTCACGTTCTGTGTCCAGCATATAAAAGGTGCACTAGTTAAGTACCAGGTTTATTGTATGGTCAGTTAAAGTGATTTTGTTGTGGTTTTAGGTGTCCAGCTTTCTCAATGAGTAGGTAAAAGTTAGGCAAAAAAAAAAAATTGCAATTGTGAACTGAGACACACATTAAATTAGTTTATAGTACTGTGACCATAGATGAGCCATGGTCTCAAACTATCTGAGATTTCTGCAAATGGCTTTTTGTTGCCTGAAATATGAACAAATGCAGTATAATAAAAATTGTGTGACAGAGCTTGAACTGCCTCTGGTGGAAGCAGCATAGTACAAAGAAAAGGCAAACAGAATCTGACAAAGAATAAGGAATGTTTTGCTTCAGGCTAGGGCTCAGGCACAGCTGAAGGGGTTGCTGCTGCCTGTTCACACCATAACAGTTGGTAATTGTGTGAGGTGTCCTGTGCCTTAGCTGAAACCTGTTCCTTGTGTTTTGCGTGGTCTGGGCACAGATGCTCAGCTGCTCCGGTTTTGCTAGTGGGAAGCTGAGCCAGTGCAACTTGATTGTTTGGACGGTGAATAGTAGGATGTCCCAAGTGATGCCATTCTGATGAGGTGGAAGCATGACTTATTTATACAGTCGCTAACTAGCCGGAATACTTGAAGTCTAGCTGCTGTCTGTCAGAAGGTTTCATGTCAGGAATAGCTTTGAGACAGACTTGCAAAGAAGGAGGATGCCTCGGAGGATGCTGGTTTTGCTTGGGCCAATAGTGATGATGCTTGTGGGTGAGCAGAATGCTTCACAGCCCGTCTCCTTGGCCAGTGCAGAAAGTCCCAAGAGCATCCATCTGCAGAACTGAAGATAATCTGGCTCCTAGATAGGTGTTACCCTTGTGCATTGGCACTGCTGCTTGTGTTAGCCAGGTGAGGTGGAGATTAGGTATGGTGAAGCAGAATCCAAAGTCTCAGTGGCAATTGGATGCTTGCTTCATTTTGTGCTGCTGATTCTCATCACCAGGAACAACTGCCTGTGTGCATTTTGCAAATATTGTGAACTAATGGAAATTAAATCTAGGTGATGTGAGGATGGCATTGCAGTTGGGCAAGGGTGGTTCTTCCAAGCGATGTCTCCTGTGATGTGTATGCTTAGGGGAAGTTCTGCTTTTCTGCCCTCCAGTGGGATGTATGAGCAAGACTTAGAGTTACTTGGGGATGATTAGTTTCCGTCCCATGTCCTGCCTGGGCCACTAAATTCCCTTCTAGCTAGCTTAACTTGTGCTAGTAAAAAAGTTCTTGTTGCTTTGATTGGACTTGCTTTAATCAGTATGCTTTTCACGTGCTCTGGGAATGCATCCTTCTGGATAAAACGCTGAAGTTATCAGTGTGTGTGAATTTTTGGAGGCAGGGTGGTTTCCTGCTCGCACTGGGAACAGAGTTAAGAGGCAGGAACTCTGTTTAAATCCCTCTGCTATTAGCAGAGTGCACTGTGACCTTTGGCATTCCCTAATTCTGCTTCTCTATCTGCAAACTGAAGGTAATTATGGTACCTACCGTTTGCAGGAATGTGGAGGCTTACTTGAGATGTATGCAGCCTCTTTAAATGTGGAGTGATACATCTGTTGAGTATTAATGGTTTGTTAAATTTATTGAGCGCTTTGGGACTGTTGAATGAAAGACCTTATATAAATGGCACTTAATTATTGTTATTACTAGAGAAGGACTAGCACAAAAGCAGCAGTTATCTGGGAATCCATGAAACAAAGGTCTGGAGCATACTGCCAACATCTGCTACCACTTAAAACCTCAGCCTACTCGCAACATGAGGCACTCTAACTTGGACACACGTACGGAGGAGTAGTTTTGTGATGACTGAGCTGTGGCAGTCCTTCGGTCAGGCTGTTCATGTGCTGAATATATTCTGTACACCTTACCCCATGGGAAATACTCTACCCTGATAAGATTGCGACAAAGATTGGGTGATACTCTTACCACAAGTCTCTTTTAAACATTGCTGTTTCTTTCTTTGCAGAATTGAACAGAAATGTGCACTGGTGTTCATTCATGACCTCAAGTGTCCTCACAAACATGGGCAGGACTGTACTGTAGAGCACAGAGCAAAGTTTTCCAGGGCAGGTAACGAAGCTTTCTATTTCTAGGAGCCCTTATAGCTCCTTCAAACTCCTGGGTTTCAGCATGTGGAAAAATCTGTTAGTGTGTGGTGTTGGGCTCAGGTTGCACAGTCTACTTTGGTTCTGGAGCATTGGGAAGCTCTACCCCTCAGTCTGAGGAGAAACTGATAACCTTGCAATGCCAGTCTGCTGTGAGGCATCTTCCCAGCGACTTCAAAAGAGAGGATGAGACCTTCTGCACCTAATGCTGATTGTCAATGACTGTGGCAGTCTTATTAGGCCCATTTCCTAGTAATTTCACTGATACTATGATGAATTCACTGACAAGCTTGCTTTCTTCTAGCCCTTTCTGTGGGGTAGGAACAGCAGAGGAAACAGGGCAGGGTGAAGGGGATTATTTTAATGGTCTTGGTTTTGTTCATATTGGGGACCAATAGACCATCAGCTGGCTTGTGAGTGTGAGCAAAGCTCACAAAGTGCAAATGACTGGTGGAGAAGTTTTATATGGTGACTGAAATTAAATAAGTTCTTGCCATAACAGCTCAAACGGATCACTTAGCCATTTTGAGGGTATATTCAGCTAAAAGCAAAGCCCGTAATTCATGAAAGAAGGTGCCACTACTTTTTAACCTGCTAGTTGAATATAAACCTGGGGTATGGGAGGTTCCAAGTCTTGTTCTGATAGCTATTTGTGGATTTTTATTGTGTACAGGACCAGGACCTGTAGAAAGTGGCCCAGGCCAGAATATCAGATGTGTGAGCCACCTTTCTGACACGCAAGATCCAATTTGCAAGTTCAGTTTTATATCGGGTTGAGGAGGAATTTGCATGTAGGTCGTCTCCCATGTGATACAGACTTCCTAATCCCAGGAGGAGGAGAAGGGAGGGCTACACCTCCACCCCCTCTCTGGTCTCTCAACTAGCCTCAGATTCCCTAAGATGTTTCATTTAGATCCATCTGCTATATTTTTCCAGCAATGGTCATAATGACATTTTAACTCTATACATAAATACTTCATTATTCAGCAAAGCCTTTTCTTAGTGGTTAGGAGAAAAGAAAAGGACAAATACCAAAATCTATAGTTTCTTTTTCTATGAGATCTTTCTTCTGGCTTTAGGAGTTTAACTACAAATGAAGGCAAAAATAGGACGAATGGATAATCTAAGTACTTCTACTCCTGTTTGATCTTCCCTGCTGTTACGCCATTTTTGTGTTTCTTTCCACCCTGCATAGATGAATGTTTCTTCTGCCATCTGCCCACCCACGAATCAATACCAGCGAAGGTTGCTCAGCACACTTGCATTAGCAATATTTTAGCTAAGATTAGTGCCAGTCGCAGGAGTGCCCTGTGCTCAGGACACATCTGTGGTCGCTCTTGCACTTGCTTTGCCAGAGCACTAGGAGGGAAGATTTCCTCAGTAGTTCATAGCTTCAAGGCTCAGGTGAGAGTGGTACTGTTGCCTTTTCTTAGACCCATCTTTTGTGCAGCAAAAGCTGTGCAGCCTCAGTTCACTCTGTACAACACAGAGCCTTGCAGGAGTAAAGTGTGCCAAAGATTATTTGATTTCTAGATAATTCTGTAGTGATGGAAGCTGTAACTTCTACAGATAAATCTTTGGGTTCTGGTTTTGTCCCTGAGTCTGTGGCTCTCCCACTTCTGTCCTGGACTGTAAATGTGCACGGTAGGGGAAATCTTAATTTGGGCATGGAAGGTTGGTCGTCTTGCCAGTGGCTCGGGAGAATGAAACTTAGTATTTGTGCATTGGTGTGAACTCTTGCAGTAATCTTGTTTCTTTATAGAACAGTGGATACGTATTTCCTTCCAAAGGCAGGCAAGAGAACACCGCACTTATGACTTGTCTGTATTTGACTAGACTTTCAGGAATGACTGCATTTCAGATGGTGCTGAGTATCCTTCCCAATTCAAACTGCTTGGTTTCACGGCTTCATGGTCTGCCCTTCAGAGTTATTGATGTTTAATGGATAATTCCTTCAGTTAATAAGGAACTAATTTTTTCTTCCTAGTTTTGAAATTTCCCCTTAGGAATAGTTACAGTTGACTCTTGATACTTTGACTTTGCCTTTGATACTTTTCTAATCGGACAAGGTCTTAAGTATTGTTGGTCCCTAGTGGTTTAGAAACCGTAAATCAGAACCTCAAAGACTGAAAAATTAAAACAAAATTCCTTTCTATACATTTCTGTTTCTAAATCCTCTAGGGCTTGTGAGTTCCCATTTCCAAGGCCTTCCTGCACTGTCACTGCTAAACTTTTTTTTCTCACAAAATAAGATGACTGCCAGAGCAGCATCTTGAATGAAATATTAGGTATTGCAAAAGTTGACAACATCGGTTGTGTAGGGTTCTGTTGGTTTCTTTTTCCCTGTGCCAATTCTAAGCATTCAGTGATGGTGAATATTGCTCAGAGTCTGATCAGAAATATTGATGTGCTCATCTTCAAGTTGCCTACAGAGGAGAAAAGTACCTGGGCTGAAGTTCAGGCAGGTGTGATGGCCTTACTGTGAGCTTTCCAGTATTTAAAAATCTCAGATCAATGTGGCGCATGTTGAGCATCCCTATTGCATATGTGTTCTCCAGCAGGGGAACTGAGGTCAGGAGAAGCAGCAGCGTGCTAGGGAACGATCATTTCCAGCCTTATGCTGAGGGTGTGTACAGCTACGGTAGCCCGTGATGTCAGGGAGACATAAATCCTGTGCTGCTGCAGCTCAGTTTGCACGCTGTTTTCTAATGGCTGTGCTTTCTCAGGCCCAGCTACTGTTGAATTTGTTCCTTTAGCGTACTTATATTGGGGGTTTTACTTGGAACTGGAGAGAAAGTATGATCTTTCTGCATTTTACGCCCTCTTGGATCAAGGGCTGGATGAACTTTCTCTCTTCCTTTGCAGTAGTTTCAGGAAATGTTTTGTTCCTGGTGATGCTCCATCAGAGTTGCTCTGAGGAGACGCACTGGCTGACACGCAGCTCGAGCCTTGGTGCTTGCTCCAGAAATGCTCCTGCCAAATGCCTGGCCACTGAGTTACTGCTCCCGAGCTCCAACTGTTTGCTCGTTGCAAGGTGGGGAGCTGCTGGGGAAGGGAAGCATGTGGTGAATCACAACTCCCACGCCTTCGCATACCCACTAATTCCCAGCCAAAATACTTTCACCATTATTCACACCAGATACCACCTTTACTCCAGAATCTTTTCCATCCGCCCTGTAGGTTGTTGTGCATAAAGGAGGTGAGAGACTTGGAGGGCTTCTCTGAAAAGGCAGGTGGCTGACCTGGAGCAATAGATGTGTGTGTGCCTGCATCAGACATTGGAGTTACCTTAGTGGCTTCTGTTCCTGCTGTCAGCTGCCATCACCAACATGGGTGATATCAGAAAGAGGACCCATCAGTCTGGCTCGAGGAATATCTTGAGGCTTGACAAGAAGCAATACCCATTTTTTAAGTGGGTGCTTTGAGAAGCTTTCTCAGCTCTGCTAGCTTTCAGTGGGACAGTGCTAATCCTTCGTTGAATGTCTATGTGATAGTGACACATTGAGTTTTTAGTGGCAGAGATTTCTTGCTGTATGGCCTATTTCAAGCACCTTAAAGCATATGCTGACTGGTGTAAGGCACTCTGAAATGGTTTAAGATTCATGTGTATTGATGCCAGACAGGACCTGTTCAGTCATTTCTCTGAACTCTTGGACTCTAGAAAAATCATACTCAGTGAAATGTTGTATTGCATTTGGTGGTTAAAATCCAGGTTTCTTAAAGGCAGGACAGGTCTGAGAGGAAAGTGCTTCCTCTGTCTGGAGAGAACTGACTACCAGAAGTGAGACTGTATAGCATGCAGTAGTAACCCAGTGAGCTGCCTCTGTGGCCCCTGGGGAAGTGAAGGGGGTGAGGGAGCAGTTCAGGATCAAGGGTGGAGGCAATGTGTGTGGAGATCCACAACCTGGAAACACCAAGCCTGAAGCTACAAAGGTGGGTCTGAACCCTTCTGCCCAACCTGGCGTGAAGCATGTTCTGGCACAGGATCGATGTCAGAACATGTTACCAGTCTGAATCCATGATATTTCATGGGCTGGAAAATGGGCAGCATCAAGTCAGATATTCTCTTCCTTCCATAACTATTTACGAGCTCACTGGGTAGAGAAAAGTCAGGTGATGGTGGTGTTACTGGGCTTCTGCTGTATCTTGGGGTGTTAAGGGTGGTTTTCTTGCCGCAGTGCTTTTCTTTCTATTCCCATATCCATGAAATAAGGATGGTCTGCTTGCTTGTTAATCTTCCTAGATGTAATGGAAGGATTTGTCCTGTACTTGGGTATTTGGATACCCAGTGAAATGGATGGGCATTAACTGACCAAATCCCACTAGGCACATCTTGTCCTCAAAGACATTCCCAGGGCTGACTCTGCCAGCTAAAATAAGTATTGCTCAAATATGAATAGGGCCACTTCAGTTGGCTGATGACGTTGAAGGCTGGTAGGAGTGACTGCAGCTGGCTCATGCTTTGAGGAGGCAATGCCAGGCAGGAGTTGGTCACTAAAGTGACTGATCCTATTACCTCCACCCTGCTCCCCTCCCTCAAGCTAAAGTTTTCCGTGGATATTTCAGCCGTGTTGGCTCTGGCTGAGGCTTCAGGCATCCCTGTGCTTCTGCTGGCATTCAGGTCTTTATTAAAACACAGCAGTGAGCCAGCCCCTGTGGGCTTAGTCTGGTTCGCGTGGCCTTCCAGTGAGCGATGGATAAAAAGTTGGCCCCAGGATGGTGGTTATTTTCTTTATGGTTGTACCTAGTAGTCTCCAGGGTGGCCAGGTTGCAGAAAGGGGGTGACTCGGCTATATCAACATGTGAACTGCCTTACAATGTTGTCTGTCTCTTAACCATGTAAAGAGCTTGGGCAAACTGGGAGTGGAGCTCCATGCCTGCGGTTAGCTGGGTTGAATATTGGCTGTGGTGAGAGGCAGCTTCTTTTTTCGAACAGAATGATAAAGCACTCACAAGTTTGGCACTAAGGATGAGGAAACTTGGTTTTGGAAATAAATTTGGCATTAGAAAACAAAGTGTCAAGATACTTCTTTTGTTCAGGACTGAGATATACAGAATATCAGAATGTGGTTCTCACTTTCTCAACCACAGAGTAGCATTTTATTTCACTTGCAGCTTTATTTAACGCGATCGGCTACTGAGGCTTTAAAGACTTGGTGCAGCCAGAGTCGAGCCTTCCAAGAACCTGCAGAAGTTCACACAGGTTACTGTGCCAGAGCTAGAAGTAAAACCCATGTCTCCAGAGACCTTGTCATCGCTGTAAGGCCATTCTTGAGGTGCTTTTTTTTTCCCCTTGTGTTATATGAAAAGAAGCCTTGACAGGGTTTTCCCTTTTACAGGGAACAACGGGAGATTCACACCTTCCCGTGGCAGTGAGAACTGCCTCTGTGTTGAAGTCCATAAACAGCGAGAGATTCAACTGAACAGTATGTACAGATTAGAAGTGTAACTTTGCCCAATGTGCAGGAAACAGAGTCGTGGCCTTGGCAGCCGCCTGGAACATACAGCAAGTACTTATGTTGGGTGTGGGATGTGGTGCTGTTACTTATTACCATTGCACTAAAGGCTTCAAGTCTGTCTTGCAGTCATTGCTGGAGGCTTCCTGGGAGCAGAGGACTCAATGAGGCCATGGGGCAATGCTGTGGGACTTTTCTAAATCAAACTAGCTGCTCGTTAGCTGTTGCCTTCAATCTCTAAACCTGCTCTGCTCCCCAAGCTGAACGTGCTCCGCTGCTCCAGGCTCAGTCCTGCGGCTCAGGCTCTTGAATGAGAAAGCAGGAGCCACTCTGGCTTTTATCTGGGAGGCAGAGGTACAAACACACTTAGTACAAGCTTTTTTTCCTCTTCACTGTGGCTGGGTGGGGATGAGTTTGTTAACAGGAATGAAAAAAGATGAGCTGTAATTCTTTTTCCATTTGGAATCTGAGGGGGTAGAAATTGCACCTCTAATAAAAGAGGAGACAAGTATGTTGTTGGACCTGGTGAGGACATGAAAAATTTCTTACATTTCAGTTCAGCTTCAACAGCTGAGCTTGGAAAAAAAAAAACCTGTAGAAGAAAGAAACATTGTTTTAAACGAAGTCATTTCAGGATCTAAACTTGGAATTTTTCCCTTGAAAAATGTTGCAGTGAAACATCTTGAGAGATTTGAAACTTGAGACTCAACTGGAATAACTCTTTCCTATGTATATTTTCATTTTCGAGGTCTCTATTTGCTCCAATGTTTTAGGGAAATATTCCTAAACTGTTACACCCCTGAAAACAGTGCCCCTTCCCTGCATTCAAACCAAGTGTTAATCAAAGAATGTTTTTGATGAAGGGAGAAGATATGTCAAGGTGTATTTGCTTTAGGAACACTTCAAGTTCAAAGCCCTGTTCAGTCATACTGATCACCTTGGTGACACCATATAGTGGAGGCTGAAGAGACCAGCGTGCTGAAGGCTCAGTGCTTTGTGTTTTGCCTTTTGTTTTGGAATTTCTGGCTGTAACCATCACAGAAATTGCTGCCATGCTTTGAATACTCTTGGGTATCAGAACTTGATTGAACTTTCCCGTCAGTCATCCTCGGGTACCCAAGGTACTTCAGGCCAGTGCAAGGAAAGGTTCCTGGCTGGGGGCAGTTTGGAGCATCTAGAGTAGGTTTTGCTGTGCCTTGCCCTCTGGAGCAGTCTCCTTCTCTGTTGGAGACAGATTCTGGCTGGCTGCGTAAGACCCCCTAGGCAAGTGTGGTGTGATAATCTCCCTGTGAAATCCTGGTGTGCTGAAGTGATGAGAGCATCCCTGATGACATCTGTGCGCCCAGGGTTTCACCTGCAGCAACTGTGTGTCATGTTTTTATTCCATTCAGTTCTTTTGGGGGCTCTGTTTAAAGCATAGTTACTCTCCAGATCTCCAGCAATTGTGCCTGGGAGGATTCCTGAGGCAGAGATGGTTTATTTGTGTTTGCGCTTGTGTTGATTTCAGGAAACATTTGTGTGTTCCTCTGGCATAGGGAGTTGCAGAGGGTCCTGGGCTGTGGAAGCAGTGGTGTAACTAGCCTGCCTGGATTGGTCGTGACCTCCTAGGCAGGACTGCTCAGCAGCTTTTCTCTGTGCAGGTCAGCTTCATCTGGTCCTTCTTCCTCCCTGTGAGGCTGTTTGCCAGGCAGCCTGACTAGAGGACAGCTTGTGATCCTGGGGTGCCGGAGGTGCCGGGCTGCCTTCCTTTCCTGCCTGTGGTGCCAGTGCAGGTCTGAAGGGTCAGCGAGGGGTGTGAAGAGGAGAAGATGCTTCAGCCTCATTCAGGAAAATGGGGCAAGGAAGCGGGCACCACTCTCAACTCTTCAACTAGTAAGTAAGGAAACCCAGGCTTGTGGTGGATCTATCACTGTAACTGAAAAGACTGCTCTCTGCAGAGGCTGACTTAGCTCTTGAGTTGGAAAATCCAGTTTACTGCTGCCATAAGCAGCCATGTGTGTGCTGTCTCTCATGAAGTTACCTTGGATGCCCTGGCTTTGTGTCCGTAAGATGGAACATGACTAGGCTTTGGCTTTCACCGGGGTAATAACATCCCCAGCACTTTTACAGGCACTTTGCAGTTCAGACCAAGTCTAATTTGCGTTAGGCATCACAGGCTGAAGTCGAACACGTATAGGGATAGTGCCAAACAATAACCCTTGCCATGTCCCTGGACTGCACTAGAAATCACTCTTGTTCTGTACTGAGGCTGTTCCAGTAACTAACTGGCAGTTAGTAAAGAAATATGTCACTATTAAAGATGCCACTGAGCCTAGCCTATTTGTCTGCTGATGGAGACATTCCTTGTCTGGCTTCCTCGTGAATCACAGGGAGAGTGAAAACTTACTTGCCAGGCCTCCTACTCAAATTTTTCCTGAGAACATTAATCTAGGGTCCTGACGTTGTTCTCCAGAAGCCTCCTCGGTAGCCAAGCCAAGAGAAGAGGAGGGACAGCAGGAGCTGGTCCAAAGCACTATAGCTTCCAGCCTTGTTTGCACCATGCAGTTTCCACTGTGGCTTTGCAAGACCAGAAGGAGGGTCCAAAAACCAAACTGACATGTATCGATACAGTTCACTAGTTTTGGTGCGTCGCACTGAGGTCAGCAGGATCCAGCTAGAAAGGCATGCTTTTCCCCTCTCTCCAAACTGTGATATGATGCAAGGAGCTTCAGGTGTGATTCCCAGAAACACTACGTACCACTCTCTTCCCAGTGTAATCACTGTGAAATCAGCTCTATTTATTACTCTGTTTATCTGCCTCTGAAAAGGGGACTGCAATATTTATCTCCCAGTGTGAATTTCCAGTTGTTTTATTGCTTAGGAAGAGTGGATAAGAATGCAGATCTGAATGGACAGAAAGGTCTTGGGGTCAGAGCCTGAATCCAGTCCTCCAGAGGGTGACATATATTTTCCAGGGTGGTTCTGGGAGTAAGTACTTTGCAAAATAGGTGACTAAATCTTTTGGGATTTTTCAGTGCCTTGGTGAGCTACCATGCTAACAGCAATGCTGTTACTTTAAGGACCGATGCCCTTCTTTCCTTTTCCTGCACTGAACTGGATGCTAGAGCCTCAACCACAAGCCTTGCTTTAATTAGGGCAGCTTCAAACAGCAGACATACACACATGCGATGAAGAATTATGGGCTGTCACTGCCAAGGATGCCATCAAATGACTAAGTGAAAGGGAACATTTACAAACAAATAAAACCTGTTATTAAGGGGATTATTAGTGAAAGGCTTTCAAATAAAATAGCTGCCTCTCCTTCAAAACGTTTGAGGTTATTTTTTTTGTAAGCTCCTTTTTTTTTTTCTTCTTAGTAAGCTTAATGGGAAGATAAATACCGTGCAGTTCCTCCAAAAGAAGTGACTGAAGAAGTACTCGGCATCAGATGGGGACCTGGAAGTTTTGTAACAGTTCTTGTCATGTGTCTGTCCATCCCTGCCATTTTGTGCATGGCTGTAGTGAACTTGACAGTCTGCTCTGATTAGCACCAGGCCTGAGGAGCTGTGGAGTGGGAATTCAGGAGTGGAGGGATGGAGAGAAGAATTTTTACCATTATTATTTTGATTTGGTTAGCTAGGGAGAATGTTCACAGGGCTGGAAAATAGGGCTTGGCACTTAGGGTTTCACTTAGCAAGTGGGGGTGAGTAGCTGGGAGACAGGGAAGTGGTCTGTTTTCCTGGGTTTTGGCTCATGTAGGCAGCAGTTTGCCTGTCATGTTGTCTCTCCTTGCCTTGCTAGGTATTAAGGCCTCGCTGTACTGAGCAGTGAGCTGACAAGGTGAGAACTGTGGCTGCTTGTTTGGTTTTGCTGCTGGGAGGTCACTGCTTCCTGGCAGACCAGCAGCAGTGTGTGTCTTTCCCCAGCAGCTCCAGTTCCTTACCCAAACTAATTGGTGCAATTTCCCAGTGGATGTACCATCAGCAGGTTGGCAACACCTGGCCTGTGTGCCCAGGAGCTCTTTGTACGCTGGGCTGGATATATCAGCGTCTGAGGAGCAGATGTCTCCTTTGTGGCACCTTTGGTATGGAAAGAGCTGGGAGGAGAGCTCTCTGAGGATCCTGCTTCCTGTGAGAACCTGGTCCTGGCTCGAAGGTGGCTAAACAGATGAGAGATGCCCCTAAGAGAAGGAGAAGCCCTGAGAAAGGAGCTGATTTTTCCCTAAGCCTTTTCATCAGGTAGGTGACAATGTGGAGAAAGGAGCCCCCATCTCCCGAGGGCCTGTCTACCTTTACATCTGCTTGGCCAGTCGTTCATAGCACAAGTTACAAGGTGACTCTACACCCTTTGTCCCCATGCGGTGCTCAGTTCCTGGTCTGTATCATCTATTTGGAAACTGGCAGGGCTGACAAACCAAGTTCAAGGACACTCTTGCCTACAGTAGCATCCAGCTTGCCTACAGTAGCTTATGTTGTTGCTGTGGGAAAGGAGAGGTCTTGCTCTGCTGTTCTCACTGTCCGAGGCTGGGGTGATGCTCTCCCCCATGATGGTGTGCTGTAGGCAGGGCAAGGGAAGCACATCTCCAAACTGGGGCTTTCCAGGGAAGTCAGGGCTCCGCTGGGAAATGCGGAACAGTTTGGCAGATGCTTGGGGGCTGGAAGAGGTACCCAGAGGAGAAAGGCGGGAGTTGATCAGTGTGGAGAAGGAAGGCAAGGCCCTGGGATGGAGGAGGTAGCCTGTACTCCCCCAAGGGACCTAGCTTGCCTGTGCAGCCAAGGGAGTTGGGTCCTGCAGCTCTCCAGCATTGCTTCTAGTTATGAGCTCAAAACAGCTGGTAGAAAATGGATGATGCAGAAGAACCATCTTTGGAGTTGGAAGCAGTAAAACACTTGGCCTCCACAGCAAATGTTTCCGGGAATTGGGATGGAAAAAAAATTCAGCTGGATTAGGAGTGTGCAGCTGGGAGCAAGGACCTTGCCAGTTCCTCCCTCCTTGCTGTCACTGCAAAGGAAAGCGAGGGAATGTGTTTAAAGAGGTTTCACATGATGCAATTGCATCTTTCTTGAGGTTTGGGAGGCAGAAGCCTTGCTGGTGTCTGTCTGTCTTGCATCCGATGCTGATTGCCCCTGAGGGCCACATGCTGCTTGCTTTCTGCCTACGTGATCCAGCTGCAGTTTGCTCCGGAGAAAAACCTCTGCTCAGAGGAAACCGAGGAGCTGAGCCGCTGCTCTGGATGAAGCACCTCTCTCATGGGATTCACTGTCAGTGCTCCCCACTCTCTTCCTGCCGTCTCTGTAAGCTAGTAGTACCCTTATGAGGTCTAATTGAATGTACAGTCCTCTCAGCACTTCTGAGTGTGGATGTCCTGTGTCACCTAAGCTATGCAGCCTGGAAAACACACCTCCTGAGCGTGGCTGGCTGTGTTATACCAGCAAGTAGCTTGCAGTATTTAGACCACAGTCTTGTGATTGAATATAAAACTGAGATCTTCATTGAGTCCTCCTGTTCAGGAGCTGCCTCATGTCGGAAGCATGGGGTGGTTGCAAAAAAATAACCCAAAAACCTCTTAATAGTGCATGATCAGGCCAGCTTTGCTTTATAGCTTCTGCTCTAAACCCATCGCACATTTATTTTTGTCGAATGCTTGTCGTCCTGCCTGTAAAACTGCTTCCTGACATCCTCTGTGCTTTCTTTCCTTGGTGGTTGATGTCCTCCAGCTTTGCTTCTAGGTTTGCTTGCGCGCTCTCCCCCTGCTTTCTGCATGCTCTCGTTAGTAGCCTTACTCTTGCTTGAACCTCTCCCAGCTGTTCGTGTGGCTGATGTCTGAGCAGCACGTGGTTTCGCGTGTGTCTTTGGCACACAGTCAGCTGGGGGCTGTGAGCCTGCAGCACTGAGGCTCTTTGTAAGCCCACTGTTCAGTACTCCATAGCAGGCAGGAAAATAAACCCAGCCTTAATGGAAAGCCGTAGAGAAAACCTTGCACTTTAATACTATGTTGTTTCCTCAGGCTCAGCTCGTCCACTATTTCTTCCAGTCTGCATGCAGAGAGAAGCCCTCTGCGTTGGTGGGTGCGTACAGCGACTCTCAGGGTTGTTAGTACACGAGGTCCATGGGTTCCCCTTACGTGGACCTGGTCCTGCCACCTCAGGTGGTACCACGGTGGGTGGTGGCTAAGCGTTTTCCATGGACTTACTCTGGGTAAGTAAGGACAGCAGAAGGGTGGAGGCATAGGAGGCAGTAACTGCGCTGTTAAAGGTTGAGTGGTAAACACATACACACAGATACGTGGTTTCGTATTGTAGTCAGATGTGCAAAGAGGGAAAAGTACTGAAGGAGAATGTAGGAGTTGGGTAACTTATTTCCCCAGATATGGTTTCTTAAAAACTTCTTTGAACATCTTTAGATTTAACAAATCAAAACAAAAAAAAATTTTTTTTTTTTTAGTTGCATCTAATTGATAATCTGACTGCTTTGGAGAAAAATAAGTCTTAATATGAAAATATCTGTTTTGATCAGAATAAACATTTTTCCAATGGAGTTAAGGCAGATGGAAGGTTTTGAGCCATTCCTGCAGCAATGTCTCACTCCTGACTGTGTGTAGTTAGTTTGGAAGAATAAGCTTCTTTAAGGGTTCAGACTATTAAAAACATCTGCTTTCCCATGTATCCTGAAACACTGCCGCATCTGAAAATGGAGAACATGTATCATAGTCGTCCTAGCCACCATAAAACATTGGCTCCACAGATTAAATTGTGGGATTTTAATTATGGTGGGGATATATTATTCAGTCCTATGTAATGCACTTTTGGTTATGGTGCTGTGATCTCTTCCTTGGCTGGAATGGGGCCAGCTGACCATATTTGTAGTATGTGGCCAAACATCAAATGCATCCGAATAAGCAAAGTAATCACTTCCAGACTAAACACGTTTCAGATTTGTTTAAAATATTGAACAAGCTTCATCACTGGGAGCTGTCTCTTATGTGACATGAAGCTACGTTGATGTGTCGCTGCTGATGCCAATCTCTTTTTCTTTAAAGCACTGAGTCCCCTGAACTCCACTGAAATCTTCCTTTGACTGCAAACTCTTGCCTGAGGGCTGATCTCTGTCCTATATCTGAGCATCTCTGAGTATTAATAGTTACATCTTCAGTGGCCCCTGTGGAGCAAGAAGTTGCCACAGCTATCCTCCTCTTTCAGATGGGAAAACTGGATCATGAACAGACAATCCTCATCTGTTTAGCTTGGAGTGACTCGGGGGAAGCTAGTGACAGAGCTAGAGGAAAGCAGAGGTTTGGCATTAGCTGCGTTTGCTACAAGACACTTTTTTAGCAAAACTGTTTGCTAGTGGTCGGGGAGAAAGTGAAGCAAAGATGCTTCGGACCTCAGCTGTGCTGGAAGAGCAAGTAAAGCCACGAACATGTGTGACTTCTGTCCCTTCCTACCAATGCAGTTTCATGGTTATGATTTTTTTTTAGTTTTTTTCTGTTTGATGTTTAGTCCTGATATTATTGTGACAGCATGCTCTTCACTTCTTGCTTTCTTTGCTTTTTTAATTTTCCAAAGCACTGGGGTAGGAGTCTGTAGTCCTTTATATTGTGTTTTGGAGACAACAGGGAGAGTTTCAACTGGATGGCATGTGTTCTGCATCCATTCAGGTGCTGCTCTGATCCTGTCTCGTACTGGTATGCCTGGCACCAAAGGCAGTGAGGATGTCCAGTGCTTGCAGGGTCCCTTGTAAGGGGTCCCACAGCGAGAGGGCAGCAGATGCTGGCCGGGAGATGTGATGCTTGGCTAAAGCTCTGCTCGCGTTACAGTGTAGGGGTACGACAGTACAGCCCTGCCGCCTACATGTATGCTCTTTTACGAATTTGTCTGTTGTCTTGCTGGCTGTGTTTCTGCAGTTGTGGAAAGCCTATAATGTATCTGTGGTCCTTAAAGATTCTCTGGCTGCCTGTTTCTCTGGAGTGAAGGGTGCTATTAAATATAGCTTCCCACCAAATTCCAGTGACTAATCACACACAGACCATAGCCCCAGACCAGCCATGACTCAGACACCAACGACCTCTCTGAGTAACACTGCAGGAAGAGCTAACACGCTTCTTCCCTTGCCCAGGCAATGGGAATGCTGAATAAGAGCAGACCAAATAACAAGGCTGGATCCTGAGCCAAAAAAAAAGGCTCCTGCAGTCACTAGGTGTTGGCCAGTTTAATGCTGAGCTTTCACGTGGCCGCGGCAGCAGCACGGTGAAGGGGCTGAACATGGATGTTGTAAAGGTTTGGGGCAGAGTCAGCTGGCTGGCAGGGCGATAGAAGTTCCCATCATGAAACTTTCCTTTGGGTTTAAAAAACCATGTAAGCACATAGCTCAGAGAGGAGGTCTTGGGCCCCATGACACTGTTTGTGTTTAAGGTGCTTGAGCATCCTGGTGGAGTAATGCTCTGGATGAGATTTCAAGGATGAGTTCCTGATCGAGCTCTTTCCCACCCAGAAATACAGTTTTCGTCTTAGACTTCTTTTAATTTTCTTTAAAGGTGTGCTAACTGATGGTAGATGCCTGGCACTCTGCTGTGCAGGCTAGAAATAGAAATATCTCCACTCGGTGTGACTGCCTCATTGCACACCAGGTGAAATACCCAGGTTTGGGACAAGACAATTAGCTTCCCAAAGCACCTGCAGCTGTTAAAAAGGCCTTATAAATGTTTCTGACTTTTCTGAACACATTCTTACTGGTATGTTTAGTTAGAGAAATACTTTATCTACTGACAAATGTCTTTTCTGTTTTTTCAGAACCTGAAGTTTTGAAACATAAAACAAAAAAAGAAGTCTCCATTTATATGTCAAGAAAAATAAAGATTTTGTTTAAGAAGATGCTTTCCTCAAAGTTTTTATTTTGTTAAGAACAGGGCATTCAGAGATGAGAATGGATGCATAGTTTAGTTGTGTTTATGAAGTCATGAAAGCAGCTGGATACAATATGGAAACCCTCAACCAGAAACTTTTGGGAGTCTCTTGAATATAATCATCCGGCCTTATTCCACTGAACTGTGGACTTACTGGATGAAAGATGAGGTAAGAATCCAACTGATATTGTTGAATTTAAGTGTCTTGTAAAGACTGTATCACTTTAGGGATGTTAAATTGTGAAAGTTAATCGTATGCACTTTTCAGTGCCTAATTGCTGTTTCTACAATTGATTCACAACCATCATGTGTATCAAACAAATCAACTAGAGAGCAGTGTCTGTTCAATGTGCACTTAAAACCTTGTGGCGTGCCCTTTTCCTTAAGTACCAGGGAGCAAAGAAACACAGTAAATGGTGTGCATGGCTTGGGGTTTGCAATGATCAGTCATGCTTGACTTCATTGGCGTTCCTGAATTGCCAAGTGGGAATATGTTTGTAAAATTAAAGGTTTTGTTTCTGTTGATTTTTTTTTCAGAAATTCTAAGAAATTTTCTAGTGCTCTCAAATAATCTCACTTTTTAACATACTCCTTCATCTTGTTGTAGTCTTTGACTTTGGGAAATTATAGCTCCTTGAGAGTTAATTTAAAGAAAAACTCCCACTCGTCTTTCACAGACATCAGAATCTTCAGAAAGACATTGGACAGCACATCAGCACAGCAGTGATTCATTTGCCACTAACCTTTCAGTGTGTAAAATTGCTTCTAAATGGCAAAAGTCAAATAACAATTAAAAAACTTGAGGCACCACCTAGTATGCAGTGTCCCAGGCAGAAGAGCTTCATCTTGGCTCTGTTGCTGTGTATCTCTGCTGCTAAATACTAGTGTATGGAATAATTCAACATGTGTATCAGTGACCTCTCCTTATTATCGTTTACTTCTCCTCAGTCTTTGTCTCCTATAAAATTATTGATAATGTTTTTAACTGTTGTTCTTAAAGCCTGATATGTTATAATGTTGTGAAGTGGAACCAGTAAAGCTTGAGAAATAGCTTAAAAATGGCTCAAAGAAATAATTCCCAGGTTTGGAGTACCTTTAGGAATGTCAGCTGCCAGAGGATTTCATTTTATATCAGAGGTAATACAAGAAATCAATAGGATATTGAGGTTAAAATGGGCATCCTTGGAGGCCACAATCTAGTGGACAGGTAGAAAGCATGAATCAGACTCTAAAAAGACAACTTTCAAAGCTAGGTCAGGAGACCAAAGGGAGGTGGGTTGATTTAGTACCCTTAGCCTCTTCAGAATTAAGAGTCACACCATGATCCAGAGAACAAGTGAGCCCTTGTGACATCTTGTATGGGAAACTGTATAACGTAAACTTGACCAGTAAAGCAGATCAAATGCAAATAATAGGAGACAAAATGCTGAATTATTTTTTATCCTTAAACAAGGTTTTACATTCATTGTATGAGTACCTTCTGTTGTGAGCGCCTGGACCCATTGAGTTCCTGTGCACCCCTTCAGACCTGGAGACTTGGTACTCTTGGAAACCTGGAAAGACACCCCATTGGGAAGTGCAAGGGACCACACCAGGTCTTATTGACCACTGACTGCTGTGAAACTTGAGGGGACTGGACCATGGATACGTTACAGCAGAATTAAGGTGATACCCTCTCCTGAGTGGAAAGCAGAACCTGTTGGATCTCTGAAATTAAGACTGAGATGAGTTAAATGAACTGTATGTACATGGGCAAATGTAAAATCTATTTGGCAATCTAGACTGTGATAAAGAAAATAAAGCGCTGTGTTGTGTGTTAAGCTTAATAGCAATGGAATATTGGTTTTATTTTATAGGTACACTGATTTCTTCAAAGGATTGGGAAAAGAAGAGCAACTGTGCTTATTGCAAAAAAAAAAAAAATCTTCTAATGAGAGGAGTAGAAATTTGTATATGTGCTGGTGGGGGAGGACTTGTACTTCTGACCTTGGATCCATCAAAGAACATGTGTGAAACTTTAGCTAGGCATGTTATAAATATATCCTCTTGCGTTGCAGCAGGAAATTCTGTGGAAGGGATTTTTAGCTCTTGCTTAATAGGAGTACTGAAAAAGTATACCATGTTTAAAAGTGTCAATATCAATTTGACATGCCAGAATCTATATGATCTGGGTAGAGCAACAACAATCAAAAGGGAGAGCTCAGTAAAACTAAGAGTATTCCTAGCTGAGGACTGTGTCATCTTCACCACTTGTACACAACACTGTGCAAAGGTGGCCCCGTTTGAACCTCCCTTGAAATGTGAAAAGACTGAAAAACAAAGTTGTGCATGGACACCTACCAGATTGCCTGTTGGGTGGTTCTTCATTTGTGGGAAAAGAGCTTTTACTTATGTATCAGCAAATATACCTGGAGGACCATATTACCAAAGAAAGAAGATGTAATACAAAGACATAAAAATGGAACCACGTGGTCCTCTCCTCCAGTACCTCAAAATTGTGATTCTCAAGTGGTTTTCTATAACAAGGAACAAATTACAGCAGCAGCAATTTTCAGCATAGGAGGAGGAGTTGCTATGAATTATCAGACAATTAAAGAATTGCTTGCTCTTCGGTAAAGGATAGAAATTGCACATCGCAAGCCCTTACGGCCTTAGGAACTAAAATGACTTGAAAACAGAGCAGCTATTGATTAGTTACAATTGAGACTTAATCATGGATGTAAAGATTTTAAGGGGTTGTTTTGTTTTAATCTGACTGATAACTCACAACTAATAGAAGAAAAAAGCAAGAAGATGAAAACAATTGGCCAACAAATTTTCAGAAAGAGAAGGATCAGATTGGTTTTGGTTAACCTCATGGTTACTAAACCTGAATGGCAACTACTTCTGATAATTGTTCTTTTTGTATTGTTAATATTTTCCTGCTGCAGTGTACAGTTTATACCCATATGCACAACAAAGAGGATTAGTCAGTGAGACTAATCTAGGGTGCCCTAGATGGGTGCTGGGTGAGGAATCTGACTTTTGGGACAAGGATGATACTTAGAGATGTGGTGATACCCACTCTGCTAAGAACAGCTGTGTTAGATGGGCCCAAGGGTCTGTCCTGTGTGGCATCGTGTCTGCAGCTGTGGCCATGAGTGGATGCCTGGGAATGATGAAGTTCAGGGTTAGTGTATGGGATTTCCCCCTTATGCTTTCCTGCCCTTCAGCAATTCTCAACCTGGGAACTACTTTAGTCTATTTATCTCCAGGTTCTTACATGCTTTTTTACTACTATGTTTCTGCCTTTAAAATTTTCCAGATATCACCGATACATCTCGGAGGGCGTACATTTCCATGCTGAGCAGAGGAGTTCAATTAAGTTTCTGATTAGTGTGACTCTCATTGAGTTTTCCCACATGGCAGGGTCACAGCAGCTTAGCCTGTACTGGGAATTACACCTCTTTAAGTATTTCCAAAGAAGCCCTTGAAGTAAACGACTTGAAATGATGCAATACCAAAAGAATGGGGTAGCTTTAACATTTATTTCTTCCTGTTTGCAAGGCCGAAAGAATCTGGAAAAGAAAGGAGGAATGGAAATAGAGATACACAGGAGTGTGGCCATTGTTGACAGTGACTTTGTTCTTCGTGTTGGGAAGTTTTCTGCTGTCAGCCCACTTCAGGATAGCTGGTGATGCCTCGTGTTCCCTGCACACACAAGCTGTTCACTGCATTCAGCACAGTGAGTGAGATCTTCGTTGGTCAGTAAAGACTGACAGTGACAAAGCAGTCCCAGTTTACACCAACTTGTCTTCAGTTCTCAGGTTAGTCTCTGCTTTTGTTTCTTTAGAGCCAGTGCTGAAATTGCCAAGAGGGAAGGAGCTAATTAGTAGGATAAAACGCTTCTGTGGGGTGATTATTTCCCCAGTTTCCAGCACTGCTGATGGTGTTGGGGAAGGCTGTGTTTTCTGTGTGTTATGGAAGCACACAGGTTTGAAGTGTTTCTGTTTCTTGCAATCTGGATGCACAATGGTGTAACTATCTTCGGTTGTGCTCTACAGGGAAAAGATGGTCGAAGAGCAGAAGTACATTCCTTACTACAAGATGGGAAGTAAGCTGGGATGCTTTCCAGTGATCTGTGCCTGGAACTGAAGCCAGCCAACTGGAGGGAACTTCCCCGTCTCTTGAAATCCCGTCTTAATCTAGTCTTGGGAGATTGTTGGATTGTAACAGGTAAGGGAGGCCAGAGCGAAGGTAGCTGCTACCTCCAGAGCTGCTGTGGGAGAATGGCTTGTATCCGAGCTGAAAACAGGTCAGAAACTGGCCGATCGGTGCCCAGCAGCAACAATGCAGATAGCCTGGACGAAGCAGCTGAAAGCAAACAAACGTTGGTTTTGTATTGTTTCCAACAACTGGCTAGGTCATCTCCTTATCTGTGATTTATGTCTCTTGTGAACAGGCTGCTCGGCTATCTGGATGAGAGGATTCACCACCTTGGAATTAAAGCTGGGAAATGCTTTTGGAAAAACAGAAGATGTGCTGGATGAGGATAGTGTTGTCTGTCTGGCCTGGCAGGTTCCTATAGGTTTGTTGTTTTGTTGGGTTTTTTTTCCATTAAGAGGAGAAATTGATTATGTTCTTTGGAGAGAGGTATTCCTTGGAAAAATCATTATTTACTTGTATGGCATGCGTGTGATGTCCTGTTGCTATGTTCTCAAACAAACAGTTTCCTTGTCAGAAATCTCCAACGCTCTTCAGCAGGCTCTGTGCCCCAAAAGCTCTGTCTTCCTCTTCAGGCAGGCATGCCTCCTGCTTCTTCCTTTAGGTTTTCTCCTTTGCTTAGGTACTTGACAGGCACGTTGCCTTGCCTGTATTTGGGTCTGGGATTGTCTCTGCGTTTCTGAGTCAGTTGTTACCAGCTTCCAAAGTACTTGTGTGTTTATAATATTCTGGAAGGAAAGAGATTTAGCTCTGGAGTGAAACAAGAAGATATTTCTACTAACTTTCCTTATACGTTTGACTTTTTGGACCACGTATAGCTTTTTTTTACTTCTCACCGAAGGGTAGATCCTTCAGTGCTTGTGGGCTTTAGAATAAGATTGAAAGATAGGTACGATGAAGGATAATTGGATTAAAAGCAGTGTTTGGTTGAGGTAATGCAATGCTTCCGTCTGGCCTTAGTCTCTGAATTTATAACTGAAGGACAGGCAGTGCCTAGTGTCAAGGCTGTAGTGGAAGGAAGCTGAGTGTGGAGGACAAGGAGAACACAGCACTGAATTGCAGGAGAGCTGTAGCAGGGTGCTCATTTGTTCTCAGAGCACCATTGTTGCGTCAATGATGTTACATTATGTTATTGCACGAGCAGGCTATGTTCATTCATTTCAGCTCTGTTCTTGGGGCTGATAATAGCGGGAAATTTTGTGCCAGCCACACATTCCTGGGGATTTCTTGGTTGTCTGTGTGATCTTTTAGGTGCTTGGACCAGACGATCCCCTCCAAGAGCTGGATTTCACTGAGCTGCCACTCACCTGTGTGCAGGTCTGTCAGATACTTGCTGGAATCTTTGACTAGGGGAGAAAGTGTTAAATACCTTTCAGACTCGCTCTGTGGGCAGGAAAGAAGCACAAATGTGAAGAAACATGACTATACCTCTTTAAATCCCCCAGGCTGTGAATTGTGACTGGTTAATATTCTGTGGTGCCACCTGACCCTGCCTGAGCTGCAATAGAAGGAAATTTGCTTTATCAAGAATTATTATATGAGCATCCATTTCTGTCAAACCAAGTGGGAAAACCTTTGGGTCCCATTCCACAGGTTGAGAGAGAGATGACTCAGCCACCGTACGTAAGCTCCCAGCTGAGTTGGTCACCCTGCCCCAGGACATGCAGTATTTGACACAGATGGATTTCTGCTGGCTGGCTTATGGGTTTTGGTTTTTTTTTGTTGCATATTGCAAAATTGTTTGCTGTTAATCCCCTGATAGTTTCTCTTCTCTGCAGTGCACCGTGGTGTGAGCTAGACCTTCATTGCTTTCTGACATGTGATGAGGAATGGGCAATTTCTAACTGAATGGCATGATCTCAGTCTCCTCCTTATCGTTCTTAGGTTCCATGGGACATTTTGCCAAACATCTTATCTCTTGTGTATGGCCTGCGATGCAGGATAAGCTTTTCATAAACTCTCGTCAGCTGTGAGGCACGAGACACAATTTTTCCAAAGTGCTTACCCTGTGAACTCACTTCTCTTGAAAGTAGTGGTGAATGATCTCGATTTCTGTGGGTCAGGGTTAGAGCAATGTTAGGAGTTTTGTAGAATCCCACAGATGGAGCCAAGATTTCAGTATTCACCATCCTGAATTCTCTTTAGAGACAAGAAAGAAAATCCCAGCAAGAGACCCTAAAGGAATGTTAAGTTTTCCCTGTTCATTTCAGCACGCAACGTGGGAGCAGAGAGATCTTGTGAACTTGCTGGGATGTTCCTGCCTCTGTTTATCCTGTAAAATGGATATAAAAGAAATAGAATCATAAAATGGTTTGGGTTGGAAAAGACCTTAAAGATCATCCAGTTCCACCCCCTGCCATGGGCAGGGACACCTCCCACTAGCCCAGGTTGCTCAAAGCCTCATCCAGCCTGGCCTTGAACCCCTCCAGGGATGGGGCATCCACAGCTTCTCTGGGCAACCTGGGCCACTGCCTCACCACCCACACAGGAAAACATTTCTT
>WKFP01014283.1:1121899-1204901 GCA_011057875.1 Pterocles orientalis
GATCATCCAGTTCCACCCCCTGCCATGGGCAGGGACACCTCCCACTAGCCCAGGTTGCTCAAAGCCTCATCCAGCCTGGCCTTGAACCCCTCCAGGGATGGGGCATCCACAGCTTCTCTGGGCAACCTGGGCCACTGCCTCACCACCCACACAGGAAAACATTTCTTCCTAATGTCTAGTCTAAATCTCCCCTCTTTCAGCTTATACCCGCTACCCCTTGTCCTATCACTACACCCCCTGATGCAGAGCCCCTCCCCATCTCTCCTGTAGCCCCCTTCAGGTACTGGAAGGCTGCTATCAAGTCCCCACAGAGCCTTCTCTTCTCCAGGCTGAACAACCCCAACTCTCTCAGCCTGTCCTCACAGGGGAGGTGCTCCAGCCCTCTGACCAATTTCGTGGCCTCCTCTGGACTCTCTCCAACAGGTCCAGGTCTTTTTTATGTTGGGGGCCCCACATCTGAACACAGTACTCCAGGTGGGGTCTCAGGAGAGCAGAGCAGAGGGGGAGAATCACCTCCTTCAACCTGCTGCTAATGCTTCTCTTGATGCCCCCAGGACACGGTTGGTTTCTGGGCTGCCAGCGCACACTGCCGGCTCATGTTCAGCTTCTCATCCACCAACACCCCCAAGTCCTTCTCCTCAGAGCTGCTCTCTATCCATTCTCCACCCAGCCTGTATTTGCGCTTGGGATTGCCTCAACCTACGTGCAGGACCTTGCACTTGGCCGTGTTAAATTTCATGAGGTTTGCATGGTCCCACCTCTCCAGCCTGTCCAGGTCCCTCTGGATGGCATCCCCTCTCTCCAGTGTGTCACCACACCACACAGCTTGGTGTCATCGGCAAACTTGCTGAGGGTGCACTCCATCCCACTGTCCATGTCTCCAACAAAGATGTTAAACAACACTGGTCCCAGTACCGACCCCTGTGGAACACCACTTGTCACTGGTCTCCACTTGGACATTGAGCCATTGACCGCAACTCTTTGAGTGCAGCCATTTAACCAATTCCTTATCCTAGAATAATAATCTGAACAAAAGTTGATGAACTTTTCAGATATGTAAGTGTGTGATCTTGAGTTAAGTGAAACTTGGCATTGAAGTGTCAGGACGTTTTGTGAATGGCCTCCGCTCTAAAGCAGAGATTGTGACGTTAGTCTTGGGAGAGATGGGTTTCTGCTAAAATTATCACCAGCAGCAAGCCTGGCCCTGAAATCTCTGTTGTTAGGCTGTAGAGTTAGATGCAAAATTTGGGTCTCTAGTGGATATAGTGTTCAGTGGGTTATTCACCGGTTCAGTGGGTGTAGTAACCTACAGTCTAGGCTCCTTCCAGAATTCCCCCGGGCTGACTCAGCTGCCTGTGGTTGTGTTCTCCATTGATGGCACTAATTTGAGGAGTGGCAGCCAGCGGGGTGTAGTGCTGTATCACTTCCTTGGTAGCCCAGGGGCTATTAGACATGCTTGACTGGTCCCAGTTCTTGGAGAAAGACTGAATATCAATTTCCCTGCTCCTGGGGCCTGTTCCTTGAGTCCCAAGTGGAAAATGTGTCCCCTCAAAAAGAGGTAATACAGCTTTTTTTCCTGTAGTTGATTGAAATGAGTCGGTATCCTCAGCGTCACCTGGTTTGGCAAAACAAGTTTGAGTGAAAACTCTGCTGAAGCCAACTTGTGTTGAAGTTCTCCATCTCCCAGCCGTGCTGCTGTAAAGCCTCCAGCTGTGCAAGCAGGCAGGGTAGAGCTGCCGCTCCTGTCTGTGTGCAGCGTGCGTTCCTGCCTCCCTGTGTCTGTGCGGTAAAAATAGCCATATTTTACATCTATTGGAAATATTAACGGCTTAATTATCATCTGCCTTGGAGCTTTTTTCAGCCGAGACTACGGAGATATGAAGAATTTGGCCGCTGTTTTCTGTTCCTGCACCACCCAGCCATAACAAGAGCTGCAGCGACTCGGTGGCTACTGTATTTTCAGTGGCCCCTCTGGCAAGGGGAGATCAGAGGGAATGCAGCTGCTTCAGTACCCCTTTGTTCCAGGCGTGTGTCTCGTCTGTCCCCAGCAGACCCCTTGGCTGCGTGTCGCTGCTGTAGGAGCTAGCTTTATAGGAAAGAGGCAAAGTAAAATCTATTTATAGGCAGTCTGAGCGGCATATTATCCGAGGCTAGGTTGTTGACTCATGCCCATCTGATATCATTTAAGGGGTTAGATGTTGCCAGCGAACAAAAATAAGTGCTGTTAGTCCCTGCTAGTCAATAGAATTAACTGTTCTTAAGGTGACATTTGCTTTCATGGCAGAGCGGCAGTGTGTCTCTGGGGTCCTGTTATAAATTTATACATTGCTGAAAAGGTGCTAAGCTGGATTTCCTCAGGATTATGGTTATGGAAACAGACGTGTAAGGGCAGAAAAATGAGCAGAGAGTATTCAGCTCTGTGGTCTGTCGCTTGCATTCATCTCCACTAAAAAGACCTGCAGAAGTCTAGGGGGAAGCCTCTTAACACCAGAGGTTCCTCCTTTTCCATGGTAGAGTCTCGGAAAGGCCTTTTCCTCCCCTTCTTCATCCCAGCCTGTCTCAGGAGTATTCTCTTTGTTAAATAGAAACCGTTCTGTTTCCTGTCTGTCTTTGAGCAGTTGGCTTTTGGCATCAGTGTTCAAGCCCTGAATCGCTCTCTGGGGATGCACGCTGGAAAGCTGATGGGAACTGATTGCCTATCAGCAGCTGAGATGCAATTCTTGGCTTCGTTCTTCTTGGGAATCACAGTGTGCGGACCTGGACAGCATCACACACATAGCATAAGAGACCACGCACCTCTCGTGGGCTGAGTGCTGAGGCAAATGCTGCTTGCAAACTTCAGGGCATGAGGGAGGTGGGAGGAAAAAACATCAGCTCATAAAGTTTTGCCTGCTGGCTCCGGAGCAGGGAAAGAAATACAAAAAGAATGAATGTAGTTCCTTTTCTTTTTTATGTCACAGCTGAAATGAAGCATGAGATATTTAACACTGAAGTGGAGGAGAAAGCTGAAAAGCTAGGAGAGCAACTGCAACTGCTTGAAAACTGGTGAGCCAAATGTCTCCTTCCAAAGAGAAGGACGCAGGATCTGTTTGGTGTAAGGTCACACTTAGCAACGAGATCCTTGTCTTTCCTTCCCACAGCTAGGATAAAGAACCTAAGGCCAAAGCTCCAGGCATCCATCCTGCTTGAAACGTAACACAAAGGGGAGAGGCAGCAGGCAGGTGGGGAAAACTGGCAGTGAAACAAGCCCCCTGTATCCACCTTACGCTGTGACTGCTTTGGGCTGGGCTGGCTTTGTGAAACCAGATCAGGAGCCGTAGGTGAGAGAAGGGGGAGACAGAGCTGAACTCCTCTGAGCAACTGCTTTAATTCCTTTTGCTGCCGGAGTCCCAGCATGATGGCCATCATCTCCCATTGAAGGGATGTTAGTAGCTGCTCTGGAGGATGAGTGCACCCTTTGGCTCAGACTAGTGGCCATGGTACCTTGATTGCTCTGTTATAATAAAAACTAATCAACACTAAATAGTGTTTTGCCTGTGGAACAGATTTTCTATATCGTGATAAAAATGACCATCTTGGAAATATTCCTGGAAGGGTTTGTTTCTCTCCCAAATGAGGATGGGAGCAGAGAGAATGATACTCGTAAGAGTCAGTAGCCTAGTCGATCCCAACCATTCGTGGGGTCTGGAAAGACTTTTTAAGATGCTGCTCTGTCTCATTAGATGCATTGATCAAAATCTAGTCTGCTGCTCCCCAGGTTAACACTGCACATGCTGGGCTTCACTCCTTCTGTCTAACTAGGAAACTTATCCTGGGCCTGAAAAAACCCTTCCCTGATGTAGATAAATTCCTTTTCAATAAAAATGCATTTTCTTTTTCTGACGAAACAAGATTGTTCATGAGGTGGGTGAGAGAAGCTGTATCCAAAGACACTCATCAAGAAAGCACATCACAAGAATAGAGGCAAAGTAGTCATCAACAATTAGAATAATCTCTTGGAGAGGGGCCTGAAATAGCAAAAAAAAAGCTGCTGTGTTTGTAATATGTTGATTAATGATGTGCTAATAGCTGAGACATGTCTGTAATAATTAATTTGTTTAATAAAGAACTAAATAGAGCCAGGATCTGCTTTGGGCTGAAAGGGCAGTTATAGTTTGCCAGCAAGGATTGTGCCCAGCAGATCTGGGAAATTACAGCCATGGTCCAGCAAAGCTCATGCCTTCACCCTATCCTTCCTCCAAAAAAGTTGTAGTATACAGACACAAGGCAGAACAAAATAAATATCGCTGCCATTGGAGAAAGGGGGAAAGATTTAAGAGAGTTGGCCAAGTCAGGCAGGAGGCCCACGTCAGAGCCAGGAGCTGAAATCACCTCTCCTGAGGATGGTCTTTAATGTCATTGCCAAAGGCAGGCTCCCTTCTAATCAAGAGCTGACCTCCCTGCGGCTCCTTGTGCGAGATCCCACTGCTCCACAGGACCTGCCACTTGGATCCATTTTCTTTTTTTTATTTATTTGGCTTGTTTGGTTGGCTTTCTGAGTGGACCGTGCTAGAATAAGCATCACCAAGTGAAAGGTCATGAGAGGGCTTTTCAATTGGAAAAAAAAACCAACCAAACAAAAAAAACACAAAAAAACCTTCTCTGATATTTTTTTTAACCCAAACTCAAAAAAGCTAATGCCGTGGTAGAGGACTAGGTTGTGTAGTGTGGCCCAAAAGGTGGGGAGGAGAGGGAGAGCAGGAATTAACTCTGTGTCACATAGACTCCTGCCCAGGGCAGGGACTGCCAGGGTGTGCTCTGCAAGACCTGGGGGAAGCAGGTAAAAGCTCAGCCCTGACTGCAGGCAAGGGGGACGGAGTTCACCGAAAACAGAATTTCATCTCTTTGTTCTCCTGCTCCTTCCTTTTAGGAAATCCTAGGAGAAAGGCTTTACAGAAACAGAGGTGGCCCTAGGAGCTGGAGGGGCTGCTGGGACAGAGTGCCTGCCTGCGGAAGCCCTACACCAGAGGCTGCTGGGTTTGGGGGTGGCAGCGAGTGTGCTAGGCAGCAGACCCGTGAAGTGGGCTGAGCAGCAGCAGGGACCCCAGGGTGGCCGTGCCTGAGCAAGCTCCCTTCCTGACAGCTCAGCTGTGTTCAGCAGGAAGAGTGGGCTCTGGGCCCTGGCGGTGGAACGGGAGCAGGTCTGCACCCTGTAAAAGCAAGCAGGTTTCGGTACGTTGGCAACAGACCCCGTTCACGGGCCGGATGGCGAGAGCAAGAGGCAGAAGGAGCAGCGTGATAGGAGCTAATTTAATAGGGAACACTTTCAGAGCACTAGTCCAGCCCACCCGGCCCCGAGGTGTTCAGCTTGCAGACAGATGCTTTCCAGTGGGGATGCAGTCCCTGCCTAGTTGCGTTTGCCCAATCCCTGACCTTTTAGGTCAGTGGGAAGAGTCCCAGGCAGTCAGCAGGCTTGGGAAAAAAGCCCCAAATGACAGAGGAAAATTCGACTTTGGGATCTTTGAACTGTTATTGCTGTTTGACTCATGGCTGTGGGTATTTTCCTCTGTGTGCAGCTGTTGGGAGAACTGGGGGTGGCTACCAGGAGATGACTGAATACATGTGACATCCCTGAGGTACAAGAGCTCTGTGGTGAGGCTTTGAAATGTTACGGCAATCCCGACAGGCACGGCTGTCCTGCAGGACTGGGAGGGAGCAGACATTGGCTCTGCTGTGAAATTCCTTGAGGTAGTTGTGCGGTGATAGCACCAATAGCCCCCAGAGTTACATGAGCAAGGTCAGAGGGATGGTCTGCTGCCCCCAGGAAACATACTGTTGGCAAAAGAAATGAGAAATGGAAATAAAGGGACTGTTGTAAGTTTGAAATCCTAAAAGAAACAGAAGGATTGATCGAATGTGGGTGCTGAAGGCCAGGCACCTCTAGGTGCTTTTAGGTGTCTTTTCAAATGGAGCTGGCTCTGAGAAGGGTTTTAATAAGGTGAAAAGGAGTCCTAACTTCTGGAGCAGATGAGCTGAGGATGAGTGCATCCTTGTCAGCCAGGTCCTCTCCCAGTTGTACAGGAAAAGAGAGGCACTGCCTGCTGTCAGGCTGCAGCTTGGGAAGCCGCATGGCCCTGCTGCTCGCAGCTGCTGGCTCCTCTCTTCCCGACTCTGCTTCGAAGAGGGGTCAGAGTCGGGGCAACAGTCAAAGCGCCAGGGAAAACTTTCAGTGATGATAGCTCTAGCTTCTCCCCCATCTGCAAAGCTGAAAATGGAGAGAGACCAAAAAAAAGTCTGAAACCCCACAATGGTTGTAATAATCCCTAATTCCCTTGTAGTCAGTCTTGTCTCACCCCACCCTTAATTTTCTTCTCCAGCAGGAAAATATTTCCCCAACACTGCTGGCACCCTTAGCAGGACAGATCCAGTGCGGGAGTTGTGCTGGGGGTCAGGCAGAGAGATAGCGTGAAGGGCTGTGTCGGGACGCTGGGTTTCTTTCAGGACAGTGAGTTCAGATCATCCTTCTGCCAGAGGTTTATTCCACGTGACTGTAAGCTTGCCTTTTAAACCCCTCTCTGCGTTGATTCTCCAGCAATTAAATGGGGTAATACTTCTCTCTTTAGCTGTTCTCTTTAGAGGGGCCCAAGAAAGCTGGTTAGTATTTAAGGATCACTTCCTGCAGGCTCAGGGGCGATGCATCCCAACAAAGAGGAAGGCAGGCAAAAATGCCAGGAGGCTGCATGTATGGACAAGGAACTCTCCTGAGACCCCACCTTGAGTGCTGTGTTCAGATGTGGGGCCCCCAACATAAAAAAAGACCTGGACCTGTTGGAGAGAGTCCAGAGGAGAGCCATGAAATTGGTCAGAGGCTGGAGCACCTCCCCTATGAGGACAGGCTGAGAGAGTTGGGGTTGTTCAGCCTGGAGAAGAGAAGGCTCTGGGGGGACCTAATAGCAGCCTTCCAGTACCTGAAGGGGGCTACAGGAGAGATGGGGAGGCACTCTGTATCAGGGGGTGTAGTGAGAGGACAAGGGGTAACAGGTATAAGCTGAAAGCGGGGAGATTTAGACTAGACATTAGGAAGAAATGTTTTCCTGTGCAGGTGGTGAGGCAGTGGCCCAGGTTGCCCAGAGAAGCTGTGGATGCCCCATCCCTGGAGGGGTTCAAGGCCAGGCTGGATGAGGCTTTGAGCAACCTGGGCTGGTGGGAGGTGTCCCTGCCCATGGCAGGGGGTGGCACTGGATGATCTTTAAGGTCTTTTCCAACTCAAACCATTCTGTGATTCTGTGTTTGGACTGTCAGCTCTTGACAGCAGAGCTGTTCCTTCTGAAGCTTGTGTCCATCTCCTAGCCTGCCTGGTCCTGTTGTAGCTGCTCCTGAGACAGCCCTTTGAATGAGAGAGAATGAGCACACATCCTCCTAAATTGTTCGTGCTGTCAAATGTGAGAGCACAGCATGTGTTGTACAAATCGGTGTGAAGCAACCCTGAACTTTTTCACCCAAATCCATTGCTTGTGCTGGAGAGGAACACAGCAGCTTCCCCAACATATGTCTAAATAGAATTGCTGCACCGTATAAATTAGCCGGGCACATTTGCAAAAAAACCCATGGGGCAGCCTCTGCTCAGAGAGGAGGTCCCTGAAGGTTATGTCTCAGCCCACAGCGCATGCCTTGGGACAGGCTGTGCGTCCACCCAGCCGCTGGGTCCCTCTGGACTGCTGGGCTCCTGCTAGCAGAGCTGGCCGTAGGACTCTGAACAGGTGTTGCAAATTTTGCATTTGTTGGTTGTTTTTTTATTTTTTAACAAGCAAAGCAAGACCATCTGTTATGCTCTGAGGTTATTAATGTTTTCCCAAATTGCCAGGAAATAGAAAATACTTCTGCAGTGTATACTGTATAGTACAAACAAATGATATACATACATATGCAGGGAAACAGACCAGGGTGTAGTATTTTATGAAATATGAGAGTGGAGTGGCTTCCAGCAGTTTTGCCTTAGGAAGCTGCACAGCTGTGTCAGGCTGCTGAGCGCTCGGGGAGATGATGTGTATTTGCATGACAAAGGCAAAACCAACATAATTGTCCGTGTTACCTCTTTGTACGCCGCGAAGGGGTGCCTTCCAGCTCCTTGCTCAGATGGGCGATAGGACTGCCTCCGCCTGCAGCCGAGGATCTTCAGAGGAGTTATCTGGTCGCTCAAACCCATCTCTTATCTGGAAAACTTGGTGTTTTTGGGCAGCAGCCCAAAAAGCCAAATGAAAGCCAGTGGGAATCTTTCCATGGAAAGCTCAAGGGTTTGCCTTGGATTTCATTTGCTTTCTGCAAGTCTGACCCAGAGCCAGAGGAATGACTCTGTTCTGGGATGGATGCTCACGCTGTCCCTCTGAAGAGTGTTTCAGAGGTTGGGAAGAGCTCGCCTCCCCACGGGAAGCACAGCCCTGCCAGGAGCACGCGGGGTCCCGTGGACCTCGTCACCCCTGGAGCCTTAGCGGAGCGCTCTGTGGGGCAAGGCCACTTGGCGTTGTGTGCAGATGGTCCGCTGCTGGCCCCGCGGGTTTGACGCTGGCCATCAACATCTGTCTGAAGGAAGCCGTTGAACCGTTTAACAGGAGTCTGACTCAAGCGGGAGACAAAAGGCTTGTGATAAAGATGTCTGGGTGTTTCATTTGCAGCCAAGAAAGGGAGCTTAGTTTCCCTAGGCTGGCGTAGGCTTCCCGTGCTTTGACAGTACAGTTTTTGTTTTGAAACTGTCAAAACATTTCATTTTTATGTGCTACTTTGCCATTTTGATGGAGATCCTTTTATTACAATATGGCTTGTGTTATATACTGTCTTATTTTTCTAGTATGTTAATGGTCTGTTCTGGTTTTTTATTGTTGCAACAAACGATTTCCACCTCACTGAAAAGAATAACGTTTATGGCATCAGAGGGGAAAAAAAAAAACTATTGCTAAAGCAAACTATGCTGGTATTTCTGATTACTTTTTGAGCAATTCACTGATAAATTTCCACAATGTGCAGTTTTTATTTCGTTAGCCTTATTCCACCTAGGAGCTTATAAAAAAAGTATTGGGGCTTTCCAGAGAACAAAAATTGTATTTGCCAGCCCACCTGAGTGTGATGCTTTTTTCAGAGATAAGGATATGTTCATTTTACTAGTGCAAGAGTCCCTTTATAAACTGATTTCGTGATCCATGTGGTCTGGCAAGAAGAACGTGCAGAGATTTACCATGACCGCTTTTGTAGCGGTTATTAAATACACCTGAGTTACAGCAGCACCCAGGGGCTTTAGCTGACCAGGAGCTTGGACACCGTACAGACAGAGCAGAGAGGCCCTGCCTACTGTAATTGTCTAAAATAGCCACGAGGGGTATCGCTAATCCTCCGGCTTTACGTCTGGGGGATTAGGGAATGGAGAGAGGAGTTGTTTTCCAAAGGTCGTGCAAGGAATAGGAGAGAGATGAAGCTGTGAATGCTGCTCCCAGGACTCCCACGGAGCAGCAGGACCCCCAGCAGCCGCTACCTGTGTTTCCTATTCTGTCTTGCTGATCATTTCTCCAGATCCCAACCTCCTTTAATGAGCTGCCTTGTGTAGCTCTTTCAGGAGCAACCACTCTGTCGTGTTGTTTAAAACTTTGCTGTGTCCTTGAGCAAACAGAAGTTTTCCTCCCTTTCTTGAAGCTTGCGGTGTTTTCAGCTGGAAATGAATCGATCAATCCAGCACAAAATTGTCATCTCAGTAGTTTCATCCCATCCAGAGTTCTTATTTTTCTGAAGGTTAGCCCAGGAGTGATCTTTTTTTAATTTGCTCAGACGTGGTGGGTTACCAGGATTATTCCAAATTTAAAACCCAAATTTGGGAGATAATCTTTAAACAGATTATTGTGGTTTGATGGTCCTGCCCAGGTAGATAAGCGCATCTGTGCACCAGATGGATGGCCTCTGCTCCAGTTCATCCACGGGATAGCCTGGTTTCACCACCAGCAAACTTTTTTTTTGCTCTATCTGGGTGAAACTGGCTGAGACGGCGAGGAGTGCGCAGTCAGATTGCGACACAAGGGTAGGGTTTGCAATGTTTGGGGGAATCTGGCGCAGCGGAGTCTGGCCTGAAGCAGAGGCTGCAACTCCTGCTGGCTCCGGAGACACGCCTGCAGTCCCACGTAAGGAATTAGAGGGCAACGTTTTTCGGTGGATACACAACACTGTTGGTGCTTTAGAGCAGATTTACACATAGGGTGGCTGGAGACAGACTACCCTGCAGCATAATTTGTTTGGGTTTGCAGGTTTCAAAGTGTTCTAGTCATCTTTTAAACAGCTTTTCCTTTAGTTCAGAAAATCTGCCTCAGGGCTTTGCCAGTTTAAATCCCATATTCCCATGGAAATCCAGGAGTCGGGGAAGTTTCAGGCTGATGTTTGTGTTTAGATGCCACAAAACCGAAAAGATCTTAGGAAAGGGTTTGCCCTTAATTTTGTTTACGATATGAGAAATAAAGTCCAGCCTCCAGCCTTTCATCATGTTGCGCTTAGAATAAACCCAGGCTTAGAATAAACAGTCTGTTAGGATAGCGTGATAGCGAGCAGCTTGCCAGGGGTCTGCCTCATGCAAGTCTCACCTACCAAATGTTTGGGCTGGGCCAGCTCCATTCTTCCTGTGTGGTTTTTTTTTTGTTTTTTTGTTTTTTTGTGGTTTTTTTTTAGCGTTCTGTGAGCTTTCTAGGAAAAAAGCTTCCCATTATAAGGTCCGGCAACCAAATATAGTTCTAACTCCTACACTAGCAGCACTTCTGAAGTGCTGTTCAAAGCGAATCCCGGATACTGTTAATAAAACTCGGGAGAAACAAGAGGTCAAGTGACGTGAGTAAATAGACCTTTTGGTCTCTTTGGAGCTCCTATTCAAAGCCAGGAGGAGTTTATCCTGATGAAAACACTAGTTTTAGCTTTGTAGATTGCTCTTTGAACCGGAAAGAACTACTTCATGCTGGTGGATTGCATAAAGATGCTCATCCGCATCTTTCCAGGGCTCCCAGATGTGGCCAGGGACAGCTCCTGGGGTTTTTTTTATATACTTTTTCATCAAAAGAAGGAAACCCCAAACCAGTGTATTTAAACCCTTGGTGTCCTCTAGATCTGTGACAGCATTTTAGCATGTCAGTGGCAGAATCATTTGTAAGGTGAGGTGAATTGTCATTGTTTATCATGTAACAGAAACTCATATTGGACAGCTTTTGTTCTCTCCTTTGGGCAGCAGGAAAATCCAGTGAATTTAAAAGGATGGCAGCTGGTACAAGCTGATTCTTCCTGAAGTCTGTCCTGTTTCGCCTGGCAGCCTTTTGAGACGGTGTGCAGATACCTTACGTGGCACTTGCGGCTTCATACTGAGTCAGTACTTAATTCCTGGACCTTTTCTGTTGTTTCTTAGGTTCGTACATCACTTCCAAATGGGGCCCGAGGTATTTTATCTGAGGAAGAGGCATGGGTGATATCCAAGGGTTCACACGGGGTGACAGCTGGCCAGGGGCTTCGTTACCGGCCACGTTGCATGGCTTGACAGTGTTTTGGTACTTGGCTTTGCTTGTGGGCTAGTGTCTGTGTGCGTCCGTTTGCTCAGGCCCTCCCAAAACTCCTCATTCAGCCAAGAGCTGGGTGGCTATAGGATGCTCAGCACATCTTAGTGCAAACTTCTCTTCCTGCAAACGAGCAGCAGAGAGGAAACACCCTGATGGAGACAGGCTGGGGGTTTCTACTGGATTTCTCCGGGCTGTCGGGGCAGCACATTTGTACATGATGCTTTACAGCCAACACTGCAGGTGGGGTGGCCTTTGGGTAAGACTGATATCACTGTTCAGCATTGAGCCATACTAAGTATGTATTAATTAACTATAGTTTGTTTTCCTTGGTTTGGCAGGATTCGGGGTACCGCAACCCCTTTGAAACACAAAGCAATGATGGAGCCCAAATCTACCATCTGCTGTGTTAGAAACTAACAGAAGGAAGCGACCCACTTGTGGCAAGCTGCTCGCATACATAGCAAAGGAGGAGCGAAGGGCAGGTCTGTGCCACCCCCGGGTGCTGGTTCGTCCTCCTCGGAGTGCACAGGACCACTCGCCGCTTTGAGGAGCTGGGGCCATTGCTGGCCAGCAGGATTTTGCTGGAGCTGTGTCCTTGTTTGCTTTCCAGGTCACCTTCCCTGCGCTGTGCTGCAGTGTGATGCCTTCAGCTGTGGCTCAGCTGCCAAGGAAAGCGGGGGGAGTCCTGCAGTCCCCAGCCCCAACCGGACCGGCAGGGTCAGAGGGAGAGAGGCAGAGGAACAGAGAAACACAGGTGCCAAAGCAGCAGGTCGCGGAACAGCTCGGCTTGCTTTTCGTGTAGTACAGTCATTTCTTCATCCCTCCTGCCCTCCCCAGTCCTGATCCCTGCCTTGCCAGGAGCACAGTTTGATACAAAGGTCTGAAAAATCAGGACTGTTTCTGTTCTGGGGGAACATCTTGATTTGGTGTTTGGGTTTGGTTTGGGGTTTTTTTTAACTTTTTTGCATATATTTGGAAAAAAGTAGGCCTGTGTTAAATGTCAGGATTAATGTGAGCTTGACACCTCTTGCACATCTGCAGCCTGCTCTTGCAATCTGCATCTCAGCTGCTGTCCCGGTGCCTCTGCAGCCACTCCGGTGGCCTCCAGCATCAGCTGCTGTGGAGGGGTGTAGCAGTCGAAACACCCACTTTTAAAGGTGCTTTTTTTCTCGTAAGGAAAGGAGCCTTTTGCTGTTGTGCCGGCTGTTTGTCAGCTGTTCCTTCTGGAGACTTGAGCAGGTATGACACACTTGTGGACGCTCACAGGTGCACACTGACGTTTGTGGACACTGGGATTTACATAGAGATACACACGGATGCTCATGGATGCTCTCGGACACCGACACTCCCACACATCCAGACACACGCCACTCACTGTGCCAGGGCATGGGGAGCCCGTGTCGCTGGATGCGCTTAGGTCCTGGGAAGAAATTTCACATGTACCCGGAGGCTTTGTTTCATATTGCATTGAATTTCATTTACATTCAATTAGAAATGTATTTCTGACAGATTCACGTGACAAAGAGGCAGAACAGTTTCCAAGGTGTTCAGCTGGGATGAGCAGGGGTTGATTCGAGGTGGGTCGCGGTCTGCGTTTGCCTTAACAAACAGATAAAGCTCTGCCCCAGGGACCAGGAGGAGAAACTTGGGACTGCGTGCGGTGGGGAAAAATATAACCACGCAGAGAGGAGATCCACAGGTTTCAGGGATGGGCTGGCTGCAGCGAGCATGGCCCATGGAGGCAGTGGTCCTCCGTGCCGTGGGTGGGGTGTCTTGCAGGAGCTCGGTGCTGTTCCAGGGAACCTCTGTTTCCAAAATCTGCTGGGGGGGTCTAGGAGGTTTTGTTTTGTTTTTCACAGAGAGGAATCCGTGCTATCACTTTCTTTTGCCCATGGCCCAGTGCTTTCAGCTGGCTTTCCACCCTCCCCTTCACGTAACTGAGATCATGGCAACCTAATAGTAATAATAACAACAGTAATGTCGCATGTATTGCAGAAAACTTATGCCCCAGACATTTTATAGGGGCGTCACACATAGGAGGTTCTTATCTGGAGTTGCTGCTGCCTGCCTTTGGGATGTCTGCCCGGCATATTTGGTGGCGGGTAGGACTTGACCCACTGGGCTGGGTTCCCCTCTTCTGTGAGGCTTTCACCAGCTGTGTCTCTGTCCTAGTTTCAGATCCATGCCACCAAGATGTGCAGGAGAGCCGCACACAAGGAACCTGTCTACCCAACAGCAATGACCTGTCCCACTCCCTCTTAAGGCAGCACGTTGTAGGGAGCTGTTTACTGATGCTGTTACACCTTTGTTGTCACCAAGATGAGAAACCAGAGGTAAGGAAGATGACTGTGGCTGAAAATTTCATTTCACGTGGCCCTCCCAGCTCTGTGGTTTGTCTGATGTCCTTCAACAGCCTTGAGCTGCTTCTTGCTGTGGTGACCTCCAGATGTGATGAAGAGATGTGCTCATCTCTTGGCAAAGATGTTTTTCATCTAGCCACCAACCCAGAGCACTCCTGTGATGCTCGCTGCTCTCCTGACGCTTCCTGCCTGCTCCCGGTGCCCAGAAGTGAGGCACTTGCAGATTTTTCAGGCCTCCAGCAAGCTTGCCCAGAAATGGGAGAACTTGAATGAAAAAAGCACACCTCGCCAGATTTAGCTTAGTCTCAAAGTTCAGTGTCAACCGTGTGGGCTGTCAGCCTTGTAAAATACATACTGTGTGCAAGCTTCTCCGTGCCCTGAAACCTCAATCCCACCATTTCCATGGAACCTGAATTTCTTCCAAGGGAGATTGAATCAAGAGAAGCCTACGGTATTCTTCAGGGATGAAAAGGAGCGTATTGGAAAACCTGAGCTGGCCCCAGCCTGCTGAATGTCCGGTGAATACGTGCTGGTGGGAAGATTGTGGGATATGCTCTGTGGAGGACGCTCTCCCTTCTGTCCTCTCCCTTGGCTCCGTGCTGTTTGCTAGCAATTTCCATGGTTGTCATCCTGGTGACTTTCTTGTCAAATTCCTCCCTCGGCTAATGGACATGGTAATCAGATTGCTGGGCAAAGATCTTGCTCTGGTTTGGCTCAGAACCTAACTGGTCACTGTTCCCAGCCCTCCCACAGCCCCTGTGTGGATTTCTGTTCCTCTGGATGCCTGCTGGCTCTCTCAGACTTACGAGCAGCCCTGTGAACCAGTTACGTCCCCAGATCCAAGGGGCTTCCCTTTCCTCCAAATGACTCATAGGTTACATGGATAGCGGCCCTTTCTTCCAGAAAGCTCCCCAAGACATTAGACGTTGCAAAAAAGAGCAGAAGTCATTTGGAAATTACTGTATTGTTAGGATAAAATGTAAAAAGTTGCAAAGTAGGGTTTGCCTTCCCAAGGGAATGGCAAGCTGGCTCAGATATACATCCCTCCCACCTATCTTTGGACAGACTGACTCACCCTGTGTGGTTGCTGCTGGCTCTTTCTCTTGGCTGCAGAGTCCTGCATGCCTAGTTTAGGTGGGCGTTTAACTTCTAGGATCTTTGCAGGATGCAATTTTATCTTAATTTCTCTTTCCAAAGGAGTTTGATGCACTCACTTAGCAAGTCACTAGGTAGCGTATCAAACGAGCGTTCAGAAATACTGAACCATAGCCTCAGCTCAGCCTAGCACAATTCACAGAGAAGTAAAGAGCATTAGGAGCTTGCCTGGGCTCTTTTTAGGCTCCAGATCCTAGTGGGTGAGAGTGGAAAGAAAATAGTTCCTGCTGGGGTGGGTGCACAGGGAATGAGCAACTACTGGTGGACACTGGGCATCCCTAGTCCCACTCTGGGAGGAGCACAGGTAGATCCTCCTCTGATTTGGGAAATTCCAGACTTAGAAGCCTTGCCAAACCTCTGTTACATCTGTGTGAAGTCCCAGAAGTGCAAATATATTCACCTCCTAAGAGTCTCTTCACTGTGAAGGCAGGATAAAGTGACCCTACTTCCCTGGTACCCTGTGGGTTGATAGTAGCCAGCCCAGCTGCTGAGCAGCTGTCTTGTGCTTTAATGCAGGACAAGAATAGAATAAACCATGTAAAACTGAGGGTTTAAGGCAGGCAAAATGATTTGGGCGTACAGGAATGATGCTTGTAAATATTGGTGGTTGTTGTGTGTATCTGAAGGCAGAGTTTGGATTTAAAGATCAGTTCTCTACCATGCTGAGTGAGAGGAGGCTCATTTTAACAAAGACACTTTTCCCATCATTTTTTGTGTTTCTCTGAGCACACATCCCTGTTTGCTTAAAGTACAGCCCTTACCACAGTTGTTAAATCATGAACTTAATATCTCTCTCTGGGAAAAGAAACACTTTTTAGGAAAAAAAGAAAAGAAGGGGGGGGAAAAAAAAAAAGGAAGTGCTCGAAGAAGTTCAGAAAGCCTCAGATTCCTCTAGGGTCCCCAGCTGTGCTGTATGTTGTCCCAGCTGAACGCCAGATATTTCCGCTCTGCACATGAATACATTCAAGGAGAAATCAAAGCAGCAGTCTTGAGTGTGCTTTGGGCCAAGTGTGTATGTCCTACTTTAAGGTTACAGCCCTTACTCCTTCCCTCCTTATCGGCCTGGGACTGAACACAAGCTCTCTGGAGCTCATTGTGGCTTGTGATAAGTCTTCAGATGCTTCGTGGTCCCGGTGGCCTGGAAGCCACATCCTCTGCTGGACCACTTCTGGTGACGCAGCACTTCCCTGCTGAGGGTAGGAAAAGCAGCATTTCTCTGATGGTCTCATTGCCATCTCGTGTCCCGTCGCTTCTGCTCTCCACGGAGGTTCCTCCTTTGGACGCCCACGTTGGCGGGCGGCCAAGCACCAAGGCCACTGGGACAGCCCTGGCTGGCAATGAATCCAGCGTGGGAGGAAGGCTCGGCCAGGTACGTTGCCCCGTAGGATTTGCTTTCTGGTTTAACGTTAGCTGGGGCCAGCCACTAGCATGAGCGGTGAGTTGTACATGCAAGCAGGAACCCTTGTCACTGTCCCCCTTTCCTCGTGTCCCTGATGAAACCTGCTCAGTGTTGTGACCATGCAGCAGAGCAGAGTGGGGCGGTGTGCCACAGCATCCTCGGCCCTGAAAGCTGCTCGGGGGCTCTGGCCACCATCACCACAGGAGTATTTCAAAGCAAAGCAGAAGTGCCATCAACTGAATAGCTGGCTGGATGAAGTGAGGGTGCAGGGTGCTGGGCTGACCAGGACTGGCCATACACGTGGTTTATTTGGCTCATACAGCTTTGAGTTGGAGCTGCTGTAGCTCTCATTCAAGCACGGCGCTGCCCTTGTGATATTTACTGTCCCTCAGGCTTCAGTGAGGTGTTTTGGGGTTTTTTTGTGTGTCCATGTTGAAGGACCATTTCTCCATACGGTGTGTCCTGCGATTGCTTCCTTAGATATGTTCTGCAGCTCAAGACAAAGGCATGTCACCTAGTAGTACACGATTCTAAGCAATATTTCGCATCTATTCACAATAATAGTTCACTCTTAACTACGAAGAAGATTGTTCCCAAATCGATCCTTGCATCTGCCTTTCTGTTTGCAACCACTCTAAGCACCTGAGTGCCAAGGAGACAGGGAGATCTGCTGCAAATGCAAAGTCCTGTGGACAGCAGAGCGTGTTTTACAAGGGCTCTGTCCCCCACCAGTGTCAAACTGCATAGATCAATGTCAGCCAGAAGAAGCGAAATAACATCTCGCTTCCTAAAATGGAAATATCCCCACATGCTCCTGGCAGAGGGCTGCTCTCGGGGGCAGGCTCAGCAAGCAGGCGGCAGCGGCTGCAGCCCCATGGTGCTTGGGGGAAGGAGGACAGCACTGTTTGCCCTCGATCTGACAAGTAGTGGGGGACTTTGCACCCTATAAAGTCCCCTTAATTTAACGGCCGATAAGTTGTCTGTAATGTAAATAGCGTATCTGTTGAAAAGAAGCTGTTGTTCTCTGGGATCCAACCTCCGCTGGTTAGTCCGTTACGGCTCGTGTCACTCCAATATTCCCTGGGGTTTAAATGTTTCGGGAATTAAAATGGCAATTTGGAAAATCCCATACTGGGGAGTTTATTTGCACAGTTTAGCAGCAAAAGACTGTTCTTCGGTAGCGGAGAGCCGTCAAGAGTCCTTCTCTGCAATGTGGGGAAAACGACTGGTAGGTGACAGCGGAGGAAACGCAAATGTACTGTGGGACTCCTCACCCTGATCCATCAGGGCTGGAGGAGCAGCTGGCTTCTCTCTCTGCTTGGCATCCCAAGACTGCAGGTCACTTTTTAGTTTAGTTTTGACTACTTTCACCATTTCTAGTGCTGCCTTGGGGCTTTGGGCAGCCTGACCCAAGGTTCCGGTCGTGTTCTGCTATCAGAGTTTTTACCTGCTGTTCTTCCCCTTTGCTGGCTGCAGCAGGATTGTGTCGTTAAGGTATTTACAGATAAGATATTTCCCCAGATAGCATATTTGTTTAGCAGTAGCTCTGGTCGCTAGTTCCTTCCAGATATTCTTGAAGCTGGCAGAGTGTCCTGCCCACAGCTATCAATTGTGCAGCCTCTGCCGTGCCAGAGCTTGCGGACAACATTTGTCCTGATGTTGCTTCCAATGTATCTGAGCATTTTTCTCCATTTATGGACTAGGGACACTTGAATTGCTTGTCCTTCCTTATGAAGTTCCTCATACTTCAGCCGTTTGACCAACGCAAGCTCTTATTTTGCAGTTAACTCCTCTCCGCATTCGTTACCCCGTTAAGACTTTGCCCAGCCCTTCATCTCTTCAGAAGTTTCTTTCTCCCACACGTTTTCTTCCCAAAAGCTCTGTGTTGGTATCTGTGGACCTCTTAGCCCTGCTGTGTTTTGCTTTGTATCATCCACTTCTTACATCTCCTGGAGGCTGACCCTCCACGTGGCTCAGTGGAGATCTTCAAGACCTTCAAAGAAGGTCTGCAAAAAGAGAGTTTTTCTACAGAATCAATGAAAATTGCATCCAGTCCATAGCTTCCTTCCATAGTTTCAGAACTAAACGTGACAGCGGCAGAGCCAAATCTACGCATCCCGTGCTGTCTCACGTCACCTTCCTCCGCGCAGATGTTCCCACTGGGGTGTCGGTTATGGCTGTGCGGCTAAACCAGAGTTAACTAGCAAGTCACTGATCTTCACCCTTCCCTTGAATGGTGCACAGTCCTCGTTTACTGAGCGGGTGAGCAAAACACAGATAAATCAGAAGGGGCACAGATCTAACCCAAGGTGGCTGCTCCTAGCAGAGGGCCGGCATGCGTCTGTGGCAGTGATAGCAGGATCAATCGGAAACGTGTGACTGTTTTCACGTTATTGTTTCGCTTATTTTAAGATCAGGGATAGCAGGGATATTTGTCCAGAAAAAATATCAGTGGAGTCATTCGTAAGATTCCAACCCTGATTGCTGTGGATTAACACATGTATCTGCCTCCAGGTATAGACACACATTATATAAAATCGGTGTGGTTCTTCAGCACAAAAAAAGGGGCAAAGTCTTGCCCTGATTCATGCAATGGGCATTTGCAGCTGTGTCTTCCAGCACAACGACCTGGCCAAGCTGGGCATGGAGGAGTGAGGTTTGGTGTGGCTGCCTTTGCTCCTCGGCAGACTCTGCTCCAGCACCTCTTGAGCACTAACTGCAGCAGTGCCGGGTTCAGATGGTGTCAGCAGTCAGGCTAGGAATTCCTGCTTTAAAAACAAGCGAAGCGTTTCACGAGGTTTTCTTTTGCTTTGTTTTTTCCTTCAGAAATAAGAAAACAATGAAAGAGAAAGCCATAGTGGTCACTAGGATTGTGGAGCTGCCCACAGGTCTGGGGGCTGTCCTGAAATCACAGCTCGGGGGAAGCCTTCAGTCCACCTGGGGAACGATTCACAGGAACAAGTGAAAGAAAAATGATACGAGTTTTTCTTTAGAAATTTGAACTTTTAAGGTAAGGCCAGGATTTTCCTGAGGTTTGAAAGGCTGCAGCCAGAGGTGGAAGCACAGCTTTCCGAGCGGTGATGGCAAAGCTGGGATGGGAGGGCAGGGAGAAATGAGAGCTCCAGCATCCGCTGCTGTGGGGAGGGAGGGTTGTTTCTGTTTCCTTGAGGCACAGTTCAGCTCTCACATGCTTGGGAAATCCTTGATAATGCAAACTTCTTTTTCAAGTCATCTCCTCCTGAGTTTTTCCTATTTGCTTATTGGTCTGAATAATTGGAATTGGAAATTTCTTTCTTTTAACAGAGAAGGTGGCCACATGGCTAATGTCTGCTTGCCTAGGGCAAATTCTCCTTTCTGCCATGCCTCTCTAGCTTGTTAGCTCTAGGCTGGGATTTAGTCCATCGAGTAGCTTCGAATGTGGTGGTTTTCATTTCTGCCCTCCTTGGCACAGGAGGGACATAGGCCATGACTAAACTTTTCTGGCTTTGGTGCCAAGGCAGTTGTATGAGAGGCTCGAGGGCTTAAGAAAATGCTGAAGAATCACATCTGAAATAGGAGAGCTTTTTGCACATCAGGCTGCAGATGAAAACGAGCAACCTCCGGACAAAATTCAGGCAAAAGTTTATTTCTTTTCAGCAGGCCAAAAACCATCCAGCACTTTCCAGTAGTGGGCAGAAGTAGCAGCAAGAGCAAAGGGCATTTGCAGCCTTTCTCCTGGGCTGGCCCAGAAACCTCTGCCCTGATCCACCAGCCCGGCTGGCCGACGGCCTGAGAGTGTCCCGAGGGAGGCAGATGGGTGGTGGTTTAAGGACTGGCACGGCACGGCCACGTGGGCTTGGGGAAATGTCTGGTGTTCTTAAACTGCCCAGGTCAGCTGGGTGTTATCTCAGAGCCGCTTGGTCAACCAGCTCTGCTGGTCTATACTATTTGTATATAGTATTATTATTATTATTAACATCATTATTTTCATTATTATTGTAGTTCAGTTTTTAAATAGTTCTTATCTCAACCCAGGACTGTCTTTTCCCTTTACCCCTTTAGTTCTCTCCCCCATGCCCAGGAGAGGGGAGGGTGAGTGAGCGACTGTTGTGGTGTTTTGCTGCCAGCCAGGGGCAAAACCGTAACACGTGCAGTAATTAACATGTCTCTCAGCTGTCAGTGAAGCTGTTTTTTTTTTTCTGCTTCTCTTAATGAGGCTGGTTTTGGCCTTGGGTGTAATTTTGCTTGCCGTATGTGATTGTCTGTCCGAAGGGGGGAAAAGAAATGTTGCAGTACTGGAACAGCCCAAAGGCAGTGCAGAAACCCACCTGCAGGACAAAGGGACAGTCCTGCTCCAAAAGCCTGCAGCCTGAGTCGGTGCTTGCGCCCTTGTGGTGGACTTGACTTAGCAAAAAGTGCCCTGCTGTCTTTTCTGCCTGGTGATGCGTGCCCGTGGGTTAGGTTAGCCTGAGAGAAGCAGAGCCGTTCTCTTTTCTGTGCCAATAGGGATGCCAGGGAATGCTATGAAGGCCTGTCCTTGCTTGCAGGTACCACCCCAACAGCCTTCCGAGGACTGAGCTCCCCCGAGCTCTTCCAGAGTCCCTTTGGAGACGGCTGGAGGAATGTGTGGTGCATGCTCACAGTCCTCGGCGCTGGCCCAGGACCTGCTGTCAGTCCTCTTTGCCTTTTCTTCATGTTTTCCTACAAACCCATCATGCATGGCATGTAAAAATGCTGTCCCAGGGCTTTCGTGTTAAACCAGGTCACACCTCTGCTGCTTCCAGAGGCTTGGCTCCAGCTGAGCTCAGCTCAGCCGGCAGCAAACGCTGCAGGAAGCTCCCCAGCTTTGCTGAAAGAAAAGGCAAAACGGGTTGGTTGAGGGGCCAAGCGTCACCTCCTTTAATCTGAAAATAAGGGAAAAATGCGGTTGAACCATAAGGTGTTAACAGCAGTTAATACGTGAGGTGCTAGTGCTTCAAAACAAGGACTTGATATTTCTGCACTGCGCCGACATGGCAGAGGGTGGCAGAGCACGAGGCAGGGATTTGTGCACCTCTCCAAAAGTCCTGTGACAGTTGAGGAGAGAGGAGCATCCTCTTCTGCCGAGAGTGCGGAGACTGCTTGTGTGGGTCTGCGGAGAGGTACAGAGGCACGTGGAGGAGACGCCGTGTGCTTGGGTCAATCTGGACCTAGAAATCTCGCTTTTTACTCTTTTCCTTCGCTTTTTCTCTCTTCTCTCTGAGCACAAGAGACTGATCCTCCACCACCAGCGTGAGCAAGGGTTGTGTTATCCTGTGCTAGCAGGAAGGCAGAGGGAAACCCAGGAGTCCCAACACGTGAGCACTGTCGTTTGTCCTCACTTGGTGAGACACTGTTAAAAGCCTGAAAGGCAGCTCTAGGGAGGGGCTTTCAGCCAGCATATAAATCAAAAAGTTCACCTAATTTTTTCCCTCCCGTTTGTGCCAGTTTTTTAATTCTGTTTGATTTGGCAGCCTGTGTTCATTTTCAGAATATTAAAGAACCCAATTAAATAATTGAATCTTTTCCTTTGCAAACTTAATTCCCTGGCTCGTCGCCAGGACGGGGACTAGCTACTTTTTTCAGCAACAAAAATACACGGCAAACAGCAGGCTGGCTTCCCAGTGATCTGCCTGGCACACGTTTCCCTGTTATTCGTGTGCCCGAGGGGAACATACCCCAGATTTGGAGGTCCCAAATCCCAGCGCAGGGATGTGGAGCACCAAGCAAGCTTCAGCATTGCTGGGGCAGTGCGTGTGGGCTGGCTGCAAGGTGCACGTACAAGGAGTAGGCTCCCCAAAGCATCTAGCAGGATGACATTTACTTAATTTTAATTTTTTTTCTTTAGTGGACCGCTTATCCCCTCTACGGTTTCCATCCCATAATGTTCCTGAGCACAAGGGAGGTTGCTCTGTGCTTTGTTCAAGGGCTTGTCTGTAACAGCAGGCGGGTGCTCCACATCGCTGTCCCCTCCGGCGGCATGGGGAGCCCCGGCATCGTGCCCGTGCCCACCCCCTGCTCTGGCAGCGCACACGGTCTGCTCCAGCGGACCTCCTCGGTGACCATCACCACCTCTCTGGGGTCTTTGTTATCCTGGTGATTTCCTTCCTTTTCCCTTCCCAAAACAACATCCGACTCTTGACTGCAGAAATGAATTTCTTTCTATCGTTGCCGCTGTTTGATGGTAGCGTAGGTGAAGATGAAGGGGCGGCTGCTGGGAGTTTGGGAAGTGGGCAGGTGACAAGAGGAGTCAGGAGAGAGGCTTCTGCTCTGCCGTGGGGTTTTGGGTCCAAGCCTGATGTGTTTCAGCCACACTTGTTAGCCCTGGCTTAGTGGAACTGAGCAGCACCCACATAGCTCCCAGAAGGATTTTAATGAATTTTAAAGAACTTTGCAGGACTGTTTTGCTCTGTTACACACCTGATAGCATTAAATCTGGGCTCGGCAAGCTTGAGACTATCCCAAAAACCAGAGAATGCAAACCCAGTTTTGCAGGGGTACGAAACGGGATCTTTTGTATTGGTGGGAAGGGCAGTCTGTATTTCGGGTGATATTTTGACCTACGGTGATGGTTTCCAAGCCACGGCTCTCAAATTCTCCCACCATCCCCCATTGCAGCCTGTTATTGTAGATGCTCTTTCCCGAAGAAGCCGTGTCTCCCCAGAGCCCGTGCAAGGTGTAGGAAACCCAACTGCTCCCAGGGGTGCAATCTCCCCACTTCCCAGGAGCAAGTTGGGTATTTAGGCTTCTGCAAATTTTTTTGCTTTTAAGCTATGTCATAGAAAAACTTGTTTTCTCTTGTCTGGAGGGTTAGGGGAGGGAGCGTTAGGATTGAATCAGTTCAGAAGTGGGACAGGGATGTTTTTTCCAGTGCAAGCCAGCAGCATGTGGTCACCTGCCAGCTTCACGCCCCGAGCGGCTGCCAGGAAAGTCGGGCTCTCACGCCTGGCTTTTATTTGCTGCGAAATATCGCCTGGATGTTCCTTCTGAAAAATGACAGGGAAAACAGCCACATAACAAAGCTTTTAAGAACACGTTTTCAGACCAGCAGTGCACCGCTGGGAAGAGAAGGAGGGATTCTGGATAAGCAAAGGGCTCTGCTGTCTCTTTTCCTATGGTAAAGTCCCCAGGAAAACAGAGGGGGCAGAGTTAAAGTAAAGCTTGAAGTTTTTCCCATATTAAGGTATTTCTAGAGTAAGGTATTACTAGAAAGCGCCGGGTTTCTTTAAGCCCAGCTTGGGCACTCGATCGCTGTTTCAAGAAGGTGTTTGGCTGTCCCTTGTAAAACATGAGAAACCGCACGGTACGGTAAAGCTTTCTGCAGAAAGTTGTGCAAATGAAATAAGGGAAAAAAGATACTAATTGGAGGAAATTACTAGAAATTCTACCTTGGATCAGCTGCTTAGCAGCCCCTGAGTTTCTGGAAAATGGCAAAGCCAAGGGCTGGGAGTGCTGGATGGCTTACTGGCTTATTTTTTACCGTTTCCTGAAGATTAGCCACGTTGGTAGGGCTGCAGCGGATGCCCAGTGTGGGGCTGTATCAAAGCTCGTTTAGCGGCTCGGTTAACGACTGGGATGGTATGAGCGCACTGTGAGTTAAGAACAAAGGCTGTATGCCCTCTCTGCAAATAGCTTCCTGAAAGCAGCTTGTGGCCAGGAAAATGGGACTACTGGATAAAATAAGTGGTAGCCATCTGAATCGCTTGGACTCCAATTTAGTAGATTTGTCTCTTTTCCAAGAGAAGCAGCTTGGGGCTGCCCTTGAAAGGGTGCATCTCCTGGGTGTCCGTGGGGTTGCTGCACAGTGAGGGTCTTCCTGCTCGTTATTTCTGGGGGTCCAGATCCATCTCGGGCTGCACTGGCTGTACCTGGGCTGGTTCCTGCTCATCCCTTTCCCAGCATTTGGACACCCAAAGTCTTTCCCACGTGCTAAGAGCCCGACCGTGATTGGGGTCGAAATGGGCCGGGGCTTTGCTGCTGTCCCTTTCCTTCCAAAAAGTTGGTCTCTAAAAGCTGTAGGAATGCAGTAAGGGTTTGCATAGGGATCTTCCAGCAGGACCTGGCCTACGGCAAGTGCTGGCTGGACATTGTGGATGGCTCTGCCTTGGAGACAGGCAAGGTGGCCTCAGCAGGGGAGGGATTAATGTATAGATGATGCCAGCACTCCTACTACTTACCTCTGTGCATCTATGGCTGCACGAGAGCCGAAACCTGCAGGATTTCTGGCCCCAGAGCAGGGCAGGTGTCTGGGGATGGGAAGATCTCGGTCCCCAAAGCTGCTGGACTCACTGGAACTTGAACTGTTGAACTGTTTCTGCCTTCTGATTCTTAGCAAGGGTGTTAAAATTAGACCAAAAAAACCCCCCCTATCATTTACCCTGAGCCTAGGGTAGTGTCAGGGAGAGTTGGATGAGTTTTGCTCTCCAACTTTTCAACGCTGATTTGTAATCCTAAACAGTAAAGCGATTATTTTTCAAAGCTCTCCCAACCCCAGGACATCTGAGCAGAAAAATGAACCAGCAGCAGAGGGGAGCTGAGAAAGGGCAGCCAGCCCCGTCGGCGGAGTGGTGCAGCTGGCACGGTGACTTGCAGGGCAAACCCAGTGAGTCCTGGACGGGATGCACCCAAGCCCTGCAGCAGCAGGGAAAGGAAGGGCTAATTACCAGTAATTGCTTTGCACAGCAGCTGGTTCATCAGGGAAAGAGCTCTTCACCAAGGACGGGGGTTCCTCCTCTGCCACAGTCCCCCAGGCTGTGCAGGAGTTTGCTCTTCTCCCACTGCGTGCTGTCAGATAGAGGAACAATTTATTTTAGCCTCACAGACTGGTTTCATTCTGGTGGACCTTGAAGCTTGTTGCGTAAAACTGTGAGCAGCTCACATGCCCTTCACTGCGGCTGGAGGCTGAGGGATGTGCCAGCCCTCGAACTTCATCCTGCTCTGGGCTGCGAAAGGTCTAGGAGATGCTAGTGCAGCCCTCGCCTTCTCCCGAACATGTGGTTTGGCTCACCCTGTATTTCCAGCAAGCTGGTCAAAGACCCAGTCCTGGGCCAATGAGCAGACCAACGAGTCCTGGGTTTCTCTTATACACCTGTACGTGCTACGCGTGGTCCTGAGGAGGGAAACACTGCATCCATGGAGCCCAGTGGTGTCATTTGGGACCCTGTGCAAGCCAGCAAAGCTGCTGCCTCTACTCCTACCTAATCTTAAACTCCCTTGCTGCAATTTAATATGCGGAGAGTGGTGTACTGGTTTTACCCGCTGACCAGGAATACACAGGGGGAAAGGCATTTCCCCTCTCTTTGTCGGGGTTTGCCCTTGATTTCAAGGCAGGAGAAATGTTTGATTTAAACCCCCGCAAGTGTGGGATGAGTGCAGGAATGCATGTGGTGCTTCTGGTGGTCGCAATAGCCGGTGCTCGTTGTTAGGATGAGGTTCGCATTTTTGATAGGAGATGTGTGCTGGTACTGCCACACCTAGGGCTGGAAGAGATGCCTGAGGTCATTACATCTTTTTCTGTGTAAGCACAAGCCTTTGCAGCCCTTTTCCAGCAGATTTCAACCCACTGTGAGTGTCCTGGTGGCTGGGCTGCTACCACCTCTGACCGCAGACAGGCTGTCGTGCTCCGTCATGCATCTCCCTTCCTCGGTAGCTGGCCCATGCTCTTGTGTCATGCTTCTCGTTCCTCCTTTTTGCTCTTCCAAAACATCTCCGCTCCCCTCCCTTCTCTATGCTCCCACCCTCCCATCTCTTCCCTTGGGCGTCCTGCCCTGACCCTTTGCCGCACACGGGGTTTGACTCTTCCCCTGGCACTTTGCAGGGGTTTCAGGCAGTGGTGACAAGCTCCCTGTGAATCCAATTTTTCACCTCTGGCCCCCAGTGACGCGCTAGGAGATCAGGGTGTCCTTGCTGGACCCCAGGGCATGGGAAGAGAGCTGTCACGAGAAGGGTCACTACTGCAGAAGGAGGGGAAGCCCCATCCTGGTGGGGCTGGGTGCGCCGGTCACCCCATTTTAGGGTAGGAGAGCATCCCCAGGGGTGATGCGTGGAGAAGCAGCCCCCCTGCTCCACCCCGCGGCACGCCTCTGGTTCCCATGCTAATGAGAAACAGCTTAAAATGTGCTTGAACCTCACTCACTTTTTGCATGTTTTCCAGCGATTAACAGGGCTGGGTTTACCGTCAGGAGGAAAGTCTCCTTACCCACCTTGCCTGGCTCATAAAATCACTTCCAGACAATCACAGCACAGGTGGGATGGCCGTAGCGACCCGAGGGCTGGATTTTCTCACTCGCCCCACGTTGGCACTGTTGATATTGTTTGCACGTTTTGCTGGGTCTGGGCATGCAGCCTGTCTTGTGGATGTTTTTACAGTTCCCAGAGAACGGTTAAGAGGCTTTATCAGTGTTTTATTGCAAGGCAAGGTGAGGAATACTGGAGTAGCCAAGGTACAGGTGATGTACCAAAGAAAAGTGATGCTGCTTCCATCGGGCCAGGACGGAGCTGAGCTGGGGAAGCAGGTGACAGAAGCGGGCACAAAACACAGCCAGCATACGAGACGATTAGAGGAATATGTGTTGTGCACAAATAGAGCAACGTGCAGTATGTGGGGTAATACAGTTCATCTGTGGTTGAAGCACATTTCTGCAGAACTTGTGCAGCTTTTCTGGAAAAACGTCACGGTGTTTTTCACTGGATGGACCGGCTGTGATGGGGAGAGGTAGGGGACAATCTGCTCCCCCCAGGATCTACCATGGGACCCTGTCTGCATGACATGGTCCCAGTCATGTGGGAGTCAGTGCAGACGATGGCAATCGCACAAGTATTGAAGTTGTTGGCGCTGTTGACCAAATTCTCCTTTTTTTTTTTTTTTTTTTTCCCACCAGCCTGGCCCTTAGAGCAAGAGACAGCGGCTGTAACATCAACAAGGGACCGCTTCCAAATCTCTCGCAAGGCTTTGTGGCTGCAAGTCATCCTCCTGTCTTAACCAGCTCAGGGAGGAGGTGGGCCAGGCAGGGTCTATAACAACACTTGCCTTTCCAAACAGCAGGTTATTTGTATTCCTCCATGCTGCCGTTGTTCCCTCCCCAGAGCCTCACGGACAGCAAAGAGATCCTTGAAATCCCAAAGGTGACCGCCAGCCGCTTTGCCCCTCTCCTGGGCAGACACAGAGCTGTCTGCCTGTGCAGGTGTTAAACACGTGCAATGTTCAAACCACTTAATATGGGTTCAAAAAGTCTGGAAGTTAATACCATCTTGTCCCCCCATTTCTGGATTTGGCAGGTGGGCTGTTTCCAGCAGAGAAGGGGCTCCCTCTCCTCGGTGGTCTGCTCTGGTTCCCATCCCACTCCTTGTCCCTTCTGTGAGTTACTGCAGACCCATGTGGACTTGGCCTCAGGTTTTTTCTTTTGTCTTTTATTTATTTTTGTATACACGTATGTATTTTTCTTTTTTTTCCCTTTTTTTCCCCCCTTTTTTCCTTTTCAGTCCTCCTTTTTCTTGTGCTGTCTTTTCTCTCTTTCCCTCCCCTCCTCAGCCAGGCTGGCAGCACCCCAGGGATGACCTCATGCGGCTCACCGCTGGGTCCCGGATCTGCGTGGGAGGCACTGAGACGATGCTGGGCTGCGGCTCAGCCCAGTGCCACCCACAGTCGGGGTCCAGCCCCAGCCTGGTGAGCGCGGGGCTACCGTGTGCCGCTGGAGCCGGGGCAGACCCAGATTTGTTTGCTGGTGGGATTGCGGAAGTCAGATAGGTTCTGAGCTTGGGGTCAGTCCCGGCTGCTGGCTGGAGGAGCGCAAGGGAAAAGCGCTGCTGCACCCCGCAGAGGGGAGCAGGGCTGGCTGCCCTGAGGCCAGGGTGATGGGCTCTGGGGTCTGTCTCAAGCCCATCCTGTTGCTGGGAGGTAAAGCCCATGGGAGGGTGTTAAGCGAGATGTAACCCCCCCCCAGTTCGTGCCGGGCTGATGGCGGCAGGATGGCATGAAATGGCCAGCACAGAGAGGTAACGGCAGCTGCCAGAGCGAGGGACGGGTGGGCTGACAGCGGGGCGAGCAGGGGGGACCCTGGGCCAGCGAACAGCTTGGGTGTGCCAGGTCTGCCCTGGCTGTTTGCAAAAGTGCTCACTCCTCTGTAAGCTGCCGTTTGACTTTGCAAACAACCATTCCTTTGCAAAGGCTTGCTCCTCACCAAAAATTTTAAAAAAATATTAAAAAAAGAAAAATCAAACCAAGGAAGAGTTGGACAGCTTCTTACATTTAAGGAGGATGTCCTGGCCACCGAGGTCTGAGGTGGCCACGCCACTCTGACTCCCAAGGACGGCGGTGGGCAATGAGGGGTCCCGGTGGTGGGATAGGAGGTGCAGAGCATCTCACAGGAGCGGGGGGATAGGCAGCAGGGTGGTGGCTCCTAGGGGAAAACGATGTATTCTGTAGACATGGGGTGTCCTTGGAGTCCAGGCTTATTGCTCTCTTGGATGGTTGCGTTCTCCTCCGTTTCCGTTCTGTCACTCGCCTGTGACATATCCATCATCCTCCAGCTGCTGAGCAGGCGGTTCAAGTCTCTCTTGTACATTTTAATGTTTGATTATTTTTTTTCTGCTTGTGACCCCTAAAATAAGGCAATTGGGTGTTATTCCTTGGGGACAGATTTGGGATTGCGCCGTCCCCTTTAGGACAACCATCTCAATCCATTTGCAAGTGGCTTTCCAAGGTCTCCATAGACTTTCAGCAACACTTCTTGGAGTAAGTGTGCGCTTGTTCTGAAAAAAATGCAAATTGCATTCCTTTGAGCAAGAGGGAGAGTGCCTCAGGCACAGATGTATTGATGCCCAGAAACATGTACTCGAAAAAGGCAAAAAGTAAACATCTCCTCAGCCCCCTTTCCACTTGGCCATCTCTCTCCTGCATCTCTTGCTCCACGCCTGCATGACCTGCCTGATGCCCACGTCTCTGTGCAAGACTAACCTGCTCTGGTTTTATTTTAAAATAAGAAACATAATTCCCTGTTTTCCCCGAGCGTTGGGAGCTCTTTGAAACAAGGAAATGACCAGAAAGGAGGCCTGATGATGCCCTCTCCCCTGTCCAGCCCTGCGCATGTTGGGCTTCCATGTGTTGGACCTTCAGAATAAATTAACGACCGATGGAGAGTTGTTGGTGTTTTGTGCTCTCCAACACTGTTCTGCCAGAGTCTTTCTTGCAATACTGTTCGGTGGGAAGCTTGCTGCAGGATGCTCCTTGGGCACCGTGACATTGTCTTTCCAGCTCTTCCAGAGTCCACCATGGACCGCTAGTGATGTTCCCAGGGCTTTACAGCTGGGAAATGGCAGTGACTTCCTGAGAGAGCCTAATGTCACAAGATTTTTCAGCTTAATTTCCAGAGCAGTGGTCTGGATGTGCTTCAAACTGCTGATTGCTTTTTTTCCGAGCAGAGTTGTTGCTTGGGATTTTTTTTTTTTTCTTCTTTTTCTGGACTCTCCTTTCCTCGGCGCTCAGACCATCTTGTGCAATCGGTGTCCCTTTGTAGACTCGTCTTTTGAAAAATGCAGAGATTTCCTGAGAGCGGTGCAGTGGAAATTCCTGAGATTTCTGGTGCAGATGCACCCAGAGCTGGGGCTGGGGAGGAGGAGGCAGCAGTTTAGGAGATGCTTTTTCTGCAGAAATAAATCCTTTCTACTCATCCTCTCGGGTCCACACCTGCAAAAGGGTTATTCAGCCCATGGTAAATCAGGACTGCGGGCAGGCTCACGCATCTGCGCTGAGTTTCATAACCTGGGAAGAGGTTCGAGCCCCTGCCTGCAAGGAGGGGAGCTGGGGACATGGGTGCCTGGGGGTCAGCACAGCCCTGGGTCGGTAAATCCTTGACCTCCCCCCCCCGGGAAGAGAGCTGAGCTCACCGCTTCTGGGGACAGGCTGTCAAAGGCAATTTGCAAGAGGAGATGTTCTCCTCCCCATCTTTACGTGACCACCAGCATTAGATGGCCCCACGACAGAACACAGCTGTAGGGACGGCGCAGAGGGCTGCCCAGAGTACAGCCTGCTCTTTTGCGCTGAGTTTTGGCTCCAGACTACAGACAAAAATGCCTTTTTATTCCCAAAAATAAAATTAAAAAAAAAAAAGAAAAAAAGGAGGCAGCATCCCAGCAGCTGCCTGTTGCAGCAGAGGGGTGGAAACAAGGTGCTGTTTTCAGTGCACCGCTTCTGAACTGAGCCGTGCTGAAATGCTTGTGGCCAAAACTGAGGTCTCAAATGGGGGTTTCAGATGGAGCGGGTCAAATGGACCAGGGATGCCTTACCTAACTCGGGGAAAAGCACCCTCCGGGGTGTTAAATGGAGAGGTGCTGGTGATGGTCACTGATTCCCAAAGCCGCAGGGTGCTGCAGCCCAATGTGAGAAGGGTCCCTGTCGCTTTCCCTATCCTCACACTCCTTCCCAAGGCACCTGGGGTTGGCCTGTGTTGGAGGCAGAAAAATGGGGCAGATACAGCTTTGGTCACATTGGTGGAAAAGTGCTAAAAGTAGGAGGTAACCTTCAAATCAGGCTTTTTAATCTGGGGTTAACCCCATCCCCAAGTCCGCACGGGCACGACGCCCGGCTTCCTCGCACGCCTCCCCCTCTCGGGATGAAGCTGTCGTTAATAGCAAGCACTTCAGAGGTCGTTAAGCTCCTCCAAGCAGCAGATATTTTTCCACCACTAACAAGGCTTTTGCGCTTTGGCTGCTAAACCCAACCAACCCACCCTGTCCTGCTGGGATGTGGGTGAAAGGGGCTCTTGGGGCTGTGATGTGAGGATACTCTGACTTGGCCGGTGTCAAGAAATAGCCCCACTTGGGAGGAGAACTGTAATTCTTCTTGCTCGGGAGAGTTAGCATGTGTTTCCTCCGTGTGCAGGCAACGTGTGGGTATCACCTAGCGCAGCTGCCCTTGGTGTGTAATGAGCTGTGACTGTGCTCAGACACCTTGTGGGCTTGTCCGCTGAAGTTTTTCAGGGTAATGTTTGCATTTTTAGGGTTCACCTTTGCTGCTTTTAGTCCCAAATGGACACACCTACAACCTGTTGGGCATCGACAGGCTGTTAGGTGGGAAGGAGCGCAGCTTCCAGGCTGCTCCGAGACATGCCCGCCTGCCTTTCTCCCTTGGCTCCTTCCATCCTGGGGGAGAAATAGCGTTAAATAAAACCGCCCAGCTCCGCAAGGAGCCGGTCTGGGACCCCCTGCATCCCTTGCTGGGGTGGAGGTGAGGGTGATGCAGAGCTTTTGCCCGTAGTCTGCATCCCGAAGAGGAAGGATGGGGGGACACAGAAGAAGAAAATACAGAGAAAATAGAGTCTTGAAATGCAACCGGGGTCGCTGGGGGTTTGGAGCCATTATTTTGGAAATTATTTCAGAATCTGGCAACTTTTTGCTGTGTGTCAAACTGTCAGCCAGTCGGTCCAAAATCCACCCCTGCGTAACTCCGAGTGCCGCCAGCCTGGGCGTCTGGGGAGCTGGATGTTTCACCCAGTGAGTCTGCGGGGACCCCGGCACTTGGGGCGGGAGCTGGGGGGGGTCAAGCTTTGGCTTTTCCAAATTAATGTCTCCTTCCTAGCAGCCTTAAAACAAAATGATCTGGGGCAAAATGCAATGGCATGAGAGCAGCAGGGCTGTGGGTTAATGTGACGTGTCAGGCTCGCTGTATTTAATCCTCCTGCTGCAAAACGCCTTTTTTAAACCATTGAGCATCCTTTACTTAGAAAACTCTTCTTGCCACAAAAATTGCCAGATTTCTGGGTAAAAAAAAAAAGCTGTGGGCGGTGAGCAAACGTATTTAACTTTCCTTTCCAAATGGCACTGGTTTAAACTTTGAGTTGCTAGACAGTAAGTGGTAATGCTGTCATTTGAGATTTACGCGCGCTGCAGTGAAACCGTCAGTAACCGCAAGGATGCGCGAAGGGCTGGAGCAGGGAAGCAGCAGTGAACCGGGCAGGAGAGGCTGAAACACGTACGCCATAGGAGAGCGGCCGCAGAGTTCCGGTAATTTCCGAAGCAGACTGTGTCATGCTCTGTGCAATATTCCAGTCAATCGAATGCAATGCTCATTTTTTTTCATTAACCTCCAACGCAACTTCCCCATCTGCAGAATTAATCACTGCTGGAAAACTAGACAAGTATTTTAGAAACAACAACCTACTGCTTTTGTCCCTAGCAACTTTTTTTCAGGTCTTTCAGTTCGTTGACCACGCTTGCGATCTTGCAGATTCCATTTATAAGCTATATATTATTGCATACGCGCTTAAATAATTTCTAACTTTATTGAAGAGTGGCCTTTGCCCACTAGGATATCCTAAAATTGAGACACTCCCATCTCAGATGAGCTTCCCAGCAGCACACTGAGGTGCTTTCACCCCAGGTTTGGAAGAAGCTGGTTTTAATGGGTTTGAGAGCTGGATGTTATTCCCAGGGTATTTCCTTGCCTGTCTAGGAACTGAGCTAGGAGAGTGCATGCTTCAGATTCTCAGTTAGGAAACCCCCGTTGCTTGTACCAGGCTGTAAAACCACACAGTGTGGTCCCCCCTCAGCACAACCTTCCCAAAAACTTTTCATCACGGGTGGCCGAAAGTTACCTCTTCCCCAGAAGCACAAGGCAGAGCCCATCTCTCCCCCACTCATCTTGCTTGCTCCATGGGTGGGAAAAATCCCAAAAGATGGGTGCCTTGACCTCCTACCCTTGTTCCCCCTGTACTTTCCTTTCCCCAGCCCTGCTTTCCCTGAGATCACAGCCGTGCTGATGTGCAAATCTTCCATCATCTGTTCAGGCTATATCTTTATAATATCATATTTTAATAGAATAATGTGGTGAGGTCATTGCAGCCGGCTGCACTTTTATTTCGGTGCGGTCGCTATAGCAGCAGAGGTCGAAGCAAAACATATAGTTCACCAAAGCAAAGTTTCCTGGCTGATGATGTTCATTTTTCTTTATGAGCTGACTTTGGAAGACAGCGGAGTGGCAGCTAATGGAAACTCGAGCGTCTTTCTCTCTCCCCTGTCTGCTCCTCCGTCTCCACAGCAATTGAGATAAAGGTTAGACATCTGGTTTGGATCTGCTCTGTTTAACCAAAGAAAAGCCCCGCTCCTGCCATCTCGTAAATCATCCCGCAGCTGGAGCGCAGTCCCGGCTCTTTGCTGGGGCTGTTTACCCTGCCACGTCCGATTTAGCCGTGGGTTTCGCTTTTGGAAGGGCTGCGCTTCCAGCGAGCTGCCTGCTGCCATTTCATGAGCGGTCCCCGGCTGCTGGGCTGGGGCTCTGGACGGGCAGCAAGGGCTGCGACGTTATCATGGGTTTGCAGTTATCTCAGGATGTAAAGCAAGCTCCCCATGGGATGCTGCTCTTTGGGAGCGAGCGCCCTGCCCCAAAGAACTCATGGGAGCCCAGGGGCTGTGACACATGGGCAGAAAGCAGATTGTCACCTACAAAACCTAACGTCTTCCAAATTTCCTTATCTTGGCTTCTCATCTCCTCGTTACTTAGAGGTGTCATGGTTTTAGGGTTGGGAGATGTGTTGTTTCCATCTCACAAGTGGGAAGGAGGGACAAAAGGGAGAGTGATGGCCACGCAGAAAACCCGTGGCCGAGGAAATGCCCACGCTTATCTGTTAATTATCTGAACATCTTTTCTCCAGGCTTGGCTGCTTCAAGTTTATCTGCATCCGTGCTGAAGCACTGGGATACAGTCCTAATTTCCAGGAATGCCTGGCGTGGAAGGCATCCTTTTCCTCAAACTCTTGACCTTGCCATGTCAGCACCCATGGTGGAGGGCGTTGCTTTGGCCTGGCTGGAAAACCCACTTTAACTGGAAGGAGCTAGGCAGGTACATACGTACACTTACATACTTCTAGACTGGCTTCTTTTACCGATGTAGTAAATTTAATAGTGGCTAATAAAATATGTTAGAGCTACTTTGGCTCTCCTTGTAAAGGTTTCCCAAGAAGGCTGTGATTCAACGCAAAGCTACGGCATTAATAGAACCTAAGCAAGCGTCAAATGCCAGTGCTAGCCTGAATTTAAAGGTCTGGCTGCGATGCTTAAGTCTTCTGCATGCCCTACTCTTGATTTTTATGATACCATCAGTGTCATAAAAGGTTATGTCTGTGCTCTGCTGTTGAGCCCAGACACCAGCAGACTTGTAGCTCGCTTACATCCAAGGGCAGCACGTTCATCCCAAAACCGCCGGGTTTCAGTTCCTGCGAGTGAGATGTGAGACCGGCTGTTGCAAAAGCCACTTAGCAGTTCGTCCCAGGGACTGTCCACTCTCGGCCTTTAGGGCAGTTGCCCTAAATCTCTGGAGATTTCTGGGAACAGGTTAGACAAACCTTTGCAGGGCTCATGTAGGTCGGGTTGACCCTGCCTTGGAGACCCACATAAAGTCCAAGCAAGTCTTGGATTTAGTGCTTTATTTTCAAGTCCTAATGCTAATTCTGTCCCAGACAGCAGAGCTACCAGCCTTTGTTTTACCAGGGCCCCTCCTCACGCTGCACTTCACACTAAAGTTGCCCAGAGGAAGCCACAAAGTCCTACATCCCCTCCTGCATCCACACCTCCTTTGAGGAGCGGGTCCTGGTTGTCTACACGTGGGTCCGTGCTGCAAGTCAGGATGCTCTTTGGTGGCCAACCGTACCTGCATGAGGTTGGAAGCCATGGGGAAGGTTATAGAGACTGGTCTGGCAACAAGAGATGGGGTTTATAGGCACTGACAGTATCTTTTCTTAGGCTGATGTGCCCCAAGAACACAGGCTTTCGGGCACGCAAGTCCTTTTTGGCTGTCAGCCCAACCATGGGACATGTTCTGCAGTGGCTTGTTCATGCCAAAAGATGGAGAGACTTTCTAAACAGGGTTAGACCCCAGAACAGGTCTTCCCCGGGAGACCTGGCTTCCAGTGAAGCTCTTTTATTTCACGGCGTGCCCTCAGCTTCTGGGGGAATGCTGGTCTTGCCGTCAGCTTTTATGTCTTTGCTGTCTCACCCTCAAGCAGGGGCAGAAGGCTGGTGCTGTACCTTTCAAAGCAAAATCGTGGGCATTTCTGATGCAGGGGGTTTAGATGGGATGCCTGCACAAGAAGTCCTGCTTAAAGGACTGTGTCCTCGGGGTTACAGCACATACGTCCATCACGCCTGTCTGGAGGTCATCAATGCAGTGTCTATATTTCTTTTAGGATGCTGTAAGGAAATGGTTTCATAAGGGGATGGGAACTATTTAGCCAGAGCTAATTTGGCTACAGAAAAACATGTTAGGGGAGCAGCCCCCTCCCATAGCACAAGGGGCATGGCAACTGGGGACATGCCAGGTGGACCTACGGCGTGGGGATGCTCATAAACGGCAAAGGCCACCCCAAAAGCAGCGGGACATAGATGTCGGGGCTAACCACCGGCAGCCAGGAGCGGAGTGCGCTGCTCAGGGCTCTGCTGGGCTGGGCTGAGCTATTTTTACTCCTGGTCTGGTCCTGCAGCCACGCTGGCAGATGCGCTCCCAGCTGCAGATGACTTCCATGTGTAACCCCGCACAGCTGCTGGCCGGGGGCCCGGGGTGGAACACGCTGCCTTAAAAGGCTCGGGAGAGGCGACTGCAACGCCCCGCAGCCCCGGGGATTGGAGGGGAGGGGATGGGGGGCCCCTTCCCTAGCCGCCTGCTCCCCCCCTGCATGCTGTGAAAGCCTGAGCTGTGCCTTCACGTCCCGGAGCACTGCACAGTCCATCGAAAGCAGCTTTCCCGGAAAGCAGAGGCAGCGCCGGCATTGGGAAAAGCCATGGATTTAGGAGCTCAGCCCCATGGCCAGAGCTGCCCCAAGCCCTGGGGGGATGTTGGGTTCATCTGCTTTCTGCTTTTGGGGGGGGATTTGTGGAGGGGCAGGGAAATGGGCATTGTTGCTGTGAATTTTAGCTTCACCCTGGGGTGGAAATCATCTCGGCTATGGACAGCAAAGGAGACACCCAGCAGTGCCCAAGGGGTCGTTAAGTCAGGCAGGTTGGAAGGGACCTCCAGGTGCCTCTGGTCCAACACTCTGCTCAAAGCAGGGCCAGCTCAGGGCTGTGTCCTGCTGAGTTTCAATTCCTGCAGGATGGAGATTTCACCACCATCTCCCGAGACATCCCAGTTTCTGCCTTTTTTCCAGGCTGGAAAGCTCCAGATTACCAGCAGCACCTCAGTGGTGTCCCCCTGAATAGCCAGATTAAGTCCATCTTCCCTTTAAGGTCCACTGTTATGTCCCTCCAAAGAAATGGTTTCCAGACTCTGGAAGATTACTCTGCTGGTGCCCACCATGGCTTTAACAAAGACAAACCCATGAGTTTCTCAAAACCTCCATTAGACTTTATTTAAAAGTTCTTTGTATAGACTTCCTGACACAGAATCCACAATAAAAATAAAATCCCCCTCCCACCCACTGCCCCCCCCCTTCCCCAAATTGCTTTGCTTTGTCTTTTATAAAACATATAACATCAGAAGAATGCCAGAGGCATCCTACACCACAATTTCAAAATTTGTTAACTGAGGCCTTGGTCCCAGCAGTGCATTTGCATTCGGAAACCTTGCTGCCTTTTCCTTGCTAGTTCGGTTGGCCAGACGTGTTACAAATGCAATACAAGAGATCTAGTTTGAAATCTAGTCCAGCAAAAGGAGAAGAAAAAAAAAATAAAAGCAAGAATGAAAAATTGAATGGCTTGTTTATCAGAATGAGCTACTCTCTTACACAAAGGCTTCCCCTGTAAAGTTATGCTCAGTTATGAAAAGGATAAAAGCAAGCGTGAAATTATTACTTTTTTTTTTTTTGTCTCATTTTTCTGGTGCCTTAGATAGGCAGACTGCCGGAATCGAAAAGAAAGGGTAATTTAGAGACGTGTTGAGAGACAATAACCATCTGCAGTTAGGTAAATATTTGGTAATGTTAAAGCTATACAATATAACCCGGACACACGTAGCACTCAGTCCACAAACAGTTTAGCACCATATTGATAGGTCATGCAGCAAAACACTTTCTTCAAGGTTTGCTCGGAAGTTAAAAGCATGAGATAGTACAGTGCAAGGTAGTCTATACCCTTAGCTTCTATAGGGGTGGGGTGGCGATGGCTGATGCTCCTGGCTGTCCCAGAGGTATGTGTTGGCAGGTTGCTGGCTCTATGTTCCCATTGCTGTCACCACGCCAGGGCTGATGTTACCTGAAAGGTTGGATGGAGAAACAGAAAATAAATGAGGTTATTCCTTGTATGGGAAGCTGTGCGGGATATTGAGGGAGGATAAATGGGGTTCATCGCCAGGGCTTGTTACGGAGTCCTGAGCACCACAGCCAAGCTCCCTGCAGCCATGCACCAGGCTGGGGATGCCCGGGGCTTGGCTGTCCCCCTCTCCAGCCACGCACGCACTGCTTACCAGGGACACAAACTTTTTCACATTCTTTCTGCGTGTTAAATCTGTTCTCGTTGCCTCCACAGCCGCCATACCAGAACCGGGCGCAGCTCTTGGTCTCGGGGTCGTAGTACCACTTCAGCACAAAGTTCCTGCAAGTCCCCTCATCTTTCTGGAGCCGGCAGATGTCCGTGACTGTGGATAAAAGCAGGAGCAAGAAGAGTCAGCAATTGCACTCCTGCATGAAACGCAGCCTCTCTGAAGGTGTTTGCATGGTAGAGAAATGCCTGGGAGCAGGGCTGGCATGCAAGCTCAGAAAGGGCAAACACAGCATAGACTTTGCACATCTCCTGTGACTGAATCCCGTCTCTTAGTTTGCAAAGAGGTCACCAGCCCTGATCCACAAGCGCTCAGTCGTGTTGCTGTCGTACATCCACAGAGTGATGCTGAGATGAGGGAAGAGCGCAGTGCCCGACAGGATTTGTCTGCAAATCCCCAGAACTGCTGGGGAAATTCAGGTCTTGAAGTTACTTTCAGATAATCTTTCTTGGGAATCGTGCTTTTTATAAACCAGGTGCCAGAAATCAAGCTACTTAGAGGTCTTGTCTCTCAAATTGTGGTTAATGGTCCCAAGTATAGGAAAATATATGTATTTGCAAGCAAGCTTCTTTAGGGTCTGCTGAGAGCAAAGGCACACTAAACTCTTCTGAAGTTTTCATGGGAAGAACGATGCAGAAGATTATTCCTGAAGTCCCGACTAGAAAGTAGGTCTGGCAACGACCCCTAGGCAATAAGAAAGCCCCGGCAGCGGCTTTAGTTTAAAGGAAATTGCAGCTGTTGCTGGCAGCTGCCCAGAGCCCAGGAACGCTGCAGCGAGGCCGGGATGCTCCTGGGGCGGAGATGGAAATGCCCAGACCAATATCAGGCATGCTTCTGGGCAGACCCTGCCAAATGTCTAAATCTTTCTGCCTGCTCAGTTTAATTGCATTTTTCCCTCTCTGTCGTGAGCGATTGAACAGATCGCTGCCGGAACAGTGCAGTGGGCAGAGGGGTCAGACTCCAGGGGTCCGCACTGCTGCGGTCACAAAGGAGGCTGCGGGGTTTGCTCGAGCAGTGGGTTTGCTGCTTAGATAGGAGGAGTTGTGAATATGTCCTTTTGTAAGGGAAGAGACATCTGAAGGGATGCTCTTGCCCGTCATCTAAACACAGCTTTTTGAAGCAGGATTTCTTTTTTAATCTCTGTTTTTCCTTGGAATTTGAAATCAATATTGACCTTCCAATTCAGCTTTGCTTTTTTGGCTCCTACAGCCAAAAGCTTCCGCATGCCTTTGGCAGGCTCTTTGCCTTTTTTTTTTTTTATTCAGATCTTTTTTCTTTTCAAAGTTCATCTCCCTTTTTTTCTGCCTTCCAAACTGCTGAAAGCCAGCAGATGTGAATACAAGAATGACTCTACCCCCAAACCCCACACACCCTTTCAGGAATCCAACCAGTAATCAAAACATTCAATACAACTTTTCTCTGTGGCACGGGGTCCAGGCAGCCCAGCTTCCCCCCCTCTTCGTCCCCTTTGAGAGTGGAAGCAGCCTTCAGGATGAGCAAATGCCCAGGGAAATTCAGCTAACCCTTGAGACAGATCTGGCTGCAGGAAAGCTGCTGGAAATTCACTTGAATAGCCATCTTCAGTTTGCCTGCCCTAATATTCACACTGCGGGGGCTCGTGCCACTCTCCAATTTCAGCCCACCATCAAACACCATCTGATAACTCCTCCAGCTGGACCACTGGATGGTATTTTAACCGAAACCTCCCCTCCTTCCAAAAACCCCAAACCCAAAACACAAGAAATGAAACAAAAGCTAATCCCAAAATTTCAAAGAATTGATGGAGAGCAAGAACCAGGGAGCTAAAATGTGTTTTAAGCTGTGGCTCTAAAAGGTTCAAAAGATGGGGAAAGCCATCTCTAAAGCTAAGCTGTGCGTGAATTTGTGTCTCTTCTTCCATGGTGGGGTCAGGCTCTGGTTTTGCAGAAAACAGAGACTAGAGAAAAAGTGGCAAATAGAGGAGGGAATCCCGGTGGGGCAGGCAAAGATACAAGCATCCATCCAGGGCCCCTCGGTTGCTTTTCTTGACTATCTACCCAGGGCAGAATGGTGCCAAGTTCATGAAATATCGCTTTAGCCTGAACAACAGTTGCTGGAAGCATCATCAAGGCACGTGACGATGATCAGAAGGGGCTGGTCTAGGGGATGGGGCTAGCAGAAACACGTGCCCTCTGAAGAAAAGCACATCGGGGAGTCTTCCCTGCTCTGCGAGGGTGAAATCCTGCTCTAGATTGAAACCACAGGTTTCTGCACAAGCTGTGCGCTGCTTTCTCTGGCTGAAAAGTCCTCCAGCTGCGAGCGATGGATCTTTGTCCACGATGCCCGCTTGCAGCCCAGAAGCACCTCGCAATCTCCTTTTGCAAGCAGCTGCCACCCCAGATGTCCCCATGCCTGGTGGTGGCCTCCTCCCCACTTGCTGGCGGGTTTTTGCAGGGGCAAAACAGCTGGACATGGGCTGTACCACTGCCAGCGGCAAAAATTCCCGAGGCTGATTTAAGGAGCCTAAAATACACTGAGGAAAAATCAAATGGGTTGTGGAGGGATCCTTAATTTGCCTTTTCAAACCCTGTCGTGCCCCTAGGAGGATTAGAGCCCTGCCGTCAGGTACCAGAGCTTGCTTTGCTCCCAGATTTCCCTCCCATCCCTGCGAAGGGCCCTGAAACACCACTAGGAGGGGGGGCTGCTATGATAGCAGGGCTTTGCCGGCATCGGGTTCCCATCTCAACCCCCTCGCTTAACCAACACAGGTGATTCCAGGTCTCTGCTTCCTTTCCAAGTCTTGAAGAGGTTTGTAAACTCAACCCCTTTGTCTCAGAAACTCCTTGAGGAGCGGAGGTCACTGCCCTTTTCCTGGGGGCTCCTCCCTCAACTTTAATTTTATCTTTTGGTGCAAAAAGAAAATATCTGCACGTGAGACACAAGCTCCACGGAGTAATTTTCCATCAACTATTTTGGTTACAGGTAGTGAAACATTTGCGGTTCTTTGCATCTCGGAGGATTCATCGGCGCGTCATTGTAGCGATAATACAAACTGCTTTGGGACTGCACCAAGCTCCAGTTCAGTGACCGCACGCTTCTCAGGAAATCTGGTGAGTGATTTTGCTGTACAGCTGTGGTTTCCACTCGGGTTGTGCAAACACAACATGTCCTGGTGTTACGACACGCATGCAAGGTGGCTTGCTCATGCAAAGCAGATGGTAGGGCATGGTCATGTCAAGGAGCAAATGAAAACCAAGTCTCTACTACTGGTGATCTTGTACTGGACAGGCTTGGATGCATGCTATGGAATGGTCAAGGTGAAATAATGGATTTGCTTTGGTTTGTGATGACTGTGAATTTTTTTTGGGGGGTGTTACCTGACGATAATCTTTTCTCAAGGGGTGGCTGCTGCATGGCTTTCTCAGCTGCTGCTGGAGGAAAAAATTGTGTAGGTTTGGATTTTAAATGATGTTTTCTCTCCAATCCAAACATTATTTGACAGTACGATAAAACACAAAAGGATTGATCCCCACGTGGTACTTACATGGTTTTAAGCATTTGCTAATGCACTCAGCTTCGGCCTCAAATCTATTGGCATTACCACCACAGCCACCATACCAACCCTGGCTGCAGATCTTGTTTTTGTAGTCAAAGAACCACACAATCTGATAGTCCTTGCACTGCATGCCCATGTCAAAGTCCAGCAAGCAAGGGTCTGGCCAATCTGTATGTCAAAAGGTGCAAAGGTTAAGCGATTCTGAAAGGGTTAAAAGCTGAAAAAGCAAAGAGATTGAAAAGAAAAAAAAAAAAAAAGCCCAGTACAGGACTGGTGGCATTTCCGTGGGATTTCTCTTGCTGAATGCAAACCTTCCCCAGCCTCCAGTTTGCCTCTCCCTGCTCTCGATTTTATCGCGCTTCCAAACCCCAAGTCTCTGGACCACGGTGGTGAGGAGCGCCTTACTCCCCGCAGGTTTGGGTCCTCACACAACTCCCCTCATCTATTTTCAAAGTTCTTTGTCTTTGCAGTAACTTCTAATCCTTAAGTGTGTTTATTTTATCTTAAAGGCAAGCCACACCTGGCAGACATTAAGGCTTGATGAGGATTTAAACATAAATTCTTTCCCTGCCCAGAAATTATAATTTAGGTCCAAATCCCAGAGTTTTTATGAGCAAAGATATGCCACCTGTGCGGGCAGCTGCTTTGCCTCTATAAGGGGGGGGGGGGGGGGGGGGGCAGAATTTGAGGCTTCCCCTGAGGTCTGTAGCAAGGTTTCCATGGGGGTCCCTCCCATTGCACAGAGAACTAGAGAAGACTCAGCTAAGCAACCCATCCCAAATCCCGTCCTGTTTAATGTCTTTAACCTGTTGACAAAATTCAGATTAGCATCCTTGGGGAATGTTCCCCCAAAATTGCTGGCTGCCATACATCCTTGGGCAGAGACATTTGCTACAGGTGGGTCAACAAGAGGGAGCTGAGATGGAGAGGTCTGCGTTGAAGCACGGGGTGAGCACGCAGCACATCTATTTTCCTTCGGGCAGACCTAAGCGAGGCTGCACACCTTGTTTCCAAAGGGCTGGCGTACAAGGGGTTAAATGAAGCCATGAGTGTCACCTGGTGGGGACAAGCCAGGTGAGGGCTTAGGATGGGATGCCTGTGCCAGGGAGAGGGAAGGCCTGGGAAGGGTGGGATGATGGGACATGCAGCAAGGCAGTGGTGAGATGGTCCCTGCCCGGCACAAGCCCTTGGCTCTCCCCTGCAGCAAGCTCCAGTGGTGCCACCAGCCAGGCAGGAGGTCCGTGCCCATCCCTGCCAGCGCAGCGGCCAGGCCCCAGCGACAGCTCCCCGTGCACTCGGATCTCCTCGAGAAGACAATGAGCCCCAGCACAAGCAAAACGCTTAAAGGAAAAGGTGAGAGTGGTGATTCGGGGATGGGTTTGGGGTGACAGATCCACAGCTGGTGCTTGCTGCAGGGCTGTGCTGCTCTGTGGAGGCTGAGACCCCTTCCAGACCCGGGAGGAAGGGTTGCAGCCTGGCACTTACGGTACAACGGAGTGGAATAGCGCTGATATAACAAGCTTGATATCAACAAAAGCAATGGGATGACATATTAACAGTAATTATGGGTTATTAGCACAGGTTAACACAATTCACAACAGAGTAGGAGCTGCCAGTGGACTCGCAGATCCTTTGGTCCTAGTGGGGCTCGGAGAAAGGATGGGTTTAGGAGCAGGCAAGGGGGAGCCCGGTGACGATGGCCAGGCTCTCGGTGGGGTCCTGGCAGAGCCCCCCAGCCCAGCGCTCCCCCCGTTGCCCACACTCACCGCTCTCAGGCCCTTCCAGCGGCTCGGTGTTGAGCATCATGTTGGCCAGGGACACCTTGGGCTGCGCCGGGGTCTCTGGGGAGAAGAAGCAGCAGGGTCAGCCAAGGGGAAGGGGATCTGCCGCAGCGCCCTCGGCGCGGCCATAAACAAACTCCCTGGCCCCCGCTCCAGCACCAGGGACACACACCAGTTGCAGGAGTCAGGTCTGGATCTGTTTATCCTAGCACATACAATTCAGAGATGTTTATTGGAGGCAGCTGACAGGTTGAGTAATCCATGACACCCAGCTGTGCCGGGACGACCTTGCCTTTATCTCCCCAGCGGCAGCTCTGCTGCATGGTTGGGCTTGTCCTTGGGGGTGACTGCAAAAGAGCATCCTCAGGGCCCCACTCACCCCACTGTGCATGACTGGGCAGGGGCTTTGCTCCTCTGGCTTTGGAGATGGCAGGGGAAAAAAAGCATCCTCTAGGTGAGCAAATAGTCCATGATGGATCTTCTCTTGTTCCCCTGCAGCCCTCAAGGACTGTCCGTGCATTGCATGCCTCTCTTTGACCACAGTCCTCCCATCACAGGCTCACATCCCTCTAGGAACTATGTTATTGAGACTTGTCACTGGGGGAAGAAATGAATCCCTTGTGGTAGAAAGGAGAGCATGGTTCATACCCTACTGTGCCATGCCCCTTCCCAGTGGGGCTGGAGGGCAGGAGGGGGTTGGATTTGCTTTTCTCTGGTGGAGGGTGTGGGTGTGGGTAAGGGGGACTGGCCAGGTCACAGCCTGGGGGCCAATGTGTGGTGTCGCCACCGCCTACCCAGTTTGTTCCTGTTCGAGATTTGCTCTGTGGGAAATGCAGCTTCCCTGGGCGTCGAGAGCTCCAACTCAGCGCGTGCAAATGTTACTTCTGCACATCGATGGCTTTTCTCAACATTTTTGTGGGCGTGTTTATTGCTTGCGAAGGTAAGAGATGCCAGACCTGATCCAAACCCGCTGAAGCCGGTGGAAAGGCTCCGTGGGTGCTGAAACTGGCTCTGGAGTGCCAGGAGAAGCCAGATGCCAGTGGCAGGACCAGCGCAAACCTCTCCATGCCACCAAGCCAAGTCACCTCTATGCCAAACTATATATAAAAAAATTGGCTATGTCATATACAGCAACATGTGGCCATGCCAAAGGGTTTGGTGAGGTTTGCACATGATCTGTACGCACAGAGCTCGGAGCCCCAGAGGACTAAAACCTCCGTTTAATCTCCTTTTGGGGTTTGGGGTTTTTTTTTGGATAATATAGTGTGCGAAGCAGAAGCAGATAGGTGGCTATAGAAATGGCGATCGGAGAAACAGCTTTTCTTGCTTATTTTGCAATCAGGTTGGACTGAATTTACCCCGTGTTAACCCAGCGTGACTCTTATTAATCACAGCAATGCTGGCTGGGCTGCACCAGGACCCCACTGTGCAAAGTCTCCTGCACGCACAGCGAGACGATCGTGCCCCTCTGGGACTGGCTGTAATTCTCCCACAATCTGTGTCCATTTAACACCAGCGGAGTGTCAGCTTGCATTTGCCAAAAAAACATATTGGTAGCATTTCCTAACTGGGCCCTGCTGCTGGACTGGGGGGTGCCAGCCATGCAGTGACACAACTGAGCGTTGCCAGGGCTGGGATTCTTGGTATGGACTCACTCGCTGTTCCGTATGTGTTGTTTTTTCCTTTTTTTTTTTTTTTTTGTGTCCATTTTATAAGAAAAACCAAAAAAACAATGTGTGTTTTCCTCAAGAGGTACTTACTTGTGCTGAATGTCCCTGCGTAGGTGACTTTGGGTTGGGACTTCTGGTAGCCAGTGATGACGACGAGGTATTTCTGTCCACTTCTGAGCCCTCGGATGACATGCTCAGTGCCGGTCAGGTTTTGCTTCTGCACGAGAGAGTGGTCGTGCGCTACGGTGATGGTGACATCAAACACATAGGAGTTTGGTGGCTCAGGGCTGGCCCAGCGCAGCCTGGCGCTGCTCTCGGTGACGTCTGTGATCTGGATGTCGTGGGTCTTTGCTGCAATGCAAAAATCAGAAGAAAGGCTAAGCCAGGGCTTGGAGAGGAAAGAGCTCATGGAAAAAAGTGTCTCGGTGCTTCAGGAACTCCTTCCCAGCCCACCACAAATCAATTTGTTTGCAGCCAGCTGCGGCATGGGCAAACAGGGTTGTGACTTTGCCATCTCAGATGCCCAACCCTGCACACTGCAGGAAGGCTTTTTTTTTCGTAGCCTAGATGATTTACCGAGTGGTTTATTTACAGGCAGCGTGCCCCCCACCTGGTTTTGCACAAACTTCTCAATGCACAAGTTGACAAAGCCTCAACCCCCTGCGGTGCAGATTTCCAGTTTTGCACCTAAAAACTTGGCCACTTGGTGACATTTCCCATAGGAATAATCCTCTGGAGGAGGAGGAGGAGAAGCCACAACTCGCTGTGGCACTGCTTGCCAGGGCAGAGCCTTTCACGTACCACCTTGTCTCCTCCTGCCGCCCGCCGCAGCGGCCGCGGTGCTGGTGGCGGTGCGGCCGGTGGCTTTGGCGTGGGCGGCGGTGCTTGCTGTGCTCTGCGCGGTGGCGTTCAGCTGGACCGCGGTGCTGGTGGCGGTGCGGCCGGCGGCTTTGGCGTGGGCGGCGGTGCTCGCTGCGCTCTGTGTGGTGGCGTTCAGCTGGACCGCGGTGCTGGTGGCGGTGCGGCTGGCGGCTTTGGCGTGGGCGGCGGTGCTCGCTGCGCTCTGCGCAGTGGCGTTCAGCTGGACTGCGGTGCTGGCAGTGGTTGGGTTGGTGGGTCTGGTCTGGGCGGTGGTGGTTCTGGCGTGGGTGGTGGTGCTCGCAGTAGGTTTGATGGTCGTGGTGACGGTGGTGCTGAGGGTTCGGCTTACGGTCACGTTGGGTGCCGCGTACCTGTCAAAGCAAAAGCAGCTGATGTGGATTTTTTTCCTTTCTTTTAGTGTTGTGTCAAAAGAGCAACAGATCTATCTACTAGAGAGGTAGACAAGTCCACATATGAATTTAAATTTGGGTTAAATTTCGTATTTATATGTCTATATAAAGGATATGAAGGAGGTGTTTGCTCCTGGCATCGTGCAGGTCAGGAATGTGGTAGAATGCTGGCAATCCTGATCATTAGCATTGAACTTGCTTTTTTCTTTCTTTTTCCAAAGAGAGGCTGGGAGGCGAAGGCTTCTCCCCCAGACAGGCTGTTAGCAGAGCTCATTCTCTCACATCCAGACCATTACTTACGCTGCGTTGTGCCCGGCGTGCCCAGGGCTCTGGCTTTTGGCTTGCTGGTCACTCTGGAACCATTCGCACTGCTTCCGTATCTCTGGAGACAGGTAGAAAGCAAAGTCGCCTAGAGGCAGAGAGAGCCTGGCATTAGGAGCTGGTGTTGAGGGTGGTGGTTACCTACCAAGACATATTTATTCTTGATTTTTAAAAAATACCCCATTCTCTTTTTGCTTGCTCTGATAAACGCTATGGAATATCTGTTGGTTACTGCAGTACCCTGGGCTGGGAGATTTGTTATTCCGATATACAAACATGAGAGCACTAACTATAAGATGCCAGAGGGCTGTATGTCTTTGTCTGTTGCATGTAAACAGCTTTCTTATAACAAGGTACTTCCAACCACACAGTTAATAATATTTTTGTCAAGACTTAGAAGTTTCCTGGACCCCTGTAAGCAGTAAATGGGAAAAAGCAAACTGCGAAAAACTTAAACATTTATTTCAGGGAAAGATGTGCTCATGTTTGCGTCCTGCTTAGTGCAAGATGTTCCTGAGTCAGTGGTTTATTAGCTCAGCAGACTGATTTTCAGGATTTTTTTGATAAAACCAGCTTTCCTAGAAAGGGTCCATTTGTTGTCCTTGCTGGCCAGGTCTTTATAGGATCCGTGGCTGGACATCCAGCCTGGGGTCTCTAGCTAAGCTGAGATGCATATCTTCAAGGCACAATCTGCACATCCCAAACACAGTGGCATTATTTATCCCTGAGCAAAGAATCCTGTTCATCAGGTCCTTAAATCTGCACACAGCAACTCTGGATCTCAGCCTGAGCCATCCAGATTCCTGCTGGACATGATGTTTATCGTGATGTATTCAACTAGGCAAACCTACGAGCAGCAACAGAACAGACCTCACAGTACAAAACTTATAAAAAGAGACTAACACTTCAGTGGGTCCCACTGCCCCGAGAGGTGGTCAGGCTACAGCCCCGCAGCCACCAGCCAGGTAGATCAAACCTGGTGGGTTAACCCCTCTGAGGTCATACGTGTCCCCTTCCGTAATCCTTTAGTTGCAGGATGTTATACTTACTTCTGATAAACGATGGCAGCAGTCTCCCAAAGCGTAGTAAGGGCTCTTCATGAAGCTCTCCTGGTTTATCAACCAATTTGAAGAACACATCGTTTGGCTCGCTAGCTAGGCTGTAGATGTTCTTGGCGTTCACCTTCCTGCCAATGCCCAAGATAACGAAGAAGTACCCTTTGCATTTTGCATCAATAACAACCTTCTGCAGGTACTCAAGTTCTTGTTTATTCACTTTTCCAGTCATCATCAGAACTATGACTTTTAGATCCCGAGGGTTCGGTGCACTTTCAAAAACGTGAGCCATGGTGTGTTCAATTGCACTTCCTATAGCCCTTGTGCCATGGAGCTGGGTCATTTGGTTGTGAAGGTAATTAATGATCTTCTCTTTGGATCCATAATCAGTTAGTGAAAACTCAGTTTTTACTGGAGGGAAGCTTGAGTTGGTTTCATATTCATAAGGAGCTTGCTGGAGAACTGCCACTCTTGCGTGGTGCTGAGATAGTTTTGGCTCAGAGCTGATTTCCAGGTTGCTGACGAGGTGGGAAATGTACTTCTTCATCTCGCTGAACTGCAGAGGGGTGGTGGACTCCGAGCTGTCCATGATGAAGGCGATGTCGGTGTCTACATCTGTTGGGGCTGCCCTTCTGTCTCTGAATACAGGTCTCTGACTGCCAAAACCACAGATGGGATCAGGGTCACACACATCTAGGGAAGAAATACAGCAGGTTTCACCTGGGAGAAGTGAAGGTGGCCCTCCCTTGTCACTGTGAAAATCTCTTGTGTCGTATGAAATACTGCTATCAAGCTGTGAACGTTAACTGGTCCATTATTCAATATGAAAGCAATTTCATCCCAAACCACTTTTACTTATGCATTTAGTATTTTTTACACTCCCCTTTGTCCAAAGGGATCCCTCAAGCACTCTGTCATAAATGGCAGAAGGCCATATTTTGGAGCTGTAGAAAGGGGAACTGGCCAAAAGAGGAGCTTCTTGTTACAAAGAGGAGACAGCCCATGCTAAACAGGAAGCCTCCTTCACAACGCCAATGTTTTTTGCTCAACCTAAGAATACGAATCCCTTGTCTTCAGCAGCAAAAGGGCTGACTCCCACCCGGGCTTCCCTTCTGCACCACTGACAACCAACTGCTGAGCAACCAGAAAGATTTGGCACTGTCTAGAGGAGAAATTGGATGCTTTACCCAGACAAATGTGACAAGTCAAGAGCCTCTGGATAGTTTCATTCAGCTGACTGGCGCTGGCTGGAAGAACAATTGCATGTCCAACTGCCGTGTTGTTGATCTGGTGAGATGCAAACAGAAAAATGGGGTGTTAGCAATGCTGCCCTCTGTTATTTTTAGCTCAAAGTAGGGCAGGGCAATCCCCAACTGGAAGGGATTCCCTACTCAGCACGCTGCTTTTGGTGGATCCCCTTTGGAGGAGCCTAATGCCCCCAACATCAGTTAGTGGGACTCGTTTAGAGACTTGAACTCCAAGAAAAGGGTCAAGTACTTGAACCAGTGCTCCACATGCTCCTCCGGGGCTTTTTTGTTGTTTTAAATCTCTGACAACAGTACGGTACTTCTAGCTTCCCACCCTTCGCCTTTCAGTCTCAATCAGACCTTCTCGCTATGGAGACTGTCATATCTTCTGTTTCACACCACAGCTGGCACCCTGGGGCCACGTTCTGGGAAACAAATGACTAATCATAACCTCACTAGCATTTCACAGTGTGCGCCGTGTTTTGGATGTCTCTGCTAACAGACATGCTGGATGAGCTTGGCCAACGGTGCTTCCTCAGCGCTAAAAACTTGGAAAGTCTGCGGAAGCCAACCACCGCTTGTAGGAGCCAATGCCATCAATGTCCCCAGCAAACCAGACCAAGATCATGAGCAGAAAATGAAAGAAAGGGTGAATGACCCCAACCTCCAGAGCTCTGGTGAGAACCGCGTCCTGCCTGCTGGTGAGGAACACGGGCATGACCCCGGCATCGTAGAGTTTCAGCACGGCGTCGTTGAGCTGTGGGGAAGCTCTTGTGTCCCCATTGCTGAAAAAGACAGCCACCTTCCTCATAAGGAAGCCACTTCGGGCACGCTTGAAGGTATTCCTGGCCACGAAGGACATGGCGGTCTCCAGGCTGCGTGGCTTTGTGGTCAGGGTTGCCTGGAAGTTTTGGATCTGCTGGAGGAGGCTTGATTTCTTCCTGGCATCAGCAAAGCGGATCTCTGTGGTGACCTCGTTGTTGTAGGTGACCAGGGCCACCCGGGCACCTCGAGGGCAGTTGCTCTCAGCGATGGTTAAGTTGTTGACCACTCTGAGCACGGTTTGCTTCATCCTGTTGAAAACGTCCCTCACAACACCCGAGGAGGTGTCAATGGCGAAGGCCAGCTCGGTTGGGAAGACGGGGCACTCCTTGGGACCTGCCGGAAAAGCGCGTTGGGAACAAATAGAGCCCCAAATAGCTGTTAAGGTGCAAGGACCATGTGTTCGGCAGGGGTAAGCCATTCATACCGCATAGACGGGGAGAGAAACAGTTCTGGCACGCAGTCACACTGGGGTTTAAAGAACAAAATGTGACTTACCGTAGCAGCAAGCTGTGGAAAAGATGGGGGAGAAAAAGCAGCTTGGTCAGTGTCAGTGTAACACAAGGGACATACAAGGGCTGTGGCAGGGAATTAGCAAAGCACTGATGTACTCACGGCATTTGTCCTTGATGTTCCGCACAAGCGCACATTGCTTTAGAAAATAAAATGGAAACGAGGGGAATGGGGGGGAAAAAAAATATATATATGTGACACAGCCAACAAAAGAGTATTTCAAAACAGGAGACAGATGGTGCCACACTTACATCTCTGGATTCTCCTTTATCACCTTTAAGTCCCTGTTTGGAAAAGAAAGTAAAATTGAGTGCAATGTCTATTTTCAGGGTGCCCTGTGAGCCCAATTGGGGTGATTATTTAACCGCGGTTTGTGCAGAAGCTAAGGGGAAATGTGCCTGTTTTCAGTTGTATGTCCAGCAAGAGGGGAAATGTTTTACCCTGTGGGGAGCAAACCTAGCTGAGGCCAAACCCAAGAGGGATATTTACAATGGTTCATGTTCAAAGCAAGGCAAGTCATCTTGGCCTTTCCAGGGGACTCTCTGCCAGTCAGGTTTGGTCATAGACCATATCCTGTGTGAAGTGATAAATGATAAAGAGCTGAGGACTTCCTAGAAGGAGCTTTAAGTGGCGTATTGCCGTGGGGAAATCCTAGTGCCTGATCAGAGCCTGCCTCTTGGCCTTCTCCAATGTTGTGCGTTGCAGCTTGAGCACGAGTGACTATTTGTCAGTGATAAACAGCTAATTAGGGATTTAGGTGGGCGTATCTTTCAGTCCCTGGCACTAATAGAAACAACCACATTTCTCAGAGGGCAATCGGGGCGCTCTCCAGGGGGAAGCCAGAGGCTCCATCAGCAATGCAGGGGACACTTACGGATGGTCCAGGGTATCCAACCTCTCCTTTCTGACCAGGTGTCCCAGGTTCTCCTGCATTCCCCTACAGAGAGAGAAAGAGAGCAAAGAAATCCTCTCCATGAACCTCTGCAGGAGGACTCCCAGGAGCACAGGTCAGCACTCCGGGGGGAAACATGAGCACATCTTTCAGGCTGTTCATGCAGAGGGGAAAAACTGTGTCATGGTCTGACTTACTCTGCGACCTCTGTTTCCTTTAGGGCCGGGGCCTCCAGCAACCCCACGGTCACCAGGTCCACCCTGGTTGAGGAAAAACACAAACAGAAGCTCTACATCTGTACAGGACAATAGGTAATGGCGACACTGCTTGGAAATTAAGGCATATAGCTCATGGGCTGCATCGTACCTTGGGCCCTGGGTAGCCTATGAAGCCACGTTCTCCCTGAAACGAGATAAGGGTTTATTTGAAAATAGGGTTTTAGAAAATGAACCTGATCCTGCAGGCAAATCTGTAGCAACTTGAGAAATTAAATGATGGAGGAAAAAGGGAGACTGCAAATTCATTTTGCAATTTTGTTCTTTATATAATTAGCAAAAAGCAAACATCTACTCTTTTAAAGGCCTGATTGCTCCGCTAAGGCTAATTTCAACTGTAGAGGAGCTGTCAGAGATGCTGACATATTGTCTTCAAAGTCCTACCAACACTCACGGGGCTTTTTGGCTAAAAGGTACAAAACCATTACGTCTCCTCCTCAGAGAAGCTAGTTTACATAGGCAGCACCAAGACAAAGGCAGAGGGGAAAGGTCTGAAGAGCCTTGCCTGGTTTTCTCACCAGGATACGCACAGGGCTGGTTTCTATCCGTGTATGAAGCCTCTCTGACTTCACACAGGCTTTGCTTGTGCCCGTTGGCGTTGGAGACCTCGGATCCTTCCTTGTCCTTGGTAACTCATGTTGGTACATGGCCGTGCTGAGCATGCACCTACCTTCCTGCCTTTAGGACCTGGACCACCAATTCCATCTCGTCCATCATCACCCTAAAATTGGAAAGCCAGGGTCATTAATGTGCAGTCATAGGTGTGAATAGCTTAAACCTCACATATCCCGTGACATCAACACAAGGAATCCACTGATGCCCCAGGCCCTTGAGAAATCCTTCTATAGATTAAATTATTGCTAGAAAAAAAGCACAAAAATTGGGGCAAATCTGAATTGAGAGCTGCCAGAGGAGGGGGTTCAGCCCAGCTAAAGGTGTGAGTGCGTGGCCACACTTACCATCTCTCCTCGTGGGCCCTGCTGTCCATTTGGCCCTTTGGGTCCGGGGTTTCCAGGCTCGCCCTGAAAACAGTAGCATCTGTTAAAGAGTGTGCTGAAGCTCCAGGCAACTCTGAGCCTTTCCCACCCCGTTGCCACTGTTTTCTTTACACAGACCAGTCTGCAGCGGTCCTTGCAGCAGGAAGTCGTGGCTGGACCTGCATGGCCAGCAGCACTACAGAAGTGCTTGGTCTGCAGTGGGACCTGTCGTGATTTCAAGAAAGCTGAGCAGTGGGATGCGGAAGACCACCCAGCTCCCACCAATGGAGAAGCTGTGGATGCCCATCCCTGGAGGGGTTCAAGGCCAGGCTAGATGAGGCTTTGAGCAACCTGGCCTAGTGGGAGGTGTTCCTGCCCATGGAAGGGGGTGGGACTTGATGGTCTTTAAGGTCCTTTCCAACCCAAACCATTCTGGGATTCTGCGATGGTACTGTTTGCTTTTTATAAGCATGGCAAAAATAAAAGCTCCCAAGCTCTGGGGATTTTGCCAGTGCAAATGGGCAGTGGAGGAGCCATGAAAATGAAACTCTGTGAATCTGGAGAGAGAAAATCACATGGAGGGTCTGGAGAGATCCAGCACAACCACCTTCCCATGTGGGCATTGGCTGAGAATCTGCCCTGGAAAATGACTTGGGAATGTCGGTTACTCAATTACTTTTGCCTCTCTGTTCAAGGAAACGGGAGCCTGATGAAACAGGCTCTGCTCCACTCTGCAATCCCGTGAACATGAGCTAATTTCATTCCAAGATGTTCATCTCCAGTATTTTTTTTAAGCTCGCTGCTATCCAGAGGCTTTTCATTACTGTTTCAGTTGCTGGTGCCCTGTGATTGTGAAGACATACCTTTCGTCCCAGGGGACCGATCCTGCCCCGCTCTCCTGGGGCTCCTGGTGGTCCACCACCAGCCTGGAACAGAAATGTGGAGGGGCACGTTGGCAACGTGTCAATAAAACTGGGTGCCAGAAACTAGGGGATTGGGTGACCATAGAAGTGATGCATTGACTACTAGGGCCGGGGCCTCTCAAACTGGGAGATTCAGAAGTCTCATTCAGAGTTGGGAAGAGCTGAAGGACCAGGTTAGCTGAACTCAAACATCAGCAGCAAGCTATATTGTCCCCAGAGAAGCCCCCTGGGAAAGGTGTAAGTAGGAGGGGCAAGGTCCTGCTCAGGGTGGGGAAATGCACGATGTGCCTGACTGTATGGCCATAAGGCTGGATATTAGAAAAAAATTCTTCGCTGAAAGAGTGACCAGGCATTGGAACAGGCTGCCCAGGGAAGTGGTGGAGTCACCATCCCTGGAGGGGGTCAAGAAACATGTAGATGTGGTGCTTGGGGACATGGGTTAGTGGGTTGGGTGGTGTTGGGTTGACAGTTGGACTTGATTATGCTTGAGGTCTTTTCCAACCTTGATGATTCTATGAGTCTTGCGAGGGATGCAGCAGCAGGGAGAAATAAATGCCAGGGGGTAGCCCAGCAAGCATATGAGATGGTGGTACCCTAGCCTCAGGGACTGACACATCACGGAGGATGCCTTGCTAGTCACTCTGGGATCTTTAGTCCAGATGCCAAGAGGTGCTGAGATCCTGCCCCCTTTGTGGCTGCTTTTAGCCCGTTCTCTTTTGTCACTCGTGATCAAGAAATCCTTAGCATCAGTTGGGAGGAGGATTGTACAGGAAGAGTGTGTTATAAGAGAGGGAAGCAGCACTGGAGAGGGAAGTGGGAAGATGCATCGGCTGCATCTGAGCTCAGCGAGATGTTCTTGCTGAGCAGGGCTGGGTTGGTGGGTGAGAAGCAGCAGAAGCGCTTACCCGGGGTCCAGGAACGCCCTGCTCTCCTCGGATGCCTGGCGTGCCGAGCTGGCCGGGTGGACCCTGGGTGGGGAGAAAAGGGAGATGGTGTCACAACCCATGGGCAGGAACACCCCCGCAACACACCAGACACAGCGAGTAGCTCACTGACCTGCGGCCCTCTCATGCCTTGTTCTCCCACTGGCCCCGCCTGACCGAGCGAGCCCTTGGTACCCTTGAGAGCAAAAGAACAACACAGGTTACTGTGGGGGGACGTGGTCCATGCCATGGGGACAGGAAGGAGATCTCTGGGGGTGGGAAAGAGCAGGGAAGAAGGGTTATTTCATGGCAGAGGATGGATATAGCAGAGGACGAGCAGGGTGAATTGCCTCCTGCAATCAACGGGCATCAGTCTCCTGTATGCTTTGGCCCCGTTACGCTGCTCCGGCTGCACGCGGAGATGAAGCACTGAGCAGGGAGGGCTCAGGGGATGGGCAGCCCCGGGCACGTGGGCGCCTGGTTCAGCACTGAGTCCAGCAAGGAGCTTCCAGGGAGAGGAGCCTGCGAAGGAGTGGGGAAATTTGGAGGAGAGAAGAGGCGGAGAGGAAGAGCAAAGCCCATGTGTCTCTCGTCTTGGTGAATGCCTGCGGGTGCCTGGCCAGCGGTGCGACAGGAGCCCAGGGTATCGTCCCCATCACCACTTACCTTAACTCCTATCGGTCCCCTTCGTCCCGTCATACCCTGTGAACAAAGAAACGGTGAGACTTCTTACACCAGTATGTAAGCATGCGTTTATTTATTGCTTTTAGATTGGCTTTATTGCTTTTTTTATTGCCCGGATGTCCCAGTTGCACCAGCTCCAGTTTGGTTTGTGCCTTTTGAAAAGCCCAGCAGCCAAAGGCAGGTGCATATGTTGGTGTAGCTCCACGGGTCTCAGCAGAGTTACTCTGGTGGGATAAAATCAGGATTAGACCCTAAAGCCTATACAAGCCAGCAAAGCACCAGGTGTTTTCCTTTTGGTCTTTTCTTTTTTTTTTTTTTCCAGGCTGAACTCCTGACACTTCTAAAAACTAAATACATGGGAAGGCAGGAGGGTAAAGAGTTATCGTCAGTCCAAGCTCAGCTCCCGCTGACTGCGGGTCTGGCAGCTCACCTTCCTTCCGACTTCACCGTCTTGGCCAACCAGCCCCACTGGTCCTGGCTCTCCCTAAGGGAAAAGGAAAACTCTCCTTTTGAATATGACCCACAATAATTTCCAAGCACAGAGTTGTTTTCAGTTAAAATCTCCCAAAAAGCATTGTAAAGTAAAATAATAACAGTAAAAAAGCACTTTTTACATGAAACGTCTTGTAAACTGATATCTTCCCAGGGAAAGTTTTGATCTTAAAACATTTTCCAGTGGAAAAATATTCCATCTGACAAGACAGATGAGTTTAAGAAACTGGCACCTTTCTGGTAGCGTCCTTTTTTCTTCCTTTATCTGTCCCATCCTCTTGTAAAAACCCAAAACCAACAAAAGACAACAAAGAAACTTTACCATCGGTCCAATTTCACCCTTCTGGCCTCTGGATCCCCGTTGAGTGTTATCAGCTCCTGAATCTCCCTGAAAACAGGGATGAGAAACATCTGCGTAAGCGGGGCGTGCAAGTCAGACATCACAAAGTGCCCTGCTATAGCTCAGAACTGACATTTCTTCTTTTTTTTTTTCTTTTTTTGACTAAATTTGATAAAGTATTATTGGTGTTTTCAGATGCAGCTTTTCAACTGAGAAATACTAATCCCGAAGAAGAGGAAGGGGAATTTGAATATCATGAAACAGTGATTGACAGGTCAGTACCGAGAGGCATGTGCTACCCATGTGTCATCTCCACGTCCTCGCTCTGTCGCTGGACCTGCTGCTGCCAAGTGCCATTGAACCAGCCTGAGCCCATGCTTGCTTATGACCCCCAGGGCTGGTGGAAAGCGGGTGGAAAAATCAGGAAGGTGCCTTAGTAGCAGTATTTACCGGGTCTCCGCGGAGCCCACGGTCTCCTCGTTCTCCTCGTTCGCCTTTCACTCCCTTATCGCCCTGCGGGGAAAGATGGAGAGTTGGTGAGAGCAGCCCCTGCCTGCCAAAAGCATCTCCACTGCCGCGCACCTCTGCTCTGGTCCTCGGCCTCGAGGGGAGCGTGGTGGCTTTCCAGCCTCCCTGCCCTGGCTCTGACCCACCCTTTCACCGTCATTTGTAAACGTGATGAAAGCCTACCCTCCTGCCAGCGTATCCCTTCTCTCCAGAGGAGCCTGGCAAACCCTTGTCTCCCTGCAAAGGAAAAATAGTTTAGAAGAATACTTGCTACTTCTGAGGCACTTTTCAGATGCTTCACTGGTCGTTATAAAGAGACAAGCGCTTAAAATGACCGACCTCTTCTCCATCGATGCCATCCAGACCCATTTCTCCCAGTTCACCCTGCAGAAGAGAGGCGAGGGGCAAATGCTCACTGAGGGAAAGGGGGACGGGAGGGACGTACCGACGTGTCTGTACGCTCACCACTGTGGCGTGAGGGAATAGCTCCGTACCTTCTCTCCTGGGAATCCCCGAGAACCCTAGAGAGATCAGAAAAGGGAGTTACTCTGCTTCTGCCCCATTCATCGCTGCGGGAAGCGTGGGGAAGGGGGCTGGCTTAGGTGGCAGAGCCGGGACCAGGGCAGGACAGCCAGGGCTTGCTGCCCTGGGGTTCAGCTGCCCCTTGTTTCTCGTGTGCCCATCTTCTTCTTCAGCTGCCTCCTCAACACCCATGCCAAGATAAAATACGTGCATTGGGGGGTTTAGCCAGCTGATCCAATCAAAGAGCTTACTCCTTAGCCACAACTCCTTCTCCACCGGCTTTCCTTTCTCCTTGCACCTGTTTTTATGTGAATCCAGATCCCAAGGGCAGGATGGAGTCTCGGTGGCTTTGTCCAAGGCTGGACAGCTTTTTAAAGAGACTCAGCACCTCAGCTGCAGCTAGTGGGCTTGGTTCATGCACTCCTCTGCTCCCTGCCAGGGGATGCTGCGCTCAGAGCAAATGGTAGGAAACATCCCCTTAATACTGCTGAATATTTCTCATAAATACTCCACGTTTCACCACCTTTTCTGGTGCAGCTGCTGTCCTTGAGCTGTTTGCTCAAGGTTCTCTTTAAAGCAGCATCCCTGGCTCACTTTTCTTCCTTGTCCCCAACAGCAGATTTCCACCCACATGCCATCCCAGCCCAGGGCCAAGACACACATGCACCACTTCTTGGTGTTAGGAACAAAATCCATCTCTTCTTACATCCCTCCCCTAGAGTGCAGGAAATAAATCAGCCTTCTCTGCAGATCGAGCCAGGATCGCTGTGCTGCCCGTCTGCTCTTCAGAGCAAAGCTAAAGCCACAACACCTGCTGAAGGCCTTGGTGCTTGGCCATGGGGACACGGCTGCTCGAGCGGGCTTGGTGGCTGTTGCGTGACATCCTAAAGCAGCGGGAGTTGCCCGTGGTGGACTCCCACCAAGCCAGCCTCTAGATCTGCTCCGTGCAGGTTCCTTCTGAACATACCTTGGTTCCTCTCTGCCCGGGGCATCCCTGGAAACCCTGCGTCCCATTCACACCTGGCGGTCCACGCTCACCCTGGGGCATGGAGGGGAAAATGCAATGGTTAGGGTTTGCCTGCTGAGTGCGTTTCTTCAGCTAACTGTCGGCAAGCGTGGGAGGTGGCTTGGAAGAGTCGTGGGACAGCAGAGGAGAAAGCAGAGCATCAGATTTTGAAAGGTCAATGTCCAGCCACCCCACCATCTCCTGCCCGCAGCCTTCCTCATGTACAGGCCAACTGCAGCTCTTCATCACTGAGGAAGAAGCATCCTTCCCAAACTCTCAGCTTTATAGCAACTTCTTCAGAAATAAAATGACAGGACGAACCCCTCAGAGCTCTGCATAGATGTCCAATCCCACCGCGACCTTAAAGCCCAAGAAAAACATTGCATCTCATGTGGTATCTGCCAGCAGCGTTTGGCCCCTGCCTGTGATGTTGGAGAAGTGATGAGCAGCGCCAGCCCCTTGGCTGGGGCTTCCCCCCCTGGGGCATGACGTGGGTGGAGCTGTTTGCTACAGGGGTGACGGGGGATTCATAAGGTAAGAGTTTGGATGAAATGGTGCTGGCAAGAAATCATGGGGCTCCTGTTGTCTGCCACTGTGATGGATAGGAGCACCCCTTCTTGGTCCGGTTCTTGGACTGACTCATTTTCCAGCCACATTTGATACGGATAACTCGGGCATGGGCTGCAGCTCTAAGGAAGCCGGGGATGAGGTTGTGTTTGTAACCACCCTGCTTTGCTCACAGGTGTGTTTGGGACCAGCTGCAAACAATTCCACCTGCCTTGGAGGGGCTGGGCCACATCAAATAAAGGGAGCTGTTTCCCCCCTCCCCACCCCGTCATGTCTGTTCCAGCTCTTCAGGACCTCCTTGCTGACCTTCTCCTAGGAGCAGCAACTCAGGCCATCGTGTAGGGGAAACATAAAGTTCTTGTTCACTCGTCTAGCCTACCCCCACATCCCTAGCAGAAAATATTTAGTGCCAGTGCCTCCAAACCCTTTGCCATGGCGAGGTCCCTTATTTGAGCAGTACAGTCACTTACCGGTCCTCCCTCGTCACCAGGATAGCCTCCGTAGCCAAGGTCGCCTGTAGCACCCTAGGAGACAACAGAGAGGATTCAGTATTTCTCTCATAGTTCTGTGATCTCCCTCTAAATTGATATTCAAGACTTCCCTGGATTTGCCCAAAGCAGGTGCTTGGTTATGTGTGTAAACACGTTAATGTGAGAAACCATCTCCCTGTGACGTCCCCAGGCTGTTCACTCCCTCCAGCCGCTCCTCCCTGCCCTCTGGTTGCTGCACAGCACACAGGCTGTGAGCAAGGGGTGGAAGAGCAGCTCCCAGCTGCTGTGCATGGCCCAAAAGTGGCGATGACCTCCCCCTTAGCATCACCCACCCATCGCCACCGTGATGGACACAGGGATGTTTCATCCCCAAAGAAAGTGACCTACCTTTGGTCCGATGGGCCCCGGCACACCTCTGTCCCCTCTCTGCCCTGAGCACTTGCATGGGACCTTGCAGCACGTCCTCTCTGCGATGTTGTCCTGCAGCAAAGCGCACATGACACAAGGGGAAGGGGTTAGAAACCTGGCAGAGCCCCAGCACCATGACCCCTGCAAGCCCTCGGGTCTGTGCAGTTGGTCCTGGGCCAAGCGTGATGCTGCTCCAGCGGCATTTTGGGGTTTCTCCTCCTTGAGATGGCTGGTGTGTGCTGGCAGACTGGTGAGGTGGAGTGGTTAGGATGCGGCAGTAAACGTTATCTTTTGTGTTAAATTGGGTTTTAAATGGGAACTGTGCGGGGCAGAATTCATCCCCAAAGCAGCGCCTGTCACTGGAGAGAGCGAGCTCATCTGCAAGGACACAAATGTGGAAAGTTGTTGCAGTGAGCAGCTCACCAGCAACCTGCAGGCTGAGAGCACACAGCAAAGGAGAGAAAGAAAGAAAGAAAAAAAAAAAAGATACGGACCCAGAGAAATCACAGCTTGGTTTTGCATCATCCGCTAGAAAGAAAAAGAAAAAAAAAATTCTTTTCTTTGCCAAGTACATTGCTGGCTGACGACGTTTCCTGCCAGCTTTGCACATTTACGTTTTGAAGGGATTTTCCTAGGCAACCGAGTTACTTGGGGATGGGCTGAGGACTTGTCCCAAGAAGCAAGGTTCACTTCCAAGTGGCTGCGCTTCGATTTGCAGAGAAGGGCCCAGCAGGGTTATCACGGGGATCGGTGGTTAAGCACAATTTGATTAAACCTGCTGGAAAAGGAGGTTAACAGTGCTGGGAGCAGATGTGAAGCTGGGAGGAACTGGGCATACTGGGGATGCTGGGCAAATTAACGAACTTGAGAGGGACTGTGTATGTGGGAGGGAAGGAAATCTCTGAAGAAGAAAGGAAAACTCCTTCGTCTGTTAAAAGCACATCTGAAATGCAGGCAGTGTATCACCTCGGGGAATAAAACCTCGAAAGCAGCGCTTCTGCAAGAGATTTAGCACTGATGAGGCATGACAGTGCATTACCCACAAGGTTAAAAATACCCAACAGTATAAACATAGGCGGAGGGCGGGCGTTTTTGGCACGGCAGCTTTTGATGGCGTGTTATCCCATCCTGTTCGACCTAATCCCATCGTGCTTAATGTGCTGTAGCCTCGGCTGGAGCACGGCTTCTGCAGGAGTGGTACGAGACCCAGCAGTGCTGTGAGCTGCTCTGAACTTTATTTGCCGTGGCATTTGTAAAAAGAGCTGACGTGAGACAGGGAGGGGAGAGGACCAGAGCCAGGAGGGTGTAATTCAGCCACAGCTCAGCCCTGCAGGAGATCCAGCCGTCGGCTTTCCTCCAGCATTACGAGGCAGCGCTGCCTCTGCCAAGTTACTTACGAGCTGCTCTGCCAGCTCGAAATCCAAGTCCAGCAGATTAACTCTGAGGGGTCTGTTGTAGGTGAACCCGCGACCGAACTCCAGCTGCATCACTTGGTCAAAATTGCTCACTCGGTCCAGCCCGACGAAGATGAGAGCGTTGACACCTGAGGGGGGGAAGCAGAAAGGGCTGGGTGATGGGTCAGGTCCTCTGCACACCCTCCCCGGTAAGGATGGGTTGTCGTCCACCTCTTTGATTGCAAACGGAGGTTATTCAATCCAGAACAAGCATCTTGAAGCACATTTGGTGCAAGTTACCCACATGCTTAAGTACCTAAATATCCCAGGAAGGCAATGAAGAACAGCAAGTACATGTAGAAGTCATGAAACCCTTCTTCATCACTATCAAAAGCTGGTGGATTCATGAGGAATGGTGGTGAAATGGGCTACGTGTTAACATGGACTATGATCATGGCCTCGAAGAGTAAAAAAGTTACCTTCTGTGTGCAGAGCAGCTGAAGCAGCCTCCAGCTGATCTGTCGAGTCGTCTGCACCATCAGTAAAATGGATTATGACCTGGGAGAGAAACAAGTTTACATCAGGAATCGGACTGCTTTGGGTGCGAAACACAATCAATGTGCAACCCGAAGGGCCTTTATCCAAGGGATGTTCCATCTGAGAGGACCTTGGGGAATTGCGACACCCTTTCCAGGCCACGACGCTGTGTGTTTCTGTGTCAGATTTCTGTACATCATACCATGCAGGTGTTTGTTCCTAAAGTACTGACAGGGAAAATCTGGAAAGCAGTACTTTGCAGCCAAGCAGTGCTCAGGGGTACTGGCTGCAATAAATTTATCTATTTAAGGAATAAATTAATTTATTTAATCTATTATGAATTTATACTTGCTCTGCAAACTGAAATAGATGAGAAGTCAGCTTTCCTGGTCAACACCATCTCAGTGGCCTTGGTTTTGACTTACCTTGGTGCTGCCGGAGGGCGCGGATCTGAATTTGTTCAAGTAGGACCTCAGCGTATCTCCTGTCAGAAAATATGGTCCACGGGTCTGCATGCCTTGAAACCTCTCAAAGAGCTCGGGCTGGTACTCAGAGAAGTCCAGTCCCTCCACGGGTCCCCCCCGAGCCTGGGCCATGATGGCTACCCTGACGTTGGGTGCCTGGTTGCCGCTGCAACTGATCTTCTGCATTTGCGTTATTCTGTTCAACACGGACTCGACTCTGGACTCCAGACCTCTCTGGGAATTAAATATATTTTGGCCAGGACCAACATCTGTGACATCGAAGCCAAGTATCACATCTAAGTCGCAATCTGAAAGGGAAATGTGGAAAGAGAGGGGAGCGTCACTGTTGAGCAATACAGCCATTGCAGTTCCAGTAATGAATCCTGGAGTTGGGCTTTCTGGCAGGGATGTGGCTCTAGAGCACGTTCTATCTCGCTTGAAAGTTCTAGATCGAGTTCTAGAGCACGATTATGCCCCCTGAAAGTTCTAGATTGGGTTTTAGACTATGCTTTAGAGAGCATTCACACTTGCTTGAAAAGTTCTAGATCAAGTTCTGGACTATGTTCTCACTCACTTATTGGTTCTAGATCGCTACCTGTCACAGCTTGTCAGTTCTGATTCAGGTCACTTGCTGGGTTTAGCTCACATCAACAAGTTCAGGACTGCTTCCTGGTTCCAGGGCAGGTCCTAGCCCAAGTGATGTTTCTAAATAATGTTTCTAGCTTGCTTGTTGGTTCTAGGTGACTTCAGGATTCTAGGCGATGTTCTAGCTCGCTTGAAAGTTCTAGATCGGTTTCTGGGCTGGCTTGGGGCTCCATTGGGTTCTGAGGGAGGGATGACCTACATCAAGCAGCTGTCTTGGCATCTCACGAGGATTTGGAATACTTGCTGATGATGAGAGCAGTCTCACTGAGGTTTTTCCTTTCTTATTTCCTTTTTTGTCTTGCACAGCTTTTTTTCTTCTTTGGGGCTCTTTTGAGTTGGAGACCTGTAGGATCACCCCATCAACTGCAGGTCTCCCAAGATTCTAGCATGCTGACTCCCCCGCCTCTGTGGACCTTCTTTTCACTGGAGGCAACATTGGAAACTGGACAAGCTCCTACTTGCCCATCTCCTTTGCAGCAACTGCTTGCCGTGCTCCTGCTCTAGGGAGTCTTGCCAGCCTGCCCAAAAGCCTTGTCCAATTGCCTTTGGCACCCACTCTTGCACCCAGAAGAAGCACTTCAGACAGGGCAGGGGTGGCCATGCAACTCACAAAGGGCTCAATGCTTCTAGACAATGCTCCAGGACTTCCACCCACAGCTGCAAATGCCAGCCTAACCCCAAAGCTGAAGAAGAAACAAAGGAATCGTGCTGGCAAGACTCAAATCTCCACCGTCACTGCCCAGGAGACAGAGGGATGGAGCTGTTGCAACACTGTGCAAGTACAACCTTCTGCCTGTTCTTCTTCATCCCCCAGTCACAGGAACACAAAGGCAACAACCAGATGACTGATTGCAAGGCCCCAAAAGGTGTATCCAGGATTTAGATGGGATAGCTGGGCAAAAAGAGGTACTGAAGTTTCTCAGCCCAAGCTAACGAGGCGAGGCACTGTCTGCCGTTCTGCGGGAATATTTAGCGCGGGCTCGGAGCCACCCTGCAGCCCCTGAGCTGCCTGTCAACCTGGAGCAGGGGGAAATGAGGCTGCTGGATGCCTTTCGACTGGATGTAATGTTGCCTGCGCCCATGCACGCTTTCAGACAGGGAGGTGTTTGAAATGGCTCCGGTGTTAATCACACCGGTGCTACACTCAGGAAGCACTCAGGGTTACCACCTGCAGTGGTTTGCAGGTTTGAGCACCCTGTGCTCAGTTTTTTATCTTTGGCTGGAGCTGCTGCTCAGCTGAGGGCTGCTGTGGCTCACCTTCACCTTCTCCAGAGGTTCTGGAGACGCCACTGCTTAAAAGCCAGTTGGCTGAGCTGCAGTCGGTTGTACTGGGAGTAGGGCTTGCTGTACTGTAGTGCGTTAAACCAGCTGCTGGGAGACTGCTCGGGTGGGAATACCAGCTTGCTTGCTCACCCCAAGTAGGCAAATCATGGGATTCCTTTTTAAGGCAATTTTGCCTTAAACTACAACCACTTGTGCCCTAGCTTTTTCTCATATACCTGTCACAAGATTGAGTGGGCACTCTGGATGATCTGGCAAGAGGAATTCTGATCTCCAGCACATCGTGCATGCCAGGGACTGAATGGCTAAGGAGTCCCATTGGCTTCCCAGTGGGGAAAAGAAAAAAAGGACGATCACTTTTTGTTTTGGCACTAAGCAACTTGGTCTGCCAACACTGACATCGTGTGCTGATACATTTGGGGTGGAAGGTAGTGAAATCTGGTCTAAAGGCAGCTTAAATAAAGGAGCTGTTCCGATGCGGCGGTAGGAGGCCGGTGATACAGTGCCTGTCATATCTGAAATTATTCCAACATGACTGTGCCTCTGCACTGATGGTACACCAGTCATCCGTGTGCTGGAGCACATGAACAGGCAGCTCTTGTAGCAAAGGCTTGCAGCCTACTACCACGCTCATGGAGGAGGTCCAAGCCTGTGCTGCACCTCATGGGCAAAGCACAAGAGCAGGCTGGACAGGTCCATCAGAACACATTGGATATTAACAGCCACCCTCGCGAGTGACCTGAGCATGTTATGAAAGGATCACGCTTACCTCTTGTAACTTCTGTCAGTCCTGGGCACAATTTCTCCTCCATAGCAGCTTCCAGCGTAACCAGGACCTGCTCGTTCAGCTCAGACAGCTCCTGGGCTGTGGCCGCTCGGAAACTTGTGGCACTCTCACTGGCCAGGCTGCTGACGTCCTTCAGGTCAATGTTTCTCACACCAACTGCAAATACCTTGACGCCTTTCTGTGCAATTTCTGAGGAGGCACTGGGCCCGTCGTCTGAGGACTTCCCACCCGTGATGATGAAGGCGATCTGGGGCACCCTCTGGTCAATTCGGCTGCCGGCCTCCTTCACAAAGTGTTTTGCCTGGAGGTGCTTGATGGCTGCGCCGGTGTTTGCCACCCGGCCACCTTTGTAGATGACTTTGTTGATGGCATCTAAAATCTGAGGTTTCGTGGAGTAGTCCTTGAGGAAAAACTCATCGGTGACATCTGAGTTGTACTGGGCCAGTCCTACCTGGATAGAGTCGCCGTCCCTATAAATGGCATCCACCACAGAGTAGACAAACTGGAGAACTTCTTGGAAGTTATCCCTCCCCAGATTGATGGAGCCATCCAGCAAAAACACAATGTCAGCCTGCTTTTTACCTACTGAAAGGATGACAAAGCAAACACAGTTATTAATGGTTTGTGGCATCTGTAATACTTAAGGTGCTTAGTGTTCTGTGAAGTAGCATTGTGTTTCTTCTTTCTACTTCTTTAGTTTCATCGGTCTTTGGCATTGGGTTTTTACATCCAATGTAAAAAAAGAAAAAAGGTTCTATACATCACCTTTATCGTACTTCATACAACATCACTTGTTTTTGTGATACGTGCCCTCATCTCATTTCAAATTTAATTCTTTTCTATGCTCAACAAGATATTCTTCAAAGTCTTTTTTAAAGCAATGGGACTAAACAGTTGGGAATCAAAAGGTGGTGTTATATTGAGCGTAGGAAAGAATCATTTTCACATTATAGAAAATCTATCAGTGCTCTGTCCAGAAAAATCTACAGGGTTGAATAGCAGTCTTACCAGGTCCCGGAAATCCAGGGGTTTCTGTTGTAGATATTGGAAGCTCTTCAAGAATACTCTGTATCTTCTTTTCTAAAGTTGGGAGTTCAGGGAAGTCCTGTACCACAAGCACACGTGCAGGATCGTTGGTAATAACCTGCAGTTGGCCCCTGTCCACGTTCCTGGCTCCCACACCCAGGGGTTTGATGCTGGTTGTCGTGATCACGTTAGCAGGTCTGTTCACATCGTCCTGGGACCTGTCTCCGAGGATGACGACTAGGTGCTGGGGCACGCCTTCTTCTATCCTGCTCCCTGCAGACTTGATGAAGTAGTTCTTCACCACATAGTCTAGGGCTTTGCCGGCGTTCACGGGGGACCCTCCTCTGAGCCTCAACCGGCGGACGGCTTGCAGGACGGCATTTTTGGACTTGTGGGTCTTCAGGTAGAACTCAGGGAAGACGTTATTGCTGAACTGCACTACACCGATTCGCACTTTGTTTGGCCGAACTTCCAGCTGCTGAATGATTCTGCTGATGAAGTCCCGAATGTGAGCAAGCCCATCGGACCTCACGTTGTCAGAGCTGTCAATAAGGAAGACTATGTCCTTTTCTTCACCAGAAAAATCTGCAAGGAAGCAAGAAGAGAGGAAATTATTTGTGTGCCAAGTCTTTGCTTGAGCTTTGCTGGAGGATTTCTGTGCTAGCTGCTCTTGTGTAAGGTAAAACTGCACGGTGTATTTTAGCTGACATCAGGCATGGTGCTTCGGGGAGCCTCTCCCAAAGGGCTTGTGTGCAAACATGTGTTAACAGTCTGCTTAATATTCAATGCATGCAATATTCAGAGCCTTATCTGTTTCGCTCATTAACGCTCTTCTGTGGATTTGTCAGTGTTTCCATTTTCATTTTTGCCCCAGATTTATGTGTCTTTCCTAGACAGCTGCTAAATGGGAATAGGTGATTGTACACATTGTGGTATTTGACCTGAAAACCAACTTGGGTAAGGTATTCAGGTACTTGACTTGAAAATCATAAGTTATCATGTGTTTATATACTTGAGTAGAATTCCCACTTATCTAAAAGTTTTCTTCTAAAACCGTAGATGTTTTTAACTAAGGAAACATGCTTTTAACTAGGTAAACCCCTGGTTTATAGAGAAGGGATGGAAAGTTATTTACACATTTGGGCAATATTTACTTGAATAGAAACCCAGATGCAGCTGCTTTTGACAGAGCCTTACCTACGGGGGGTTGCACATCTCCCAGCAGCCGTCTGATTTGGTCCTCAGTCAGGGTTTCAATAGGTGCCAGCAGCTTCTGCTCGAGGCTGGGAAGTTCCTGGAAGCTGGAGACTTGGAATACATAATCAGGACTAAGGGAAATCTGTACCATCTCCTCAGTATCCACGTTCTTCGCGACCACCATAGGTGCCACCCCCACTTGTTTGACTTGGAGTGATGGGCTCTCTAAGTCGTCATCGGACTTGCGGGAGGTGAGGATGATCAAAAACTGAGGGACGCCCTCCTCTATGCGGCTCCCGGAGGGCCGGGTGAAGATGGTCTTTGCCACAAACTCCAGGGCCTCCCCAATGTTCACCTGCTGGCCACCCTGCGGTCGCAGCCGTCTCACGGCACTCTGCACTTCATCCTTGGTGGAGTGGGCATTGAGCAGGAACTCCACGTGGGGATGCTCGCTGAACTGGACCACCGAAATCCGTGTGGTGTCAAAGCCCACATCCAGGTTGTTCACTATCCTCTCGATGAGATCGCGGATGAGGTAGAACTCCTGAGCGGCATAGCGGGAGCCGTCGACCATGAACACGATGTCCCTCTTCACACCCGCTGCGGGAAAGAAGGCAGCAGTCAGAGGATGCATCAGGCATTGCTTAGAGAGAGCAGCGAAGCTCATCTACATCACTGGCCCATGCTTTTGGCCACGGGGAGGACACCTGTTGTTCTGCTCCCTGTGATATCTCCTGGGAACCCCAGCAGGCAGCTCTGGGCTCAACCCAGAGACAGGACCAGTCTGAGAGGCATGTCCCCAGGCAGTGCAAGAACAACAACTTCCAGAGCAAAGGAAGCAATAGGGAGAAAGGGAAACCTGGAACAATAATTCCTCATGGACTCTCCACCCCAGGAAGTGTAGCCTGGTGATGCTCCTTACTCAGGGCATGTTGCCAGGCAGCCTGGAGTTGTTTACACTTAGTATTGCCCATCTTTCCTTGGCTTTGTCCTTTAGGACAGCTTCTATCCTATTATTCTCTCAGCTTCTGCATTTCCAGGATGACTTTTTTCAGGTCAGAGCCTGAATTATCGCTGTATATCACACTGATAAATGGGGATGCAGGAAAGCAGTCTGGCTGTGAAGGGAAGGAACAGATAGAGCAGGATGGTGGACTTCAAAGGGACTGATCTGGGGTGGGTACCCTTCATCCCAGGCATACACTGGCTGTGTTTCATTCCAAGCAAGACCAGAAATGCAAGATCTGATCCTTTTCCCAAAGCCCGCTTGCAGTTTCCCTTCCCCCAGTGAGTGAGCGTGGCAAATGTAAGACACATCCACAGGTCTTACGTTTAGCAGAAAGCTGACTGTGGCTTATAGTGGCGTGAAGGTGTCCCTGTATCATCTAAATGACGCGATTTCTGCTCCAGGAGGAATAGCATGGACTTAAAATCCATTAATTTAAAATAAAGTTAAGGTCGTAGCATTCACTTTGTGGGTCTTCCATGTGGATACAACATGGACCACCTTGAGGGACTGGGCTTAAAGATGGCTCAGCTGAATTACACAGCTCCTACCAACCCTAAGTACATCAAAAAAATACATTGACAGAGAGACCAAGATGGACTTGGAGTCTTAGCTGTGACCATCTTTGCTTTTTTCGGTTTGTGTTGCAACCATGATGTTACTAAACATCATATTTTGCCGCTGGCTCTCGGTGCAGACACAAACATCTTCTCACCTGGGCTGGGTGATGTAAAAACCAGATCAGGGGCAAGTGACTCTATCTCTTTCTTGGTCAGCCGGATGACTCTGTTGGAGACGACCTGCTGCACTGTATCCAGCTGGCTGAAGTCAGGCACAGAGATGGCAAAATCCGGGAGGAAAGAAATCGTCTGCAGCTCTGTGAGGTCGGCATTTCCAATCCCAATGCCGAAGGGCACTGTGCCGCTTGTCTTCAGGACCACCGAGGGCCTCCTCACGTCATCCTGGGACCGGTCAGCGGTCAGCAGAATCAGGAACTGCGGGACGCCCTCTGCTATCCTGCTGCCGCTCGACACCGTGAAGACATTCTTGATGAGATAGTCAAGGGCTGCTCCGGTGTTCAGAGGAGATCCTCCCATAATCTTCAGCTCCTGGATGGCGTTGATGAGATCTGCTTTGTCTTCATAGGTGTCGAGTAAGAACTCGGGCTGTATGACGTTGCTGTACTGCGCGACAGCGACACGGACCTTGTCACGACCAATATCCAGGCTTTCCACAACCCGCTGGACAAAGGTCTTCAGTAGAGGAAAACCTCTTCTGACACCATCTGAGCCATCAATTAGGAACACCACGTCCTTCTTCTCACCTCTCTCAACTACTGTTTGAGACAAGTAAGAGAAGGGGGGGGAATAAGTGAGATTTTCTTTTGCAGTGATTATTTTTCTCCTCATACATTGAACTGAAGGAGTACAAAAGCTCAGGGAGGGGAAAACGAGGTGTCAGGATGGGTGGTTCGATTCCTTTGCCATCAGATGCAATCCCTGGTGAAGAGGAGGATGGGGTGGAAGTTGGTGGACACAGCAGTGTAACGTGTGCCGTGCCTTACCCACCGAGTCACAGAATCATAGACCATAGGAAATAGGGTGCAGAGGGTCTCTGGGTGCCATCTCCTACCTGAGGCTGGGAGAAGGGGGGTGAGAAGCTGGCACATGGCTTTGCAATGTGCAGCAGAAGTCTAGAGCACCGGGGATCTTCTGCGCCTAGAGAAAACTGAGTTTCTGAAGGAAATGGCATACTGCAGTGAAGGGTGCTCACAGGGGGTTGGTGAAGAGAGAAAAAAGCTTTTCTGAGGGATCACTGACCTTAGAAAAATAAGTAATCCTGCACATCCTCGGACAAGATAAGAATTTGCTGGAAAGGACATTCAACTGAAAATGCTGAAATGCTTTTCTCAAATGCTAGATGCTGATTTTTTATTTTTTTTTAACTAACTACAAGCGCAAAGAAATGCTAATGGTGACCAAACATTCTTTTTAAAACCAAGACTGTAAAATGTCAAAGATCAGGGAATTGTCAATGTGTTCTGCTACTGGCTGACAGAATAGCAAAGCTTTGGCTCAGCCAAGCAGAAAACATCACTGTGCCTCTAAAGCACAGCAACTGATGGATGGCATCCCCAAAAGTGCTGTTGGCTTGTTTTTAGTGGGGTCAAGTGGGACAAGCAGGAGCATGACCTGTTCCTCTGAAGAAAATCTTAAATATCTGCATATGAATGCTGGACATCTAAAGAGTTAACAGGGGCGGCTGAAGCCTTAATGCAGGCTTCAGATCAAGTTTGTTATTTAAGAGGAATGTTGGAAATTTAGTGGGTTAATGCCTAGGACTGAAATATTAATAGAGCTTGTTGGGCAATACGGGTAGGAAGAAGGAGCCTGGTGTATCCCAGTTTCATAAACTTCCTCTGAAGTTTGGGAGCAGAGGAACAGAATTCTAACAAAAGCATCTAGGAAGCAGATAGAGAAGAAAAAGATATGGGTACTTTTATGAGTTGGCTCTCGTTCATTCAAGAATACTAGGAAAAGTAGGTGGGTGCAGCAAGTATTTGCGAGCAGTTAGCACGAATTGTACTTGGTGGTCAAAGGGATGGTAAATTATCTTGACAAGACAGAAATGGTTTGACAAGAGAGGATGCAGTTCAAGAGCACCAGTTGCTCTAGTCTATGTTGAGGCAAAAGCCACACAAATATGGGAAGGGCAAAAGATGGGGTAAGAGATGACCAGGGCACACCATTGTTATGCTCTGGTGGTTTGGAGCAAGCTGACGTTGGAGAGACCAGGGTGAAAAGGCAGAATACGTGCAAGACCTACAAGGAAAGACTGAATGAGATGGGTACACAGCTGGTGACATGAGGACCGAGACAAGACGTACGTGGCAAGCTTACAGTGCGTGAAAGGCTGTCACACAAAATGCAGCAATGGGTTAACATCTGTATCCTTGCGTTGAAAGAGATGTAAAAGGCTCAAACTATGACTAGGAAGGGAGAGGTCTGTCATTGAGGGAAACTACCTACAGATAAGGATAAAAGCAATTGAATGGATTGATGATGGAAGCTGGGGAAATCTCCTCCACCGGAGGGGTTTCAGAACAGCCTAGACAAATGTCACCTGGTTCTGGACAAGAAGACCCTGTTGGGGACAAGGGTATGTAGCAGATGGCACCCTGAGATCCCTTCCAGCCCTATTTGGTTTTTATGTTTCGATGATTCTAGATCTGTCTGCCCAGAATATTTATGGAGAGATGACATGGAAGTCGTTACACGTTTCCTTGTCCGTGCTTGCTATTGGGAGAGAGGTTAATTCTCAAATTAGAGCTGTCTCAGGAAATCACACTGCTGGATGTGCATGATTTCCAGTACCGCAGTGTCGATTTCTAGCTGTGGCAGTGTGATTCTTTTTGTTTGTTTGTTTTAATTCTTTAATTCATGCTCATCTACTGAGCTTGTAATGGTAACTGATTCAAGAGCATCTAATTTATTGGTGCATAGGTGCAAAATGTAGAAACTGCTGTCATATCCCGTAAGAAATAACGGAACAACAGTGAATCCAGCACATTGCAGTACTCCCTACACTCCACCACTCCTCCAGAAAAGGGAGGAAGGAAAGAGAAATTGATACAAGCCTTTATTGGCTGCTTCTAGCCTTTGTCCAGCATTGCACATCAATTTATGCAAGATCTCTGCACCACCAACTCTCGTATTTCAGGCTTGTACAGTGTTTTACACTCTGGCGGCACCACCTACTGCAGCTCTTGCAGCCAAACGAAAGGCTTTTTCCTTATTCATCTTTAAAATTCAGTTTGGACCTTAATGCTTGGCCTGACCAGAGGAAAATCCAAGAACAATAGCAGTTTCTACATAATCATTTTAAACATCACCAGACCAAATTGCCCAGTTACCAAACTGAAGCGGGGTGGGGGGGGGCATGTAAGTGGTGTCTTTCAGCCCCTTGGAAACCCCTGTACCTGTTGGCTGGAGCTGGATAGTTTTCAACAGGTTGACTATGTTTGGCTGAAGCTCTGAAATCCGAGGGAGGGAGTCGACGTTCAGAATGAATTGCGGGGCGTAAACAATCCTTTCCAGCTCTCCAGAGTCGGCGGTTTTGGCTTTGATACCAAAGGTCACAACTCCAGCCTGCTTCAGTGCATCAGATGGTTGTTCCACGTCATCAGTTGATCTCCCAGCAACAAGGAGGACCAAAAACTGAGGAATCCCTTCTTCGATCCTGCTTCCAGCTTCCTTCACAAACAGTCTCCTTATAGCTTCATCTAGCGCGGCTCCAACGTTCAGTTGCTTCCCAGTTTTTATCTTCATCCTTTTCACTTTGAGAAGCATGTCTTGCTTGGATGGGAGCTCAGCAAAGTCAAATTCAACTTGGATGGTGTCACTGAACTGAGCCACAGCTACTCGTGTGGCATCGGGACCCACGTTCAGCTCAGAAATTACTTTGTGTACAAAGTCCCGGACAGCCGGAAAGCTACCCAAGAGGTTGGCTGAGCCATCAATCAGGAATAAAATATCTTTCTTGCTTTCTAGAATAAATTCACAAATGAAAAGAGGGGGGGGGGGGAAAGGTATGAAGGCATATTTCTTCTTAAATGTCATCCTAGAAACTTCTCTGCAAATTAGCTGGGTTTCAGTATGCAAATCAAGTGATTTTCATTTACCAAAGTATTCAGAAGGTACAGGACTAGACAGTACCTTTGACTTATTTATCTGAGGAAGAAGGGGAAGCAAGGACAGCTCTATCATAAGACTGAATAAGTTCAGGCACCAGATAATCGTATCGTATATTATATTGTATCACATCAGTCGTATCATAAATTGGCTGTTTCAGATCAGGCTAGTGACGTTTGTGGTCTAGCAATATGCCAGTAATACAGGCATGGAGTACAACAGCAGTGGAGGGTTGGGCTTTTTTTCTGTTTAAAGGCTCAATAGATAACAAATAGATGTTAGTTCATATGTACATACACACACAAAGCATTTTACGTGTTTTCTTACAGTACTTCTCCCAGTTGCATCATGAGGAGTATCTAAATCCATAGGTGAGTTATGATTATGGAAGGAGAAAAAGCCTTTTACCTTTTGCCATTTGATGCCCTTTTAATCTCATGGAATATCCAAGGCAAAACTAAGCATCTCACATCTGTGTGTCTTAACATCTCTCATATTAATTTTAACAATCTCTTTCCAGACTAAGTCATCCTGCTTGTTCTTATCTCTTCATATGCACATAGCCACAATAGGGGAATTAGTGAGCAAATACCTGCTTAAAAAGGGTTAAACCTGCCAACGGCTTTTGGGCTTGATGTTGGAGGATAGCTTTGAATAGGTGTCAAGCCACGTATTTAAGGTTACCCCTGGCCCTAACCTCTTTGGTGACTCAGGGCCTTGGGCAGACATGGTGGTGGTGTACGTTGGGAACAAATAGTCAAGAGAAGCAAGATTAACTTAATGCAGTTAACACGAAGGAAAGTAGGCATTACCTGTTGGGGCGAGTGGAACCTCTTCCACACCTCCACTAACATATGTTGTTATAGGCTTATTTAACTCCTGAGGTAAAGCTGCCAGATCACTGAAATCATCCATAAAATATACCATTCTTGGATTAAAGGCAATCTGTTCGAGTTCTGCCTTATCCGCACTCCTAACTCCAACAGCAAAAGTCAGCACTCCAGCCCGAGCTAATTCATTGGAAACGTGCAAGAAGGGGTCGGCAGAGCTCCCTGCCGTCACAAGGACTAGGACCTGTGGCACTTGTTCATTTATTCTGCTCCCACCAGCTTCCGTGAAGTGATTCGAAAGCACAAAGTTCAGTGCGGAGCCGGTGTTCAGCACGGACCCCCCCTTGGGCCTCAGCTGCCCCATGCGTTGGATTATGTCTGATTTGGTTTGGTACGAGTACAGATAGAACTCGGTTTTAGGAGTGTCGCTAAATTGCACTAAGCCAACTCGGATTTTGTCACTGCCGACATCAAGGTCATTAACTAGGGTGGCAACAAAGTCACGCACAAAGGGGAAGTTGGCATTTCCGACGTTGAGTGATCCATCCAAAAGAAAGATGATATCCCTTTTGGTTACTTGAACTGCAGTAGAGCACAGAAAATAACATGAGACATCACAGAAAACAAAAATAGAATTATTTTTTTTCATGTGTGCCTACAGCATACGCTGTACACGCATGTAAACCTTGTTAGGAGATGGAGAGGAGAAAAAGAGAAGAGAAAGAGTGTGGAGAGCATAGAAGTAGCAAGGAGCTTGCTGAGAACAATGACATTTGGCACGGGAGGTTTCTGATGCTGGTATTGAACAGTCTTTAAATGTCAGGTTTATCAGCAAGGCTCATCCTTGGTCATGGCGAACGTTTTCAATGGCTGCACGCCCTGGGCTAGATCCTTAGCTGGCACAAAGCAGCATCATAGGTTGTAGTGGAGCAACACTGACTCACACCTTGCTTGTCTGCAAGTCACCACGCATTTACGTGGGGTTTTCCAGTGAAACTTTAGGGAATGTTTCTGCTTTCTGGCACCTAAAGCGTGGTTTGCCACCCAGCGCTATCGCCCTCTTAGTACGCAACCCCCCATTTCGCAGGGATGCTCCCCTGCATCCCAGGATGTGGGGGACCATGTCTTGCCCTGCGGTGGCTTTCCACGGCCACGCCGTGCAGGCAGCAGCGCCTGGCCCGCGGCGCAGCGTTAGGCTCCACTTGCATGGGAAAAACGCTTCTGCCAAGGAACCAATTTGGTTGGTATTTTGAATGGGTATTAAAAATAGCTTTTGCTAATAGGCTTAGTAAAGCCGGTCCAGACGAGGCTGCAGCAGCTGCCTGAGATACCTGTGGTTTTGGCGTCTTCATTTGAGGCAGAAATCTGCATTTTGGTGTCAGACGTACAATTTGCAGGCTTCTGAAGGGTGAGAAACTCCTACATTTGGCAGTAACCAGCCAGTTCTCAGCTCCTTTTTTTCAGGTTAAATCCTTCCTGAGCATCTGAGCCCCTCAGAGACAGGTCTGGAACATCACCCTAGGGACACTACAGGATCACCCCCACCCTGTGCTTTTTACTCGAAACACGTCGTCTCCTGATGACAGATCAAAATGCTGAAACTTTAAATAAGGTCTCAGAGAGCTGATGAGTGGGCTCATCAAATGCATCCCCTGGATGCCTTCCTCCAGCTGAGGTATTTGAGAACATATCTATTACTAATGCTGTCCAACACCTTCCTGTTTAAAGCATTTACCTATATGTATATGGCTATATTTATCCATCTCTAGCTTGCCTTATCCCTGCGAGCTTGTTGTCCCGTATATAAAATATATAAATATCAAGTTACTAAAACTGAAAGGGAGAAAAGGGCTCTTTGGAGTACAGGAATTGCTCTTGGATTTTACAGATTGTCTTAGTTTTCTTTATTTTTATATTTTTTTTTCCCAGAAAAGTGCCATTCAAGGCCCAGGGTGAGATGATCTCCGGTTGAAATGTAACAGACTGCCCATTGTCAAAATCAGGTATGTTACTAATAATAGTAATTTTATGGAGTAGGATATGATTTACTTGTGCTGATTGTGTAGGTGGATAGCTGTGAGTGCAGTAAAGCAAAAGGATGGGGGGGGAAAGAGAAGCTGCATGAATGAGCTTTAAAGAACAAGTTTAGCAACACTTTTAATTTGCACTAAAAAACAAAAATGTCAGGTGTGGTGTATAGCCATGCAAAACTGTATTAGCAGGAAACACATTCTGACAAAAAGCTTATTAAATGATAAGTCCCGTGATATTCATCTTAATTAAGGACAAGTATCGGCAAACCGATTTTAATATGTCTGCTCTTCGTGTAAGTCAGTCGTAGGCTTTAATTCTTTATGGACTCTTTCCAAAAACTTTCCAAAAAAGTTTCTTTTTCATTGCAATTTATAATTTAAAATTGCTTGGAGGAACTAGAAAAAATATAGACATGGTTCAACACCCACTTAAGCCAAAGGAAACCTGAGTATTGACCTTACTGGGAGCCAGAAGAAGTCGTTTTTCTGATGTTTATATGCCATGGGACAGAAATGCAAGGTTCAAATATGATCTAGCGCAACAGTAATTTAAACTCAGACATCTCTATTGGGAAGAAATCCTGAGAAATTTGGTATAAAATCCCTGTGCAGCTAGAACACCTCTCGAAATGCTTCCCTGTATTTCCCTGTATTTTCCCTAACTGCCCCAAAAGTCATGACCCTAGTGGTTGGCTTGCTTCCAAAGTCTACTGATGTGAATGGCAAGACCAAGTTCACTGGCTTCACAAGGCTTTGGATCATCTTCTAAACAGATTAAATTAAAACCAACACTGCAATAGCCTCTTGTGCTTCTTAGGGTTTGAGCTGAGTAAATGATCAGAAAACTCTCAAAATATTCTTAAAGGGCGAGTTTAGGTCCAACAGTGTCAGGCTAGCTTTCTGTGAACATCTCCATGAACAAACTGGCTTGTTTTCTTTACAGTCGGAAGAAACAATTTTAAGTTTTCTTGAACAAATAGCCACTACGGATGATTTTCAAACAGGGGAAGAGGTAATAGCATTCAGATTGTGTCCTGTTCGTAGGTTAAACAAACCGTAAGTGAGAGATGAAGCCTCCACTGAATGATTTCAGTACCTAACTAGTCAAGCACATCTTTCATGTCCAGGCCTTTAATTGTTGGTGACAAACATGGAATGGGACAAAAATCTCCAGGAAGGAACGACAAAGCTGTGACAAGCAGCACGCTACCAAATTCACCAACCTGTTCGTGCACATTTTGCAAGTCAAAGAGATAACATTCAGCTACGTTGAAATGTGTTTGATGCTTTTTCTCCCCCTTCTCTCTCCACATCATAGAATAAAAGTTGACAATGGCATAAAACATATCTCCATAAGTAGAAAAAGTTAATTAATTACCTGATGGCGGTTCTTGGATAATCAGTCCTCCAGAGAGGGTCCGGATAGGCGACAGCACTTCAGGAAGAATGGCTTGCAGGAACTGAACACGGAAATCATTTGGATTGAACACAAAATCTCTCTCGTGGGCAATTTCTTGGAGTTCTGCCAGGTCGGCGTTTCTCGACCCAATGGCAAGGATCACGATCCGGTTCCTCTTCATCTCCGCCGCGGCTTGGTCAACGGCATCACTGGACTTACCACCAGTGATGAGCACCAGCATGGGGAGCACCCCTTCCTCCATCCTGCACCCAGCAGCACTGGTGAAGAAGTTGTTCCTCACAAAGTCCAGTGCTGAGCCAGTGTTGAGTGCCGTACCACCCATGAACTTCATCCTCTTCACGTTAGCCATCACATCCTTTCTGCTCTGGTGGGTGTTAAAATAAAACTCTGGCTTCACAGTGTCTGCGTACTGTGCCACCGCCACTTGGATCAGGTCGGGTCCAACCTCCAGCCTTTGGACAATTTTGGCAACGAAATCACGAATTGAGTTAAAGGGGCCACTCCCCAAAGCAGTTGAGCCATCTATCAGGAAGACTATATCCTTCTTGTTCACTTCAATAACTGCAAGTAACACATGAACATAATGTTAGCGGGAAGCCTTCATCATGCTGCCTGCATCAATTCTACGTCAACAGCTCAGTAACGTTTTAGGACTTTTTATTTGCTTGAAGTACTGTTAGGCTCAATGCCTTTAAAAGGGTCTGGCTTTCAAAACAATTATTGTTTAGGTTCTAGCAGGGCTAATAAGAAATGTGATCGAACGTTTCCCATTTCTAGAACACAGAAGAGTTGCAAGATCTGAATTGTTTATAAAACTTAAAATTTATATATGTGTCAAAACAAGAAAGAAAGAAGAAGTCTGGGCACTCAGCTAGCACACAAGATAAAACAAGCAGGTGATGTTCCTTCTCTCTGCAGTGGAGCCATCTGAATTACGCCAGAGAGTGGTTTGGCCTCAGAAGGATTAGATTCTCAAGAGCAACGACACAAGTAAAGAAGTCTCCCCTTAGCCAACATACCTGGACTTTGGATCTTCACATCCTACATCTTATTCTTTATCTAACAAAAGCAAGTTATGATTTTTCTTGGCACAGCCAGCCCAGTCGTGGAAGAGCTGGATTGCCATGTCTCTAACAAAACGGATCCCCTGGGTTGTAATCTCTGAAACTTTGTTATTGATGATGACATAGGACACAGAAAGAACAAAATTAGCTTTCCAGTTCCATGGCTAAGTTTGGGGGAAAATAGTTAGGGGGGAAAAAAAACCTGTTGTACAGCATTGGAACTAGAGCACCATTGTATTCAATACAGCAAATGTACATAAACCAACAGTAAATATTAACAAAGCCAATGCCATTATGATAAAAGCGTTATGTGTGAGCATTGTGGGAGATAATCTCAACACCATCTTTTAGACAACCCTCACTTATTCTCTGAATCAGTGAGCCATGGCCAGTGTTGTGAAGAACCCCCTCACATCATCACCTCCCTGGTTTCATGTCATTGAAGTGAAAGAGGAAACCTTGCATTGCCTCCAGGTCGTGCTGGAGCATTATGGATCATTGCGTTACGTTGGACTTGGGGTGTCCTTAGATTGCCCACCCATCTCAAAGCTCCTGAGACGTGGTCACTACTCAAGGCAGCAGGTCCATCACCCCCCAGGCTTGATGCTACGCCCAGCGCACAGCCCGTGGGAAGAGGAGACCCGGCACTGTCGGGATCTCACATCCTGTGGGGCAAGTGGTGGCAAACCCCCTTGTCCTGCCTGGGTGGAAGAGGGCAGCCCCTTGGCCCATCAGGGCTCCTCTGTGTGGAGGCTGTTTGCTTTGGATCTGAACAGAGAACAAAGCTCTGGCTGCAGTCCTCCCTGGCCGGACACCAGCTGGCCACCGAAAGCAGTGCTCCCAAAGGCTGGTCTCCATCAGGTTCCTCGTCACGGGTGAGTGCTGTGGGATTGGGCTGCCCCAAGGAGCGATTTAGAGCTAGAGGTGACCCCTGCGACTTGGCTGCCTCCTCCACTGGCAACCACCAGCCTTTGCAAAAGCCTCTCGCAGCATCCTGCTGGGAATTGTTTGAGCAAAGACTGATGGTCAGGATTTGAAGATTAAAGTAGCCTACCGTGGTGCTGCTGGACTCAGAACGATGAGACTTTGTGCAAAGTGAACCTCCCTCAGCCACAGCCTTCTGTGAGCTGCTGATGGCCTGCGGTTGACTACCCGGGCTACCAAAACAGACCTACTCACAACACAACAAGGATTTGTTTAAACTATACCCTTCCCACAGCCGTGAGATTTCCGGCATTCATCCCCCAACCTGCAGGGTTTTTTTTGCTCTCTGAGGTGAGGGCTAGAAAGAGGAAATTTTCCCCAGGGATAACAAGGGCTGAAATCCCGGCTTTGTATCACCCAGGAGAGATGTCCAGAGCGCTTCCTTGGCTTGTCAGCACCTGGACACCCAAAAATGGAGACCCTGGAAACTTTTGACTTTATATAGAAATTGCGGGAAACACCAAAGGGGCTTTGCAGAGATGAGGGAGGCTGGGAAGGAATAGCTCCCTCCACTACTCATTCCTCTTGCAGCTCTCAAATCCTTCAGTGCTTTTCCTTAGAGAAGAGGAATGCAAGAACCGAAACCAAAAACCCACAGGAAGAAACACTCCGGGGTGCTAGTGACAATGGGCAGAATTAGAGCAAAAGCGTTTAAGCAAGGCTGTTGCACATCTCGCAGGGTCTGATCCAGAGCCCAGTGAAGCTGATGGCAAGTCTCGCAGGAATTTCAGAGGATTTGGGATCAAAGCATTGTATCTTTGACTCTAAAAGTTGGGAATGTCAGAGGCTGTCGGCATCAAACCCAGCCCTGCAGAGTTCCCTCCTCATTGCCCTCTCAGCTATCTTTGGTGAGGCACCTCATCTAATTTAATCATCCAGGCTCCCCCGGTAGATAAAGGAGAGGGTAGGAGAGAGGCAGAAAGACACTCTGAGACATCCGTTCATCCCAGGAGGATGAGCGTACAGCCAGAGAGCTAAAGCTAAGCGAGGTGGCTTTCACAGGACGGCTTGGTGTCTCAATGGGTTTGGTGTCCCTTTGGGGATGCGGTGTGAGTCCCAAACCAGTGCTTTATGCTGCAGACTTCCAAGGCACTGAGATGAATCAAGCAGACCAGTCAAAATTAATTTCCGTGGACACTAGGCAAAGGAAATTCCCTAAAGCTCCTTTGAAAACACCAACTTCTCCATTTAGCGTATCCATCTATATGCAATTACACAGGCTAATGCTACTGTAGTATCTTCGGCAAATGAGCTGGAATTTTAAGTGAAAAATATGCAAGCGCAGACAAAACCAGATGTACCAACATTCTTAATCTTGCCATTTAAACAGCGTTAAAAAGAAAGAGGCATTTTCCATTGACTTGCACGGGTTCTGGTGTGCACACATTTTAGCTAGACACGCACACTCCAGCTTATTTAGCTAAATATAGTCATTGTGGGGTGCTATAGGCAAAAGTTCTTTATGTTCTTTCCTGGAATAATCAAGGCAAGGTCATAAAATGATCTTTTAGACAAATTCCTCCCTTTGATTTGAGCCACAGGATAGCAATCATGTTTAGACACAGATGAGCAAAGACATCTGGAATGCAGTTTTATATGTCAATGTACATCATGAGTTGAACAGTATGTACAGAACTCCAGACTGGCAGTTGGCCCCCAGAAGTGTTGTTCTCATTAAGCATCCTGGTAATTAAACGCAGCACAGCCCGGCCCTTTCCAGGGGCCTCTGAAATACAACTTATTGTGTCTTCCCTGGAGGGGATCAAGAAACGTGTAGATGTGGCGCTTGGGGACATGGGTTAGTGGGTTAGGTGGTGTTGGGTTGATGGTTGGACTTGATGATCCTTGAGGTCTTTTCCAACCTTAATGATTCTATGACTCATAAAGCTGCTCTATCAGTAATTTTAACTAAGTCATCAAACCATAGGGTGAGAAACTCTTAACCACCCACTTGCTCCATAAATCCAGATATTCATTATTCCACTGCACCCAAGCTGACGCTAGTCCAGGAATAACGTCAATGGGGAGTTAAGAGTGACAAAGTGGAATACTGACACCTACATTTTCATTTCCCATGGCCTCATGGAAAGCGGTAAACTTTCTCAGCTTATGGATTGAAGGGAGATAGATGTTAGCAGGGGATTTCAATTCAGAAGAACTAAGGGCTGTTCCGTTATTAAGTTTAACACCACAGGAACTTTAGCCATTTCCCGAGGGTAGCGCACAGTTTCCGTGAGACACGGCCTGTTACTGTTTTAGCAATCTGGTAACTTTACCTCTGTGAAACAGGGATCCGTTTAACATCCCTGTTAGCTTCCCCAGTGAGAGATTTCATTCTGGTGACACTTGCAATTGCCATGTAACGTAAGCTTATGCAACAAAAGTTTTCAGAACTGAAGGTGCTGCAGTATTTACCCATGGGGTGCTTAGGTTATATGTGTGTGTATATATATATCTATAGAAGGATTATGCAAGGGGTTTTTTTATACTCTGCTTGTGTTCTTTGAAACCCCATGCCATACCAGTTATTGACACAAAACGTCATGGTTTTCAAAAGATAACCCACTGGGCGAACAAGTTTCTGCACGTTAGCCACAGGACTATTTGTCTTTCCCATTGTTTCTCCATAACCGGACCAGAGAGATGCATTGCAAAAATATAAACTTAGGGTTTTTTTTTTTAAACAGATGTTTTTAAAGCCTGCAAAAGCTCATTCATTCACTGATTCATTGAAATGCAACAGTCTAGAAAGGCATACATACCTTCAGTCACAATGGTTGGGGCCTCTAACAAAATGAGTCTTTGGGCCACTCCAACAATGTTGGGCAGTAATAAGTCTCGAAGAGCATCAAGGTTACGGATATCCAGGGCAGTAAATGCGAAGCTTCCATCAGTAGCAATCTGCTGCAGCTCTGCACTGTCAGCATTCAGGACCCCAATGCTAAATGAAAATATACTAGCTTGCTTCACCGCTAACAAGCCCTCTCGGATATCATCACTAGACTCTCCACCACTTATCAGCACTAAGATCTGAGGCACCGCTTCCTCTATCCTGCTGCCTCCCGCCTGGGTGAAGAGGTTCTCCACCACAAACTCCAGTGCCGCACCGGTGTTCGCTTCCTCGCCACCGAGGAAACTAAGTGCCTTCACGGCATCCAGAACGTCCGCTTTTGTGGAGTAGCTGTTCAAAGCGAACTCGGTTCTGGGTTGATCACTATACTGCACCACCCCAATGTGTATTTGCTGAGCTCCAACTCTGAGGCTTTCAATCAAATTTACAAGGAAATCACGTATGGCTTGGAAATTGACACTTCCGATGTTGTTTGATCCGTCAATAAGGAAAATAAGGTCAGCGGACTCTTGAGCTTTAAAAAAAGAAATGCAAAAGGTGAAAGCATTAAAATGGGTGATTACATGCAGTTGTACAGTGTTCTGACATGTTTCTTGGAAAACCAGAAACACGAAAATGAGAAAACAAAACACACGTTTACTGAGGAGGTGACGTTTGCCTCGTAGTTCTGCATTCTGATTGAATACAAGCTCCCAGACCCAGCCCAGCAGCATCCACCGCCCAGCAAGAGACAACCGGAGTGGACACAGCCTGAGCGGGTGGCTGCAGGCACCCAGGGGTCAGCGTTATTGGCATGCGAGGAGAAAACTCGGCAATATGTAATTTTTGGAAATTTAGATCCATTCCATCAGTGACAAGTACTGTTCCAGAATTTAGACAGACTCAAAAGAAAAAGGTGGATTTTGGTGGTAATTCACCCTGAAGATAGCAGGTGAGGACAGTAGTAGGAGTTTTTCCTTATTGCAGAATTTTTTTTTTTTTTTAATTAAAAGAGCCACTGTTTACTGGATACATGGAAAGTTTCAGCCTCTCTGTTGCAATTCTGCTCTGTTGCTGGTTAAGCCAGCGGCTGAATATATTTGCTTCTCTCACCACGAAGGATTATTATTTGAAACACATGTTAGGAACAATTGAAAAGGTTTTTGGTTATTATTCTTGCTCTGTAACTCTTTTACCGCCTGCCAGCATACACACAATGGTATTTGTCCAGCAAGCTGACCCGCACAATTGTCAACCTGTGCCACGCAAAAGGTGTCTTGCATTAATTATTTTGCACAAAGGCACGCTGATTATCGATAGAGGGGTCTGGTCTGTGTGTTTTATATGGACTCTGGATATTCAATCAAGGAATGCAGAATCAGGTTAAAACAGGGTGATGAAATCAGTCATGACACAATTATCCAACTCTCTTTGTTGTGACTGTACCCAGATGATTGCAAGCATCTGCTGAGGATATACATACATCAAAAAAAAAAACCCCTTTTATATGGTATGAACACAGCTGTTGAGGGGAAAGCGTTTTTTCCTGCGAGACTTACCGAAGCAGACCCAAAATGCCCTGGTGTCTGCTCTTACTCCCTTTGCTGAAGTAATTTTACCATTCATGTCACCAAGAGCTGTAGATATGCGGTAAGGGCGGTGGGGGTGGGATGG
>WKFP01014283.1:1204951-1218676 GCA_011057875.1 Pterocles orientalis
GGGAAGAAGACCCCAAAGCATGCTCAAATACTTCCATGCTATTATTTTCCAATTTTGTTAAGAAATCAAATTTCAGAGTATTTGCAAACAACCGACGAGCCACATTTGGAAATCCCACCCAGCTCTCAGCTTCTGAAAGCCAAAGGCAAAACCAGTGGCCAAACTGGCGTGGAGGCTAGTGGGGTCAGGAATAAACCTGGGGTCTTTGCTAGGAACCAGCAATGCCAATCTTTTAGTGTTTGTTTTTTTCCTGTTTAGTTGTTATTCTAGTAGATGTTTTTGTACACTGCAGTGCTGCCAAGAGGTTCAAATAACGCTCCAATTTCAGCAACAAAGGAGAAGGCTCTCCAGGGCATCACGGCTCCCCTGGGCCAGCGCGACGGCCAGCGTTGGCTTGGAGAATATCAGCACGGTTCAGAATTGCAAAGGGCTCCAGGATTTATTTTTCCATCGGTGAGTCAAAATTTTGGGGTTTTTAAGGTCGGTTTTACTGTGCCATTTTCATTTGGCATGTACGTGTTCTACTTCATCGTATAAAGGAAAGGGAAATCTCGAAACGGTTGCACCCGGTGCTGTTTTAGATACTCTGGACATCTTTTTGAGGAAGATTTCAGACACCAATGGGTGTCATTACGGCAGCACGGGTCGCTCCCGCAGGAGAGAAAATAGATATGAAACGAATGCGTTGGATAATTTGTCATCACTGTAAAAAAAAAAAAAAAAAAACAAAACCAAACAAACCTTGTACTTCAGTGCATGTTTATGGAACAAGCTGGTGCTGGAGAACGAGTGAAAGCATGCTTGTTACACAACTAAGCGAGGAGGGTCAGGTGAGACAGACAGCTCAGATTTAACAAATACGCATCAGGGCAAACTTGGGGCTGACTTCCATACTTACGCCAGTCAGCTCCGGGCACTGCCACAGACCAACAGCTTCGGTACTCTCTATTGGAAATACTGTGGGACTGGGGTTTTTTTTACATTTCTGTTTCATGTTAGGGTTTATTTCTAGTGTAACATGTTTTTATACATGTTAATGGTACATGGAGTTATCAGCTGCATAAATGCCTCCTTAAACTCTTCTGCAAACAGTTATTTGTACCATGCTTTGCATGCTACGTATTGTCAACCACTGTTTAGGACCGGTAACAACTTTGTTCCGTGTTTAATGACACGCCGTAGATTGCCCACGCGAGTCACACGGGAGCAAAACTCCAATAGTAGGATTAGCTTGAATTTGCATTATAGAGGGGGGAAGAAATGCTGGCAAAAAATACCTTTGAGTAGAAATGAACTGGGAAGTGCATGATATACATGAAGTACGAATTCCCCTTTAAAGCTTTTAAAGAAACGTCTGTGACTCCAGATATTTACAGACGATGGGGTTACCCACTGGCGTACGCCCAAGGAGGACAGGCAGCCACCAAAGTCCTGTTCCCCTATTGATTTCAACAGGGAAGCGCTGGGGTCCTTTGTGGCGAAGACACCGAATGGCGGCTGCAGCACTGTCAGCAGGTTGGGTATAACATTCATTTTCCCCCATATATTGATGTGATTTTCTTAGAATTGGCGAACCTTATGTCATCTTTCCGGGGCAGCTGCTTTTCTTCCCTGTGGCTTTCACGTGGTCTGGAAATTTGCCCTGTCAAGCACTTTGCACAACAAAAACACACGTGAGCACAGCCTTTTGGTGTGGCTCGGTGTCATGCAGTGATGGAGAGCACCCAGTGGGGCTGGCGTGAGGGTTAATCAGGCAAGACAACACAGGGGGATTAATGTCACACTGCCTCGTTACGCTGCCGTTGCCTCACATCACCCCACCAGCTATTGACCTTCAGATGGAGTCTCAGGAATAAAAAGAAAGGTTTGATCTCTGGGACTTCTGCTTTGAAACACCACAACAAGGCTGCTCAGAAGGCCCTTTCCACACTGAAATTTCATAAACAGAGACGGGATGGAGGAAGTCTATCTATTTTTTTTTTTCCAGGCCAGCGCAGATCTGTTGAAGCCAACGTGGTTTGCAGAAAGGTTTCGGCTACGGGAAGGGTGCAGCGCTCCAGCAGGTGGAAGCCATCGGCTTGTAAAAAAGGTATTTGAGTGGCATTGCAAAAGGGGCTCTCCAGCCACACACCTTCTCCAAGCACGTGAGGAGGGGTGCTGAGGACCGGCTCAGGGGTGGGGTTTCAGCAGAGAAGTTCTCCACTGAGCTGCTTTGGTTGTCTTCAGCCAAGAATGTGTCTTTCTAGCACATCGTCTATCTCCTCCGCCAGCTGCGAGGGGACATCCTGCGTGGTGTCTCCCCAGCCAGCAGCGACCTTCTCGGTCTCCAGAGGGTTTTTGGTCAGGGGCTTAAAGAGTCACTATCAAGGCTGGTGAGTTCATCCCCTGTTTCCCTGCCTTGGGAGTGGGTAGGGTGGGGCAATTTGATAACTCTGCAGAGCTGCCTACATTCGCATCTCCATGCTGTGGGTATAAAAGGGTGGGAAGGATGCGCTCGATGGGACGCTGCCCATCCAAGGGCTCCTGTGCTACCTTCTGGCAGCTCTGGCAGGGACACCAGCTCGGTCTGCAAACAACGGCACGCTTGGTAGCTACAAACACAGGGCCACACGCTTCAAACCTTTTTTTTTAAACCTCTGAACGTCCATCTCAGTCTTGCCCCTACAAAGGCTTTAAAAGAGCACAATGCCAGCAGATACCAGGCTGATGGGAGCCACCAGCAGTCAGCCATTACCTGTGATGTCTTTAACCAGTCCTTTGGCCCCAGCCTTTTCTGGAGTCATGGATGAATGGACATTCGCCACTAAGTCTCCAACTATGCCGTGGAGAGCGGTAAAATTCTCTAGGTTGAAAAGGTGCGTATCGAAGGGTTCGCTCGCTATTTCCTTTAACTCCCCTTCCACTGCATCCTGCACGCCGACCGCAAACATGTTTACACGGGCCGATTTAAGGACAGATGATGGCAGAGCCACATCATCCTGGGAGCGTCCGTCCGTTAACACTATAATAACCTGGGGGACGCCTTCGCTGGCTCTGCTTCCAGCAGCTTTAGTGAGGTGGTTCTCGATTAGGTACTCTAATCCTTTTCCAGTCTTGGTGCCTCCCCCCATGTAAGGCATGTTGGCAATATGGGACAGGACGTCTCGGGTAGAGGGGTAGGTATTTAACTGGAACTCTGTGTGGGGGTTTCCGCTGAACTGGACCAGGGCAAAGCGAAAATCATTTCCTCCCACATCTAAAGCTTTTACAACATCATACAGAAACTCTCGAACGAGTTGGAAATGTTCCTTCCCAATGCTCCAAGAGGAATCCACTAGAAATATTATATCAGCCACGGCAATGGTTTTGACAGCTTTAAAAAAACAGATGGGGGTTTAGGATTTTCTATCAGTCAGCACAAGCACACCTCCTCCTCCTCCTCACCCAAATGACCTCTTCCGCATGGTGAAAGTGAAGCTGAGCTTCCCCTTATCGCCCGCAGCAAAACGAGAAGCGCTGGGGGAAAACCAGGCAGCCGTCAGCGCCCCAACACCACAGGAGCTGGGGGACAAGAGGGGACAACATGCGACCTACCCTTCCCAGGGATGGGGAAGCAAGACACTTCGTCTCTCCCGGACCCTCGCTGCATGGGTTTGGACGCCAGCCCTGAGCCAGGCAAAGATGCCTGCAGCTTCACGTGAAAATTTGGGCTCCCTTGGCTTCTAACCCCCCCGTGGTCTCCTCTGCTTTTTTTTAGCTGGCTCAGGGCTTTGATGGCTCCGCGGTGATGCTCGAGGAAGAAAGGGCTGCTCAATTTAAGCAGGTCTAGGTGCTGGCGTGAATTTTCCATATTTTTCGTGGTGCTAACACCCAGCGGCGACACCAGCTCCTGTCTCAAAGACACCAGCTCTTCTTCTTAAAAAAAACCAGCCGGCCTTTCTGCAGGTCAGTGGCAGTGTTTGTCTTGCTGCAAAACACCCTCCTACACATGCACGGAGGGCAAAACAGCTCTGCCCAAGAGAAACACGCTCGGGGCCACCCTGGATGCACATCCCATGCTCCTGTCCCCCACAGAGCATCCTCGGAGGCACACCACCGGCCAGCGACATGCTTGGGAAGGCACCGTGCACGTTGACCAAGGTCTGGGTCCGAAAGGACCCTCAGCACCGTGGGAACCGAGGAGCAGAAGGTAAACCACAACGTACCATCAACATGCACGTTAAAAACCAAAGGGTGCAAATGTCTCGGTGCGGACTAGCGGCACATTTGTACGGGTGGGCAATTGGGTAAAGCAGTTGGGGTCTTACCTGCTTGCTGCTGGGCACGAACCGAGCAAAAGCCTGAGAGTACGAGGCAAATCATTGCCACCAAGGGCAAGTGTCGGTGTTTCCTCATTTTGGTCTTTTATCTGAGTTTTCCTTTTATTCTTTTTGTTTCAAAGCACCCAGTGTGAGACCTGCGGGAGGAAAACAGGGAGAGTGAGAAACAGCGGCAGTGCTGGCCGGTCAGGGATGAGGCACGAGGTAGAAAAGCCAAACTGTGTGGTTTTGCGATGCTCGTGTGGTGCTTTGGCAGGAAAAAAAAATATTTTCGTGCTGGCTAGAGTCTGGTTCATAGCAAGCGTTTCTTTGGAAGAGGAGTCATCGCTCACATAATTGGCATTTAATCATCCCCATGGACTTGGATGGCTTTCTTCTTGCCTGTGCTGTCCCAGGTACTACCTCAAACATAGGAAAACGCTCAGCCTAGGCTTCTGCCACCAGCCCTCACCATGTAGGATGGTCTCTCACCTGTCCTCCTCACCCGTGGATGACCAGCTGAGATGTCTTGGCCAACGCATTCCCTCTTGCTGTTGCCCTTTCTTGTTTTATTTTCTTTTTCTCAAATGCCATAATACTAATTTCCCTGAACGTCCCTCTTTGCCTCAGCTCACCTTCTCAGCTGTCCCAAGCATACCGGTGGAAATCCAATGACTCCAGACCCGAGTGAGCCGCGTGATCTGGCTGTACAGCAAAAAGCCCTGGGACTGCCCCAGTCTCGCAGCCCCGGCGGTGGAATAGCCTGTGCCGGCTGATCACATTTTGGAAAGGCACCAAGAATAATATTTTACATGTGGGAGCCAAAAATATAATTTATGGGAGTCTCTTATCTGTGATCCACCTGGCAAGTCTTCTGAAAAAATGTCTCCTTCAGGAAAGCTGTGTATCTGTTGTCATAGAGATGACAATGTATTATTTAAGCCTAATTTATTCCAAGCCTACAGAGGAGGAACCAGCAAGGCTTGCTTAACTGAGAAAATATCCTGCCAAAAGGGAATGCAGTGATTTAATACTTTAAATTCCCCAAAAGGAGCTCAGTTACTCAAACGAGCCAAAAGTAATTCAAATACTTCAACCTATTGACCAGGCCATAATAAAAATCCAGACTTTTCTTTTTTTAAGTAAATTTTCTTATTGCCATCCTTGCTAACTCCATCAATCCAGAGTTACGACCAATACAAGAGCCCGAGGAGGTTAGTGGGAAGACTAACCCTGTCCTTAAGAAAGCCCGTGGTAGTTGCCCAGATGGCCGTGGCTGACACAGCCGGAAACAGAATCGAATGCCAGGAATTGGGAAAAATTTGGAAATAAACATCTGAACAGCTGATGCCTCTTCCACTGAAGAGACACTCCTCAGGGCTTTTAGAGGGGGGGTCGCTGGAAAGGAGGGGACAACCTCCACCTTGTTTCCCAAAATCCGACACAATCCTGCGTTCGCTCTTCCATGTGCTCCAGGTGGCATGTATGGGAGCCATAGAGCATGAGTCAAGCCAAAGCTAGCCTCTACTTTCCCCCTTCCCCATTTGTGTATAATAATAATAATAACAACAACGCCAGGTGGAGAGACATCTAATAGGCACCCAGAGCCAGCACACAGCATTAATTAAGACATGACAAGTCTTCCCTGTTATTGGCAGCTCTTCAGTTTATCGAGGCAGCTGCTGCAGCCCAGAGGTATCGCTATCATTTATAAAAAGACTGAAAAATCATCCGTGTTAGCTGGCACCCATCCATCCCCCTGGCTGCGTCCATCCAAGCCGAACCTCCCACTGCCTCCAGTGGGGAGCGAACCTGCTCTGCTGGACCATGTCCCTGCTTTACATGTGTCCCTGATTTACAGCTTACTCCCGGAAAACCTCGGTACACCCAAAGGACGCATGGGGAGGGGAAAGCTGGGATCTGCTTCCCCACAGGTGCAGGATTAACCGTGGGCATCGCCGCAGGGTTCGTCCACTGACCACACAAATACGCAAAGGTTTGTAGGTCCCAGAGCTGAGGTTTGCAAAAAGCACCGAGCTTGTGACAAATCCCCTTCCAACCCCGCCAGAGCGTCCCCCCTCCGGGCAGAAGAGGTTTATGGAAGAGCTGTGAGTTTTTTCAGATGGGCTTGCCTTGCAGCATCTGTTGGGAGTAGAAACGCTGCTAGCGATGAATGAAAAATGTGAAATAAAATGCACTCTGTGGAAAAATAATGTACATTGTAAAAATGATAGTATTTCTTTTCCAAAACGCAGGAAGTTGTGTTATTATCCTGTTTATTAGCTGCTGGCATCCTCTCCCTCTGCAGTCACAACAGCTGGGGGTGAACAGATCATCAATATAAACCAGTGAAAATTAATGTTTTGCCAGGTAATAAATGACAGGGCTGAAGCAAACATTTGGATTTTTTTTTTTGGTTTGTTTTAACATCAAGCAGCTGTGGAGAGCCCTGTGCAGCTATTTACAGTCATGCAACGCAGCAGAAGGGAAAAGGAAATCTCCCCAGTGCCGTGAAACTTCCCCTGCCCGCAGCCCCCCCATGACCCTCCTGCAGCTGTGGGCAACTGGGGTTTACACTCAACGGGATTTCCAGACTCGGTGGGGGGGATCTGCGCCTGCATCTTTAGGGCTTCTTGGGCTTGACACCCCTCCAAGGATGGCCTTGCCCATGTTGGCTTGACACCCCTCCAAGGATGGCTCCTTGCCCCAGCCTGGGGGAGAGCTGGGGCTGAGCCCCTCTCCGTTAGGTCCCTTTGGGTCACGGTTCAGCCCCAGAGCCTTGCGGCAGAGAAGCCACCGCCTGTACTTTGTGTTTGTCCATCCTGGCAATCCCAAAGGGCTGATGTGAGTCAGCCCTTGGGGCACCATGAGATAAACCTGGACATGGCAATAAACCTGGGAAATACAATGCCTTTTTCAAGCAATAATCAGCTGGATGATATTTTGTGACCTCCTTTTCTGTTTTAACCTTTAGGTGGCCTCCGGATCTGCTTCCAGCTTTCTCTGTGACCCCCACCGGGGTATTTTCAGCGATATGAAAGCAGAGGGTCTTGCTCATCAACGTGAGATGAGTTTTACCATCACGCTTCCCCAAAACCATCCTAAAATCACAGGAGCTGACATAAGTTATTAAAAGGAAAAAAGCAGCAAAGCCTGCAGGAGGAGGTGATGAGTGACAACATATGGAGAAGAGGAGCATTTGAGCACAGGCGTGCCTGGTCGGGGTTTACCCTTGTACCCACCCCTCCACAGCCCCCTGGCTACCAAAGGAGGAAGCGATGAACTTTCTGGAGGGGATCGTCCTTGAGAAGAAACAGCAGCGAGGACAGCAGCTTTTTTATAGAGGTACTGTGCTGCTTGGGAAGGGTTTTGGGGGGGCTTGGCTCAAAACTCTGCTCAGATGTGGTTTGAGGGAGCAAACAGCAAGTCTCTGGCTCAGCCAGGAGAGGAGGTTTAAGACAGTGAGTGATTTTTATTCTTGGGAGGAAGGTTGTGCTTGGCTTGGGTGAGTAGCTTGCTCTGTTGGGTGTGTTCTTGCTGTGTCCCGCATGACCACTGCTCGCAGAAGCTGGAGGCGGCAGCAGCTTGCAGGGGGTGGAGGATAAAGCCGGGGATGTGAACTTGTGCTAGTTCATTTTCATTCTGGATTATGGCAAATGTTTGTTTTGCAAATTTATTCTCCTGGATTGTTGTTATTTTCAATCGTGTATTTTCAATAAGGGAATTTCATCCTGGATTTTTATTTTTTTTTTAAAGGAAAAGATTCTTTGCAGTCCCAGAGTGGGAAAGCTCTGGTGGAGCTTCCGGTATAACCACTGCAAGGTGGAGAAGAAAAAAGGAAAAAAAAAGGGTGAAAAGCCTGACTACTGAGTGCCTTCAGAAAAGGAAAAATTTTCTGGAGCTGTTAAGAATTAACACCAAAACCTGGGGAGCTAGTCTCTTAATAATTTGTGTGCTAAAAGACTAACTCATGTAGTCCTCGATAATCTGAAGTTTTTATGTCTGTCTAGAGCTTATATAGTGTGTGGTGACCTTTTAATATTACCGTGTGTCCTCCATTTCATCAGAAGACATACATCTGTTCCTAATAACGCTTTCAAAAGGCAATCATTTCTACCACTAACGCAATGAAGTGATTTCCTTAAATATTTTTCCCAGCAGCTATTTTTTTTGCTTATTGCATACTCCTCTGTGCATAAAACCTGACATTTTACATATTTTTTTTTTTAAATTTGAGTGGATGTTTCAAATTCGCTTTCTAAGCAATCATTCACTCGCGTGTGCTTTTTCGCTAGAGTGTAGTTAAAATAAAATCTGTAAAAGTGCAAAGCAGATGAGTGGACTTAAAAAAGCAAAACATAAAAGACAGGAAAAAATTACTACAGCTGTTACATATCACTTTGATTCGTTACATGTGCCTCTCAGCTGGGCTAGCTGGCTTTGGGAGGGAGGGGAGTTATCTGTGGCTGTGGTGTGAGTTGAAATGCGATGTTTCACGCGTAGATACAGACGGGCGCTATGGCTGGTAAAGGGAATAAGCAGAGCCAGGGACCATTGGGATGCCTCGCTGCCTCACCCCGTGGGGTCCACTTTTTCTTCCCAGCCCTGGGGGCATCCCCCAAAAATAGCTTGGATAGGAGCCTGCAAAGCAACTGTGGTCCTAAATTCCCTTTGTGCCTGGGGTGGGCCATCCTGTACTGGCAGAAAGATGTGGGTGTGCAGCGGGGTCCCAGCAGCTTTTCTGAAAGGTTGGGTCAGGCAGGAGCAGAGGGAGGGCAAAGCATCGTCCCGCAGATGGTGCGGGAGATGAGACGCCGCAAGCATCCTTAGAGCCCTCTAACAGTCTGCTCAATGGGGACACAGAGGTCAAAAGCACGGAGCCTCTGCCTTCGCCTGTGTTTGCTCCGTGGGGACCTCCCCGTGCCTCATCACCACCCTGCTTCCCAACCGAACTGCTCAGCCTGAAGTCCCCTTGAGATCCCTGCTCTGCTGTGTGCACGTCCCTGGGGGGCAGCGGGGAAGCCACGGGGCTGCTGTCAGCCTTGCAAGTCAACGCTGGCCACCCAGAGCAAGTGTTTGCAGCCCCAGTAGTGGGCTGTGCATCCAGTCATGGCTGTGGAGCAAGCAGGGAGGGAAAACGGCTCCTGAGATGCTGCTGTGGAGCCGGGATAGCACAGCTCGCCCTCCGGAGCCGGTGGATGTGAGAACCGGGAATTGCTCTGAGCTGGGGAAAGCATTATTCAAAAGCCACTCCTTGCAGCGATTTGGACACCTACGAGGCTAAATGCAGCTGGTTTTCCCTATGAAATAGCTCAGCCACCTTGGAAAAGGGACACAAGCCTCCCAAGCCTGGGGTCACCTGGCCCCCTCTTCATCGTATGGCACCAAGTGTTGCCTGGCCACGCAGCCTCCAGAGCAGCAAGGCTATTTTTAGAGACGGGGATGACCTGTATGAGACAGATCCTGAATTTATTTACAGCTCCAAGGAGCCTCAGTGGAGCCATTCCAGTTTGCACCAGCTCTTCGGAGAGGTTTCCAGTAGCGTTGCTGCCATCTGGCACGGATGGCACTGGGAAAGGTGAGAGCTGTCGAGCTGAGGGCTGCTCCTCAGAACATTTCTTCCTACAAAGCTAGACCTGAGCGTCAGAAACAAACAAGCCTACGAGGGTGGAAAGTCTTCCTGCTTCTGCAAACCACTTGAGCTCTGGTTTTGAAAACCAGCATTCAGCAAAGTGACAGAGTTATGTCCTCGACCCGGACAAGTTCCCTGGGTGCTAGCGTTTCACATGAATCGCATATTCATTTCTGCTCTTATAAGCATCCTGTTGGCTTAAAATCTGGTTGTTTTCTTCATATGAAGACTGAGACTAAAATAGAGTAGTTAATAAGAGGAAAGGGAGTATTTGCTAAAAAAAAAAAAATAAGGAACTCCCTCGAAGATCAATGGCTCTTTATATATAGTAACCTAAGCCTCCCAGCACCTCTCCACCCAAACAAATCGGCTCCTTAATGTGGAACACAGATCACTTAAAAAGGTGGAAAAAGTGATGGGCAGGGGAGCGGTGCGGCTGGCCGTGATTCACAGCGGAGGGCAGGCATGCGATGCCACCGCAGCCAGCCCCGCGACCGTGCATGCCCAGCACAGCGGCAGGTTCATCGCTTCGCCGCAAATCAAATGCATCCAGGCTGCGAGAACACAGTCCAGGGCTGGCAGGACTCTGCAGGAATAAGATGTTCCCTTCCCTCCTCTTCACAGACAGGCACGTAGCAAAAGTTAGGAAATGAAATTATTTTTTTTTTTCTTCTCCTTGACATGTGCAAATACGGCGGGGGCTGGATTAGCTCACCCTGAAATCGGGGAAGGTTAGTGCATTTAAATGGAAAACTGCAAAGACTTTTGAAAAAGCAGAAAGAGAATGGGGAAGGCTGCTGAAAAATGGGAAGGGAATGAATGAACGATGAGGGGCGGCAGCAACAAGCGTGCAGCCCTGTGCTCCTGGCTTAGAAACGCCACTGCACCCCTGGTCATGGTTAATCTCTCTGCAAAGACCACGGTGGCATGAGGGTGTAAGGTAGGGGACAAAAAGCCCATTTTCCTAAATGCTGTGTTGGTATCCCTGGTACTGCCAAGCAAAGGGATGGCACCAAGGAGATGCATAGCTGTGTCTGCTCCGCTACCGCATTCCTGCGTGGCCTCGGAGAAATCCCCCAGCTCCCTGCAACAGCCCCCAGCTGGAGACATCTCTCCAACCCCAACAGAGCTCCCAAACTGGGCAGCTGTGCCCCAGAAACAGAACTATCTAAGCACAGTAATTATCCAACCATATATATATATTTTTTTTAAACCAGTAAGTAAATGGGGTAAAGCCACAAGTTTGAAAAACGCAGCATTCCTCCCCCGAGAGTGTACATGAATCATCGCAGGAACCAGAACCGAGCCGCGAGTTTCCCACTGCGCCCGCTGGAACCCGTGTGGCTTTGGCCACCTCCGCTCCAGCCGCTTTTGGCCCCCGCGCCTGGTCAGGAAACCAATTTGGCTGCAGCCCCTTCTCACTCCGGGCTCCGGCTGGGAAGCGAGGGCTTTGCCGAGCCAAGAGGGACGGTGGCGGGGTGTTGTCTCCACCATTAGTCATAGCCGCCCCCTTGGCAAGAGCACCGCTGTGCACAGAGCCCCGGGGGGCCACTGGGGCTACCGGGGGGAAAGGCAGGAGGGAGCATGGGTGGGAGCTGGCTCCAAGCGAGCCTGGAGAGCCCTTTCCCTTGGGGAAAAATCTGATGTCTGGCTAATTTCCCCTCCCTATGGATGACCATTAGGATCATCCCTGGAGCCACCAAGGCGCTGGCCTGCCCAGGAGCAGCAGGGACATTCCCAGTGGGGGGACAGGCTGGTGAGCATCTCTGGCCAGTTCATCCTCCCTTGCCTTGAGGCAGGAGGGGTGAGGGCGGCTATCGAACAACACCCAGCCCTGGGGGCATGCCTCGGGAGCAGCAGAGGGGCAGTGAGATGCTCCCTTAGCCAGACCCCCTTGCAGGGTCCCGTTCGCGCACCCACCTCCTTGTGCCCCAGCAGCTCCCCACACCACTCCGTGCCCTTCCTGCGGCATCCCGCTCCCATCCCACCGAGCTGCCGCTGCAGCACTTTCAAGGCATCAAAGGCAAGCACTGTCCTGCAGCAGCAGCGGGGAAAATACGCGATGCTTTTGAATGGATTTAATGCCCCTGAGCCGGTGGGGCCGGGAGCATCCCCATGCACCTGCAGAGCGTTGGCTCCAGGAAGAGGCTGTGGGGCGAGCAGGCTGGCCGCATCGCCCTGCTCTTCCAAGAACAACGCAAGCCTGGGGGTAGCTTTCCTCTGAGGACGCAGCTCCGCGCACGGGATGAGTTTTGTCCAAAATTCCTTGAGAGATCCCCAAAGACTAACACTCCACCCAGGCGGCGGGTTCCCGCATGGAAAGCAACACTTACCCCTGAGCAAACCCCTCAAAAAAGTTGCTTATTCCAGGATTTTCCGCTTCAAAGCGCCTCTCACCCTTGCTTCATGGTGTGCTGCCGCTGCTCAGCCTTCCTGGTCCCCGCTCACCTGGCTGGGTGGAGTGCAAGCACCGGCGGGGCGAGGGAAAAGGGGGTACACTGGTCCCCGCGAGACGGCTGCCGCGGGTCTGAGCACGGCCGGAGGAGGCGGCTGGGGCGGGAGTGCCGGGGGGCCGGGCGATGCAGCGTCGCAAATGGGATCCAGATGGTTGGTGCTGGCGTTCCTGGGGCTGAGGTCAGAGCTGCTCATCGCATGCGGTCCCCGTCGTCCCCCGTCCTCCCCACCCTGGGGGACGCCTCCACACTCTGTGGCTTTCCCCTTCCCGCGTTGGCCCCGCCGTCTCCAAAACGGTCGGAAATAATATGTGTATAAAGAAAAAAAAAAAAAGAAAAAAAGCCCAGCAGGATTGCAGAAGCTGATTTAGCTGTGCTGTTGGTTGGGAAGGGCTGGGCTGGGAGGTTTGCAGGAGCCGGGACGTGCCAAGGACTATACCAAGTTACGCGGGGCTCCAGCAAAGCCTTGGAGATGCTCGAGGCTGCAGAAAGCTCAGCCTCTCCCCCTGAACAGTTGTGTGCAGGAATAGAAAGTCTCTCCCTATGTGCTGTTTCCTATTTGCAAGTAACAGGGGGTTTTTTACCCACCCAGATGGGGAGGAAAAAGCGAGGTGGGCTATATTATAGCATAACTTACAAATAAAAGTTAGCCCCTTAGCCTAAGGATAAACATTTTAAAGTATATATAGCCTGGTGGAAAGTTTCAAGTAGACGTTTGAAAGTTCCTGACCAGTGATTTTTTTTTTTTAAACTATGCACTGTGAAAAAATACTTTTAACCTTTTATTAGGTTATTTATCAGGCAGATTTGGAGGGGGTTAATTTTAGCCCTCTGCCTCCAGCCACAGCATGTCACTGGTTGAAATTAAAGGTTTTGATCTGCTCTGGGTTGTGTTTTGCCAGAAATGATGGTATGGAAACATTAATTCTTATCTCTTGCTTGGGTCCATATAAGGCTGGAACGGAGACGGTGTCCCTGGAATCAAGCAGTCAAACTCTCTTCATTTCCAATGAGAATTTATTGTGTTTGCTCTAGGTTTTGTACTGTTTGAAAGACTGGCCGCGTAAAGAAATAGCTGGAATGCTTCAGGAAAGTGCTGAGCCCTTGAACTGATGCAATAGCTGGTTTTAGAAATGGTGCTTGGCTTGGCGCTCGCGGAGACTGAGCAGAGGGATCCAGCGCAAACATCCCCGGCCACGCACCCGAAAGCACTCAGGGTGTCGTGTCCCCTGTCCCCCTCCAGCCACACACCCCAAAGCAAGCAGGATGCTGTGTCCCCTATCCCCCCCGGCCACGCACCCCAAAGCAAGCAGGGTGTCGTGTCCCCTGTCCCCCCCCCAAATCTGAGCAATGACAGACGTGT
>WKFP01014283.1:1232924-1281235 GCA_011057875.1 Pterocles orientalis
TGATCTCCTTCTATGACCAGGTGACCCTAGTGGATGAGGGAAAGGCCGTGGATGTCATCTACTTGGACTTTAGCAAGGCCTTCAACACCGTGTCCCACAGCATTCTCCTAGAAAAGCTGGTGGCTCCTGGCTTAGACAGGAACACCCTTTGCTGGATAAAAAACTGGCTGGATGGCCGAGCCCAGAGAGTCGTGGTGAACGGAGTTAAGCCCAGGTGGCAGCCGGTCACCAGTGGTGTTCCCCAGGGATGGTTTTTGGGCCCTGTCCTGTTTAACATCTTTATCAATGATCTGGATGGGGGGATGGAGTGCTCCCTCAGTCAGTTTGCTGATGACACCAAACTGAGTGGGTGTATTGATCTCCTTGAAGGCAGGGAGGCTTTGCAGAGGGATCTGGACAGTCTGGACCCATGGGCTGAGGCCAGTTGTCTGAGGTTCAATAAAGCCAAGTGCCGGGTCCTGCACTTTGGTCACAACAACCCCCTGCAACGCTCCCGGCTCGGGGCAGAGTGGCTGGAAAGCTGCCCAGCAGAGAGGGACCTGGGGGTGCTGGGTGACAGCCGGCTGAACAGGAGCCAGCAGTGTGCTCAGGTGGCCAAGAAGGCCAACGGCATCCTGGCCTGCATCAGCAATAGTGTGGCCAGCAGGAGCAGGGCAGGGATTGTGCCCCTGGACTCGGCACTGGTGAGGCCACACCTTGAATCCTGGGGTCAGTGTTGGGCCCCTCACCACAAGAAGGACATTGAGGGGCTGGAGCAGGTCCAGAGAAGGGCAACAGAGCTGGGGAAGGGTCTGGAGCACAGGGCTGACGAGGAGCAGCTGAGGGAGCTGGGGGGGTTCAGTCTGGAGAAGAGGAAGCTGAGAGGAGACCTCATCACTCTCTACAACTGCCTGAAAGGAGGGTGCAGTGAGGGGGGTGCTGGGCTCTGCTCTAAAGGAACAAGTGATGGGACAAGAGGAAACGGCCTCAAGTTACATCAGGGGAGGTTTAGGCTGGATATTAGAAAAAATTTCTTCCCTGCAAGAGTGATGAGGCATTGGAACAGGCTGCCCAGGGCAGTGGTGGAGTCACCATCCCTGGAGGGGGTCAAGAACCGTGTAGATGTGGTGCTTGGGGACATGGGTTAGTGGGTTGGGTGGTGTTGGGTTGACGGTTGGACTTGATGATCCTTGAGGTCTTCCAACCTTAATGATTCTGTGAAATCTTCTGTGGGTTTCCTCTGGGTGATTCACACAAGTGCAGGGCGGCCGGCTCTGGGTCACGCACATGTGGGGACACCGAAGAGCATCCTGCCCTAGCTCCATCCTTGAGCACCATCTGCTGGCTTTTCCTCCAGGGACTCCTCAGGCATCCACCAAACCCCAGGTCACCTTCTTCCCCTCGAATAAAACCTGCTCCTACAAGATGGGGCCACTGTTTATTGTGAAATCTGTAGGTATCCCCCACACCGAGGGGTGCTCTGTTATTTTTCCATCCCCAGCCTGAGGGATGCACAGTGGGCTGGAGGTGTGGGGTCCAGCCGTGGCCCTCGCACCCCTGTTTCGAAGGACAAGCTCTTTTTCCTGCTTTCCAAGCAAGGCAGAGAGCTGCTCTGCTTAAAACAAGGGCCGGGTTGCAGATTGCATTTTCATTTTGCTCGCAATAAATGGTTTTCGTTTGTTCCAAAGGATTTGCTGTTGCTTTCATCCAAATACTTCCCCTGACACCAGCACCCTGGTTAGGAAATGGTCCAAGAAATATTTCCTGAAGCTTTTTCTTAATTCTGCTTGCTCTGCCATTCCCATCCTGTGGATATTAAGGTGTTCCCAGGGCTCCCTGGGGTGGTGCTGGCGAAACTCTAGTCTGGGGATCTCTGTGCCGCCAGCTGTACGATTGCGGGTAATTTGTCTGCTCTAAGCTCCTCGTCCATAGTTCCTTGGGATTTTTGCCTCCCTAGCTCATGCGAAGGGCAAAAAGGGGGGGACCAGTGTGACTGCTGTCACAGGGAGTCGGGCCAAGGCTGGAGTCTCATGGTGGTAGCTCCCACAGTTTTGAAAAGCAGCAGCAGGAAAAAACTTTAGGAGTGAAACTAAAACTTTCAGTATCTCCTGTGCAACTGGAAGAGAAACCCCTCCTGGGAGGAGAAATGGTCTAGGGCTAATTGGAACGTGGATTCCTTCCTTTCTTCCCTCTTTTTAAGTGTCGTTGTTTAAACCAAAGGTGGAATAAAAGCTTCCACTGGAGTTTCTGAATGCTTTGTGCTGTGTGTCTGCCCCACCACCAAATCAAAACTCTTAAAAACCTCTGTGTATGCTAGAAAACATTTTGCTCTTGATATACCAGGGGTTTCTTAAAAGGATGCTGGTTTTGCTGCAGCATCTCCAACTGAGGCCAAAGTGTTGGCTGATAAATCACAGCAACCCCAGAAGCAGCAATAAAAGCAAACCTACGCCAGGGCAGGGGGTGTTATCGCAGTGTATGTACACCCTTAATCCATGGCCTGCAGGAGAGATCGGAATTCAAAAGGAGAAACTTGGAGCCCTGACCTTCTGCTGGAAGGGCTCTGCAGCTTCTGCGGTGACAAGGAGCAAACTGCTCTCAGATATGTCAGGAATGTAAATATTTTCCCCTCGAACACAACGCACAGCTCGTAGGTCAGTTTGCCGTCATGTGAAGCGTGATGCTGGGTTTCTAGGAAAGATGCTAGCTGAGCTCTTTTACAGAATAAAAGATAACTCGGGGAGCATGCGTGAGATGCGTTGGCCGTCGCTTTGGGTTGCTCCTGTTTTCTTGCATTAGACACTTGCAGGTGATGCCTTGCACAAGAGGATTTAAAAAAAAATCTTTCAAAGTCTCTGTGTCCTGTGGCAAAAGTCCTGTACTGCATAAAAAGCCATTTGAAATGGGCTGAATTTTCAATGGTTCAATTGAAGTTCCCATTTTGTGATGGAAATGGCTGTTACTAATTATCAGGGAGAGAAGTGAGGTGGCTTGAAAAGAGCTGGGGTTGGGGAGAAGCCAGGAATACTCCCTGCCTGTGCGGGCAGGGTGATGGAATGGCAGGCGAGATGGAGTTACAGGGAATTATTCATACCCTTGAATGAGCGTTGTGTTCATCCGGAAGATACACAGCAGAGCAAAAGACCTGAGGGTTTGCTGTAGCCAGTTCGTTGGAAACCTGTGGTCCTCATGCACCTGTGGCAGAGAAAAAAAATCCTGCGTGATGCTCCGAGGGAGTGGAGAGCACTGGGAATGCCAGATACCATGCATCTCGGTCCCCAAGGGGTATGTTCCCCATTAGAGGAAGAAGAATATATATTTTTAGCTTGCCCATGTGGATTTTTCCACGATAAATGGAGTTTTCCATGAGCAGCTCCTGCTTGCAGGTTGGGTGAGAACAAAGGTGGGGAGCAGCACCATTGGAGTCTGAAATATCCCCTGGGGACCGTCACCCACCCGCAGCCTGGCCAGGGCAGCTGCTCCTCCCCAGGAGCACCCGGTCCTTCGTCAGCCCACACCACGCTCTCCTGCTGGGTGATCTGCCAGAAACACGGCTGCCTTTGAATCTTTGGAGCTGCTGCAACATTGGACCGGCTAAATTCGGCTGTGAAAATGAGCCCAGTCCCCTGAACTGAGAAGAGCTGTGAATTAAGAGGAGAAAAAGAAAACCCCCCATGTTTTGCTCAAGGTGAGCACATGGATGTGAGCAGGGCTGAACCCCCTGCCCCTCTCCATCTCCCGCATCGTGCAGCTGCTTGGTTTCCTCTCTGGACTTAATTCCCTCAGCTTCATCTCACGCCCAGTCATCCCTCTCATCTCTTGGGCCTTATTCTAGGGCCAGTATTTTCTTTCCTGAGGCTATGGGCAGCTGCAGGAGCTGGCAGGGTGCTGCCAGCAAAGCCTGGGGATGGTGGTGGTGGGCAGAGGGGGCTGTGCTCCCCCGGGCATCACGGGTCTGCCACAGCATGGGAGGTGACACCACATTTCCCAAATAGTAGCATTAGTGACTGAGCATCCTCGCGCTGCATCCTGGCATTGCTGCTGCTAAAGGTACCCCAGGGTGGGCTGGGGATGCTTCTCCTCTGCGGTGGGGTCCTTGCTGTCCCCAGCTGGGTGGCACGGGGCTCGTCACATCAGGGGGTCCCGCTGGGTGGGCACGGGGGTCCGGGCTGCGTAACCTCACTCTCTCCCTTATAAACATCCCGTGGCTTGACAGGGAGCTGATATAAACAGCATCTCCACGTTGTAGCTCTTGTTTGGAGTTAGCGTTAAAAAAAACCCAACCAACCCAGGAAATAGCATGTATGCGGTCGGTATGTATTTATTCCTCAGGGGCTTGCCTGTGATTTGCACCGAGCGTATGGAACAAGTTGTGCTTGAGATGTTTGTGTCTGAGGCATCTGGAGATGCTGAGCTTCTGACGAGGAGGTGAAACCGTTCTGTTTCCACTGCGCCGCTCACTGCTCTGGGTAGAGCTGATGAGGCATCACTTGGGAGATGCTGAATTTTCCCCTGCAAACGTGTGGAGCTCCCAAAAGCCAAGGTTTTTGCCCAAATTGATCTAGAAACTTGGTCGAAGCAAGAAAATTGCCTGGACCAGCATTTCTGGCTGGTCTAAGTGATTTTTCAGAGCAACATTCTTTTTCTGCATGAGAGCTGCATTGGAGGTGCAAATGCAATCTCCATCTCTAATCAGAGAATGTTTCTTTAAGCAAAAATTGGTTCTTCAGCACCAGGTTATTCGCACACCATTAAATGCAGTAAGAAAGCAAAATTAACTTCAATACCAAGTTAGGGTCTCAACAGGTGTGGGGAAAAAATAAAAATAATCTGATAAAGCTGCACAAGTGACCAGATGTAAGCTCCTACTTGAAATCTGAGTACAAGGAGTACAAAAAAGGTATTAGCAAATTATTTGCCTGGGGAGAAGAATGCTGTTTTGCTGAAGTTTGTAAGTTTGGCCAAGTGGATTTGTCGTTTGTTGGGTTTTTGGTTGGTTTGTTTGGTTTTTTTTTCCTGAGGAAGCCAGTCTGGTTTTAGAGAGCCAAAGGAGGAGTTGAGTCGTTTTGTCCTGTAGCTCAGTTTTGGGGAGCAAACGTTGGCTGCAGAGGCTCAGGAGGGTATAATCCTCCTTGCTGCAGCTGGAAACATCTCCCCATTACTGGGCAATATCTGCAGCAATGAAGCATCCCTTTGGGCAACTGCCTCCTCCCGCCAGCACCTGCAGCTCCCAGGGTGCCAGAGACCTGCTGCACCCCAGGGCTGGGGATGTCCCTGGATGTGAAAGATCAACCTGTCCCAGGGCAGGAAGAGGCGGGGATGGCTTTGCATGGTTACCGTTGCTGTTTATCACCCTTTCCAACCGCTCATGGCAGAAATGAGTGGAAAAAAAGCCTTCAGCTCTCCTTATAAAACCCGGAGCCAGCAGGCTCGCCAGCCTTAGTAATGTGTCCTCCGTCAAACGTCTTATTCATTCATTCTGCAGCGGGGACACGTGAAAATCACATCATTTCCCCAAGGCAGAACAATAGCACGCTTGTCCCTAAAAAAATTTAAAAAAAAAAAAATCCCTCGCACTACCTAGCAGCAAGTCACCTGTCAGCTACGAGCAAGCTGGAACAGTGCTGAACTTTATGGGACCGAGCATCCACATGAGTAAAACTCAGGAGGAGCGACCTGAGGGCCGGTAATGCCTCATGGAGTTGCTCTGGCTCCCTGTGGTCCATAACTAACGTGGCCAGGCACGCTGTCCCCTTCCCTCCGGGATGGCATATCCCTGCTCCTAGGGAGGGGACGCACGGAGAGGGAAGGTCCACAGCAGATGATGCTCTGTCCTAGTTTCTTGCTCTTGTAAAGATGCAAAAAAGTGCAGCCTAACAGCTTTGACAGGCTGCTCCTGCCCAGCCAGGCAGCCACGCGCCCGGGCGAGGTCTTGTATCCGAGATAACTGATGCTCCCAGCTCGAGGTCCAGCTTTAACCTCAATGAGATGCACCCGTGTGCTTCAGCTCTTGCTGGGACTGGGGGCTGTGTACCAGCGAGCTCCTCTTCCTCTTCGGGGATGGGTCCCAAAGCCTGGATCTTCTTGCTTTACTCTGGCTGAGGTTTTTCCTGCTGTGTCTGACACTGAGGCATCTCTGGTCCTCCAGAGAAAGAGGAGAATGATGCCGAGTGGCCAACGAGCACCATCCACAGACACCAACATTTCTTCCATTTGTTTCCTCTCCCCAATCGCAGTTAATCTGCGTTAGGCTTCCTCCCTGCCTCCAGAGTCATCTAATACTTTTGAAGGTGTTTTGGGTTTGTTTTTTTTTTTTTTTTTTTTTTGTTCTCCAGCACTGACAGCTTTGATTCCCCAATCCATCGAAATGACTGTTCTCAAATTAGAAAGGCTGGCATCCAGCCTGGCTGCCACCGACACGTGGTTTTGCTTTGCGGGGTCTCGATGCCAGCAGCATCTCACGCAAAGGACGGGTTTTCTCTTGCCCCCTGACATCAGTGTGGAAGCAGCTTTGGCAGGGAGATGGTGGCAGGTGCCGCGGGGAGATGGGCCTCCCCGGCTTTTGCTTCAGTTGCAACCGAAAGGTAGAGGTGCTGGTGACAAGGACAGGCGTGTGGTGAGTTACTGGTTTGGCCAGTCCTCCCAGGAAAGTGAAATGCCGGTAGGTTGCCAGCTGTCCCAGAATCACTCCTAGTATGAGTCAGACATGAAGGTAAAAGCTAAATGAGTTCATTGCCCTCAAGTGCAAGGCTCCAGAGGCACGTTATCCTTCCTGGGATGGAAACCCAGAAATACAAGCGGGAATGGCCTTTTACAGCAGCGTGTACTTGCCGCAACCTCGTCCTCTGGCTAACCTCATCCTCCAGCTTCTGCCCCCAGAAACAGCTTTGGAGGTGCCCAGAGCTTGTCCTTGTGCCTGGAGCTTGTCCTTGTGCCCAGCTTTGAGGAAGTTTCATGGCAAGGCCAACTTTGCCACTCACTCGAGGTGCTTATTTTGGGTACCCGCCTATCCCAAACCTCTCTTGCTGTGCTGATTCGAGGTGAAGTTGTCACCAACCAGAAGACAGTGGTGCTATATGTTGGGTGTTTGCAGTCCTTTTGTGCCTGTAAGGGAAGCAGATAACTTCACCATGGGTGAAACGCTGCTGGCAGGCTGGGGCTTCAGCGTGATTGCTTGGCCCTTTATAACCCGTACGTCCGAAATCACACTAAGCACAGACATGGAGAAGAGAAAAAGCATCTATCTCCAGGAGGAGGTGAGATAAGCACCCTGCCGACAGACTGTCAGGGCAGGGACTTTCGTTCCCCTGTGTCCCCCATCTGCTCTAGCCCCTCGTGCTGGTCTGGCCGTGACCTCCCCAGGACCTTCTCTGGTGACGGCAGCATTTTGTCTGCTAACCACGTGAGGACTGACCTAGTGATGGCTGGCTGCACCAGCACCCTCCCGGGGCAAATATATTTATTCAATTGTAGCTCAGAAACCCATCTCCAGCTGGAAACCCCTCCGGCACAGGACATGCAGTGATGGCAGGGGCCGTATCCTGCACAGGCACAGCCCAGGCACCAGCATCAGGGTCTGAGGCTGCCCATCAGCTTTTCCAAACTGCCATTCCCCCCACCAAGTCTGGGTGCATACGCCAGAAGGAGAGCTCTGGCAGGGCATTTACACAATGGGGCCAAGGAGGTGACCTTGCTGCATGGCAGCTCCCTCTTTGCCTCCTGGGCCTGGCACTGAACCAGCATAAAAACACCAGCCGGTGCCCCTGGTTCAAGGGAAAGTGTTGGGGCAGGGAGCGAGCCGCTGCAGGGCTGAGACCGAAGGACTTTCGTGGATCTGAAGCACTGGTTCAGTAATTTGACCTCCTCCGCTGCACTGCCGCAGGGAGGCTTTGGCGGAGCGGGGACGTGCGGTGATGTAGAGTACAGTGTGTACGTCGCTCATGCTGACAGCAGCATGTTCTCACTCATTGCTCTGCTCATCTATATCCTCCAGCGAGGCTGCCGCTAACATCCTTCTCCCCGGGCCACAGAGGAGCGCAAGCCTCCGCAGAAAACATCTGGCCATCCTGTTCCGCCAGCTCTCTCCTCTGTGAGTCCCTGGAACAAATCAGGCACCGGTGGGCTGAATGAAAAGCCATCGTACATGAAATAATTCCCCCGCTGGGATGTCTGCAGGGCACTGGCGCTCCATGTCCCTGGAAGGGCTCATCTGGCCGATGCTTTAACAGCAGAGGGATGTTTTTGGCGAGATGATGCAGTAACTGGATAGCTGGAGGGGGGGGGGGATGTTCTCCCTGCGCCTACGGCAGCTGGATAAATCCCCCACAAAAGGGAACAAGCTCAGAGGGTGTTCAGGGACCTCCTCTCTGTCCAGCATCTCCCAGAGGTTGCTGGGTCTCGTGGTGGTTTTGAGGCTTGGGGTGCATGATGTGTCTTTAAACTGACCTATATGGCTATAGAGACACGAGGAGTGCCTCGGAGGCGGTATTTTCCCCCAGCTCTGCTTCGGTGGAGCCCAGCAGCACTGTTCTGAGTCAAGGCTGTGCAAGGTGCTGGACAAACGTAGGGTGGGAAATGACCTCGGTCCCCAGGGGCTCATGGGCCAAAGGACAAGACCAAACAGGTCAATAGCACGAAGAGAAGTGGAAAAAAACTCCTTTTCCCCCCAAAGTGAGTACTTCTGTATCACAAACAGACATCGAGATGAGGTCAGAGTTGGCCATGAGGTTTTTTTAACTAGGAGGGGGGGTGATATTTAAAGGAAGATGCTGCAGGGGGGTCTAGACGTACAGCAAACAAGGGTCAAATCTTCTTTTGTGTTTAACATGCAGGAGCGGTTTTTACCCAAATGACCTGAAACTCTTCAGAGAAATGCCAATTTGGCCTGTATTCAACTAGGATGAGGAATACCAGAAAGAGAGAGGAGGAGATTTATTTTTCCACCCCCCGCCCCCCTATAAGAGGCCAACCCTGGCCGGACTTCCCTGGTCATGGGATAGCAGTTGGAGAAGGAACAGGGAGGAGAAAAGGGCAATTGTAAGGCCTCCCGAGAGGTTGGGAGAGTTTTCTAAAGGTGAAACAAAATAATAAGAGGGACTCTTAGAGGTGGTGGTTGTTTCTTTTCCATGGTTTAAGATTTTGGGAGGGTGGGGCAGACACCCCTCTATTGATGGTACCTGGCAAGAGGGCTGTGAAAAACTTGTTTATGAAAAAAGAAATATGCAGTGTTTTCCACTATAGACAAAAATCCCAGTGTTTTGTCTCCTTGCCCAGCCCTGAGCGGGACGGTGGAGGAAGCAGAACGTGCTTGAGCGCGGGGGCCAGGCTGAGTGTCACATTGCCAGGGACCAGGGCTGCCCGAGGTGAGGCTGCAAAGGGGGTTTTCTAGATAGGTCCTCTGGAAAGGAGGTCCTGTGTCTGGCTGATAGGAAAAAGACAGGCAGAGCTGTTTGGTGTGTGGTTTTGGACAGGAACACTGCTCCTGGCCCTGAGCTCAGCTGAGGGATGCTGTGGGTGCTTCCGCTGTGGGGTGATGGCCCCCATTTGCTCCCTCTGAACAGAGTAAGGGGGGTGGCTTGAGCATCCAGAGCTGAGGCAAGCACCTCCAGCCTTCAGGTATCATTTGAGGCGATGGGGGGATGGTCGATATACTCCGCAGGTAGATGTTCTCGCTGCGGGACTGGCAACCAGGCGTGAAGGGAAGGCATCAAGGTGTGCATCAGGGATGGGGATGTCTCTCGGGGTTAATGCACAGAGCAGAAATCAGAGCGCTAGGCTTGGAAGCAGCAGCAAGAGCTGCTTTCGCAAAGCAACGACAGTTTTTGATCTGAAAAGACCCGTTTTAGTGCAAGCAGCCCCTTTCCTGCGCGGGTTTCCCGTGCTCGCTGCCTGTGCTTTTGCTGCGCTCCACGAGGTGGCAGAAGGACCATGTGCAGCACCGTGCTCTTGGTGTGGTTGGGAGTTTGCAAAACAAGACAGGATTTGGGGCTGGTGTGGGGACACCTCTCCTTCCCCAGAGCTGCTCACTAGGGCCCTGTGACATGGGGGACCTGCGATGCCCCCATCCCGGGGTGCACCCCAGGGTGAAATCCGACTTGCACTGGGAAAAGCTGCAAGGAAGCGAGCCTGCGTCTGGCTGGAGCTTTATCAGAAACGCCAACAAAGAAGAAAACCACAGCTACAGACACACGGGAGGTTGTTCTTTTATGAAGTGGAACACGCAGGGATGGACTATAAAGTTTCCCTTTTCCTATCAATCCAAGGATTGTGGCAAGACAGCTCTGCCTCTCGCACTGCCTTGGTGCTTCTCAAGTCCAGAGAAGTCCATCGTGTCCTGTAAACCACCCTTCACCCGTTTCGAACCATGTCACAGATGCTTATCCTTTGCCAGCCCACTCTCGTCGCTGTTATTCCTGGGCTGAAGTGGGCTTGGCAGCTCAGAGGGAGGGGGGGACAGGACTCATATGACTCCCTCAAAACCACGCAAACACAGCCAGGCTTCTGGCTTCCCCTCCAGCTTGCTCACTCAGCCTGCCTCAACGGCTGGAGGAAAAGAAAAACAGCTTATGTTCATTTATTACAGCGTGTGACACAAGGGCGTTGATAGGCAAATGACTTATCCGAGCATCTCTGGTGGCCGCGCGAGGTCAGCTGTATCTTGCGGAGCCAGCGTGTCACAGGTCGTGTGTGCGGTTTAGAGAGCTTTGCTGGGGGGGTGTTTCGTGCCAGCTCGCTTCCATCGCCTGCTCGGTGCTGTGCAAGTCGCGAGGTCCCTGCTTACCTCTGCAGGGCCAAGGCCTGGCATTGCTGGGAGCTTTTTTAGGTACAGGGATGTGATGACAACTTGCAGGGGCTTTGGAGAGGTGGCTGGCATTTAACAGGCTAGGAGGCACAGGCACATCTGGCAGGCACAGAGGGCTCTTGCCCTGCCCATGAGTCTGGGATGGCAGTGGTGCGACAGAGGATGCAGGCTAGGACCTGACCGGGGGACCTTGGTGCAAAGCTGCTGCTGAGATGCTAACGGAGAGCTTCCCGGGCAATGCTCAGATGAAGGACCTCATCCCTCCATATTTCCACCCCCCAGACTGCGCTGCAGCCGACTGATGATCTCGAGTGCAAGTTCACAGGAATACAAAGGGCAGGCAGAGCCCAGCTGTGCCCCCCAGCACCTCCCACGATCCCCCTGTGCCCCAGCCAGGTCTACTCAGGCACAGCCGTCCCTGCCCCAGCTGAAAAGCCCTGCCCTGCAGCGCAGAGCCTCGGGGCTGGGTAAGCCGCGGAGGATGCTAGGTTGCACTACCACTGCATGGTATATATTCAATGTATATATAATGTGTGCATCCCGCAGTGATGCGAGTGGCTCCAGCTCCACCCGGGCGAGCAGCACCTCAGCGTCGTTGCCCGCAGGGGCAGGCTGTGAGAGATGGAAAAAGGACGAGGGCTGATGTTGGCTCTGTGGCCTGGAGCCGCGGACAAGCAGGAATGGTGGCTTGAACCCGCTTGTCAGACGCGGTGTCAGATCAGCAGGGAGCAGCCCTCTGGGCTGTCGCATCCCCAGGGACGGCGGGTGCCTGGGCTCTGGGATGCTCCCCGCCTTCCTGCCGGCGCCCCAGGGAGTGGTGCCAAGCCAAGATAATGCAAGGAGCTTTCTGGATTCAGGGAGCAGATAATTGCAAGAAGGATTCTTTCCTCACCCTTCCCTTTCTGCAGTGTCTTTACATTTAGAAGAACAACTCTGCCTTCCCTCCTGCTCTGAGCCCTGGCAGGTGGCCACCTCATCCCAGCAAGGCGATGGGAGCCATCAGCCAGCAGCACGTTCAAAAAAGGACACCAAGGAATAATGGTGCTCACTGGTGGTACGGGGCAGGGATGGACGCGTGGAAACTCATTACAGAGCCGATCGACCGGCGAGGCTCTCCTCAGGCGACCTTGCTGGGAGCGCTCGCACGGCGCCGAGGCTGCCAGCTGCCTCCCTCCCGTCCTTCCCATCCCTCCAGGGGTGCATCTGCTGGGCAGAAAAGCAGCATGCTCTGTCCTCTGTAGCTGGAAGGCGTCTCACGTCTTGAACAGGGAGGGCAGTGAAGCACTGGGACAGACTCAGGAGCAGCCAGGGAACCTCCTGGAAGCTGGAGATTCAAAATAGAGCCGAGAGCAGGGCAGCGGGCTGGAAGCAAGCTGCAGCTCAAAACAAACCCTGTGGCTGGTGCCCAAGCCACCCAGCTTCGGAGCAAAGAAGGGTGCTGCCAAAGAGCACGGGAAGGCTGGCGTGGGGACAGCTGCCACGGCAGGCACGGCCAGGAGGTTGGTGGCAAGAATGGAGTAGGTCTCCTTTGAGGGCAAACCATCACAGGGACCTGCTTCTGACTCTCTGCTGGTCGGTCCAAAAGCCAAGCCACAGCAGGTAGCACGGAGAGTGGTAAAAAAAGCCAAAGGCACTGCCCATCCGCTCGTCCCTAGTCTTGGAGCCCATCTCCTGGGTTCTGCACCGTTGGTTCCATGGCAGCATCTGCCCCATCGTACGCCTGCCCAAATTTGCTCCGGTGCAAGACATGCCTTCCTGCTTCACAACCTTGCTTGGAGTAAAGGCTGGGCATCGTCTCTGAGCAGGATGCACCTGGGCAGGGCTGGGAGCGTTGAAGATAAATATTTGTTTCAAGGTTTATTGAAAACAGAGCAATAGTCTGAAAACATCCCACAGTGTGGGTACACACCAGCAGACAGTGACTTAGGCACAATAAACCTGTAGAGACCTAGCAAATTCGCTCAGAACAACTTTCAGCCTCTGCAAAGGAAAAAAAAAATATATAAGGCTAATAGGCAGGGTGGGGAAGGGAGAGTTTTGCCATCAGGGCATCTCGGTGTGGTTGCAGAGGAGTGCAAAGCTGCTCTTCAACAGCAGTGACTGGCCCTGATGACTGCCCTCCAGGGTGAAATACACTTATTTTCCGCTTAATGGCTCAAAAAGTCATGTCTCCCTCCTGGTCAGGTGCCAGGTGTAGCTTATCTCTGCCCCTCTGCTGTGTGACATGATGCTCTTCAGGACAGGCCTGAGAAGTGTGTTGTCTGCAAGGTTTTAGGGTAAAAAGGATTTAGGTTTTAGGATTTTCACGTTAGATAGCTCTTTCCGTGGACTCCCAGCTGCTTGGTTCCTGTTGGCAGTGTTTAAATAGCAAAGCAAAGGAGATCAGCTTTGTTTGAGACCCAGTGCCTGGGAGCAGCCCTGGGAGGCAGAACCCCAGCAAGCTCCAGCCCGTGTGCCCCAAGCCCCCGTTGGGTGAGGTGTGGGCACCCGGGGCACACAGGGATTTCCAGAGTGAAACCATCCCGTCTGGCTGTGGTTCAGTCTGTGAGGTCTGCGTTGGGGTCCTCTGCCTTTCCTTGCATCGTGGAAGGCGTCGAGCCCCTTCCTGGTCCTTTGTCCTGTCTGCTGCCTTGGGTGGGTTGAAAAGCAAAAGCCAGCTGTGGTGGCTTGCACGGGCGGTCAGGAGGACCTCCAGGAGGGTTTCTGGTTTGGGGTTTCCCATGGGTGGGAATGGCCTGCTTTTCCTGTTCCCAGCTACAAAGCCTTTTCCAAGCCGTTTCCAGGCTTGGCTTCTCCTCTTCTTGACACCTGGGGATCTCCACCGATCTCCAGGGACCTGCCTTTGGTGTCCTTCAGACAGGTTGAGTCCTGCGCTGTCGTCCCTTTCGTTACGCTGTCTCCCCAGCATCACCTCTTAGCAGACAGGCGGTGGCAAAGGAGAGATGTTTGGGGTCTGTTTCTCCTCTGCGGGGATATCAGCCTCTTATCGTGGTGGAGACCCCTCTGGGCTTTGCAGAGCAGGAACGAGTTCAGTGATGACAGCCTGGGCCTTCAGACAGCCTGGAGCAAACGCCCGAGACGTGCATAAGCGGCTTCGTTTCCCAGGCGGTTAGCTCTCTAAAACTGTGTTTAATTTCTGACCCTGCTAATTGTCTGAACAGGAACATCCAGTTAGTGCCCGTACCCCATAACTCTGATCTTCTTCACGTCTTGGTAGGTCCTCGGGCTGTTTCCAGTGTGACCGGCAAAGCCTCCAGCTGCTTCCACAGCGTTGCTTTCTGCATGGATGGTGTTAATCCAAGTCCCCTCTGCAGGCTGGGATCCCAAGCACAGCATAATTACATTTAAGATTTAAAGAGGGGCGGGAAGGGGAAGATAAATTTTTCAGGATGACCCCCTTGGGCATTTGCTGGGATCGCTTGAGTTTGGTGTCTGCAACAAAACTTCCAGTTCATCGTTGTCAAAATGGTGTGAAGGACTCTAGGTATTGTTGCAAAGTGAATGGGACTATCCTGGAATAGTGCAGCTGGTTCATGCCATGCTTCGATGAGAGATTACTATGGCTTACGCCAAAGACCTCTGCCAGTGATGACAGTCCTCAGGCTATTCCAGACTATTGCAGTGAAGGGTATTGGAAGATGTGGGTTAAAGCCCAGCCCTCCAAGACAGGCTGGGCCATAGTCTCCAGAGGGAAGCGGTAGTTTAAGATGTGTTTAAGGTGTGTTGAACCGTTGGTCTCTGGCATAACTCCTACATCAGTGTTAAAGTTGGTCGTGAACTCTACCCTGAAGGTGTTTCCCAAACCGCATCTCCCAGACCGTGGCCAAGAGTCCTGTGTGGTCACCACAGCCCACCTGTCCTGAATCAGTCTTTGTTTCCATCCATGGGTGCTGGGTTTCAATAGGACATAATCCATTATAACACCTGTGTCTGAAGTGACCTTGAATTTGTGTTGATTTTGTAGAGATTTACCTGTGTTTGCTCAGCTACTGTTTACCTTTGTAATTCCTCCAAGCTGTAAAGGGTGATGGCCTTTGCCAATATTTTACCACCTGTCCAAAGGCAGATGCTTGAATTATTTTTTTTTTTGATCACTGCAAATGATACATTCCCACAGGACCAAGCTCACCTAGTCTGCTGGGGAAAATCTTGTTCCTGTGAAAAAAAAAATTAATTTCTGGTGGGAACTCTCCCAGCTGGCTCTCTGTTAGGTGAGTGTCTGGGTTTGTATGAAGGGATTTGCTCCTTTCGAAAGGCCAGCTGGGAGCAGAATAGGGATGGTTCAGTCTCGCTCGTGTTAGTAAAACAGGTGAGGAAAATGGAAATAATTCCTGTTATGCAGGAATACAGGGATATGGATAGATCCATATTAGAAAAATGGGGGTAGGTAAGAGAAGGGAGAGGGTGTGTGTCCTACTGTGTTGCCATCCAGCCTAAAGCTCCATAACGTTCACATGGTTAGGAAAAAATGTCCTTATAGCTTCCACCCTATAGATGATACTCCCCAAACTTTGTGATGATAGTTTTCTAATTGCAGTGAATGCCAGAGCATCGTTTTCTGTGATAATTAACGTCAAACAGCCATTTTTTTCTTTGGGGTCATTCCAAACAAGATGTAGTCATGCTGTAACATAATTAAACCGTCGTATTAATAGATAAAACCCGTAACGATCCCTCACGGGTCACGTACAGAAATAGCAGTGGCATTGTACACCCCTCCCCTGCTCTGCTCCGGCGTGACGGAGATGATAGGAGGTCTTTGTAAAACTGCCGAGAAGCTAAGGGAGAAGGAATGCCATCCCAGCCCCGAGAGATCTCATGACTTAGAGATGATTGCAGGGACGTGGTGGGAGAGGCGGAGGCACCGTGAAATTGCCTCTGCCAGCAGCAAAGGCTTCCTGAGGGTCAGCAGCGATGTGTTTGCTGCTGCCGTGTTTGTGGGAGCTGCCCTGCTTTTGCCGTGCTCCTGTGAATAAGGGTCTTGTGTCCTCCCTGCCTGTGGCTTGGAGATGGGCTGGAGCTGCTGGTGGACGCTCCTGGTCTGACTCCAGCTGGCTTTTGGAAATTATTACAGCTCAGACAGGTGCTTGGGATGACCGTATGCTGATGGAAACCAAAACACCCATCAGAGTCATCCATGGAGTGAGGTCCAACCTGGTCTAGTGGGAGGTGTTCCTGCCCATGGCAGGGGGGTTGGAACTAGATGGTCCTCAAGGTCCCTTCCAACCCAAACCATCCTGTGATTCCCACCCCTGAGGCTGCGGGTGCACGCTGTGCTGCAGTCTCCCGGCATGGTGATCCACCACAAAACAGTGCTTGTGTAAGGTGGAAGCAGCGTGGTGTGTCCTTCTCCTGCATCCCCAAGGGCCGCTTGACTGGCTGATTCCATGGCAGCTGCTTTTGTGCACCAGCGCGAGGTTTACATGCAGGGTGGTGGGAACCTTGCGTAGGTGTGTCTTCCCTTTGCAGCACTTGGGGCAGCTTTTTGGAAAATAAGGCATTATTACACTTAGAGAAATGTGGTTTTTTCCCCTTGGTTTGGCCAAGCAGGGTCCTCTGCACCTGAAGATGCTGGGCTGGAAATGACAATGAGAGAGTGAGATTGCTGGCTGGTTTCACTGGGGTGACATTTACTATCTTCAGAGGCAACCGAATAGTATCTTCATCCATCATTTTTTGTTGAAATTTGCTTATAAGAGGATTGGTTTACTTCCAGGTATCAGAAAAAAAACACTGTAAAACAGATGGAGAAGGTCCAGGCTGCTTGTCCTGTATATATCAGTTCACAGTTGTCTTACAAAAGATTGCTGAGAACTGCAAAGATAACAGCTCCTGTGAACATTATTTTCGAAAGAGCAGCCCTGCATCTAGAAGGGCATGTTTCCCTTAAAGAAGGCACCCCAGAAATCCCATTGTTTTATCATCTGGCAGGACTGAAAATCAGAAATTGAGCCCAAGCTCCATCCGTACCTGGTTTCCCAAGAGAGGCTCAGCTTGTGACACTTCTCTCTCCCATTTTGCTATCCAGGTGCCTGGACCCCCAACTCAACTGGACTTGAGGTCTGGTTGAGCCTCCAGCTAACAGGAAGCACATAACTCCCCTTGTCTTTTGCATCCCCATTCCCAACGTCTACCCCACGCACGTGTGGTCACCGCAGGTGCCGGTGAGCTTCGTGTGCGTGAGTGGCTCTGGGTTGGGTTTTTCTTTCTTTTGTATGAGTTCGTATGATTTGGGAGCCTTTTTTGTGGCTGGATGGTGGGGGAAAGAGCTGTGGGCAGGCGGGTTTAATTGTCCTCCTCAGAGCAGAGAATTGCTGGAAGCCGGTGGCTGCTGGCTCTGAACCGCTACAAAATCCAACAAACTGCTTTGAAAGAGGGGAAAAAAAAGTTTTTGCTGGTTCATACACCACCGAGCTGGGGGAGAAGTGATGCAGTTCCCAGGCTAACGTAATACTGGAAATTCATCCCATGGACCTGCAGCTAGGATGTTTCCCACCCAGTGGTTTTCTGGCTAAACCAGCACTTTTTGGGGGTGTTGGCAGTGCTGAGCACTTGCATTTTTTTTCACATTTTCGCTGCATAGCAGGCCACATCTTCCCGATTTTATGCAACCTCCTTACCCTTTTGGAGAAGAAAGCATTCGGATCTGGGCTGCACAAACCCCAGTGTTGGAGCTCCTGGCCAGGGACAGCCCCTGGAACAGGGTCTCGTTGTGATGTTCATTAGTATCTATTGAGCCGCTCCGCTGTTCAGATGCAGTGGGGCGCACACAGGCTCTCAAACAGGCTTACATAAGGAGCAGCCCAACTGATGTCTGGCCCCTGCCAATAAACTAATTGCTTTTGCCAGGACCGCATCTCTGCTGGAATTGGAGCTAGAAATCAATTTCTGGCTTCCAGCGAAGATCATGTGTTCCTGCTATCCAGCTCAACATTGCATCTGTAATCATCACCTTTTCTGTGCAAAATTTGTCCAAGTTTGGATACAAAATCCTTTACTGGCTCTCTGTTTATAGAGTTATATCTCATCTTTGTTTCAAGTGAGTTACTGGGGTGGATAATTCCCTGCGCCTTTGGGCAAGCGCTGCAGCTGAGCAGCAGGGAGGCTGGTCCCACCGGGCAGAAGAGTTTTCCTTTCCAGTCGTGCTCCCTGTTAACATACCTGTCAGAAAAAAAAAAAAAAGAAAAAAAAAAGTGTGGTTAATATTGATATTTGCTCTGATGAAGATGACAAACAGGTTTCTTTTAATACCCAAGGCCTGGGGAGTTCCTCCTTAGGGACACAGGGAGCATTTGCCTGAGCCAGAGACCAGCTTTGGATTATTGCCACGTAGATCCCTTTGGGTACGTGGTATGTTTAACATTTTTCTTAAAATCCTTTCAAACCCTCTTTTCTCACTAACCGTAAATGAGAGGACCCCCGTGTCCTATTTAATCTGTTTGCAACAAGCAGAGCACAGCTTCCCGAGTCGCTGTGAGAGGGGTTAGCGAAGGCGGGAGGCCAGTGCCCAGCGTAGCTGTACTGGTGGAGGGAAGCCAAGCGCTCTTGATTTTTCTTTACAACGCTTTTGGCCGGGAGAGGTGGGGTGGAAATTGGTGGAGCAAGATGAGGCACAGCAGAAAGAGCAGCAGGGCAGCAGAGGCTGGCGGTGGGGCAGGACCCACCGTGCTGGGGTCGGTTCCCCTGGGTGGTGGGCAGGGACAGCATCTCCCGGGGATGCTCAGCCCCCTCCCAAGCCCCGTGGCCTGACTTCCCCGGGGAGTTTTGTTTGATTCGCACTCCCTGCATAAAGCAAACACCTCCTTTACACCCAGCCGAGCAGAGGGGGTCTGGGGCTGCCTGCAGCCGAGGGCAGGACCCCGGGGGCGGGCAGGACGGGACCCAGGGGGAGGGCAGAGCTGCCGGGCGGGTGTCGGGGCGGTGCTGCCCGGACCCAGCCGCCCTGCCCGCAGCTCTGCCCGTGTCTCTGGGCAGGCAGGGAGGTGGGGCTGAGCTCTCCCCCCTCCCTTCCCTCCCTCCCTCCGCCAGCATCCCGGGGAGCGCGGAGCCCGCGCTGGGGTGGAGAGTAACGGGACCGGCTTCGAGCCCTGGCGGAGGAGGAGATGGGGAGGAAGCTGGACCTCTCCAAGCTGACCGATGAGGAGGCCAAGCACGTTTGGGAAGTAGTGCAGCGAGACTTCGATCTGCGGAAGAAGGAGGAGGAGCGGCTGGAGTGAGTGTCCGCGCCCCGGTCCCCGGCGGGGTGCGAGCGGGTCCCGTCCCCCGTGGGTGCGGGTGTGGGGATGGAGCCCGCACCTGGCTGATAAACCCATCCCGCTGCTTCACCGGTGACGTTATCAGTGGCCAGGTGACGTTATCAGCGGCCAGGTGACGCGTCCGGGCGGCCACCACCGGCGGTGCTGGTCTGTGTCACCCTGGCGGGTTCTGGGGACAAGTGTCTGGGAAGTGTCCCCGTGGAGCTGTGATGCTGGCATGGGTCTCGGGGAGACCTGGCCTGGGAGCAAAGCGGGGGATCAGGGTCTCTGGCTGCTGGTTTATGGGGTGGTCCTCAGGAGGGGTATTCATGGGTACAGTGGGTCCTGGAAAAATAACTGAGAGCGGTAGTAAACCTGTTGTAGTGCTTTAATTATGCTCTACAGGGAGCCGTGCTGTTCTGGGAAGGTTTTAGGGAGCTACAGGTTGGGAAAAGATTGAAAATCACTGGGGCAGCAAATGGATGTACCGATCTTCTAAGTTCTCGTAAACAAGGCATTGGCCAAAAGTGCTGTTTAGAAAAATGTTCGGTCAGATTAGATTAAACGTTGATCATTAGAACTTGTGGGGCTTTAGGCCTTGTTCGTTAACTATGTCAGGCACCAAACTTAATTTCTTAACTTTATTTTAAGAAGCTGCACCATCCCAGTGGAGGGTCTGACCAAGTTCTCGTTATCCCGAAGGGATGGCCCGCGCTCCCAGGGTGGGTTTGGGCAGTGCTGCCCTCCCAGTGAGCCCTCAGACCCTCCGAGCTCTGAATTTTCTGATCCAGGGCTGGTGCCAATGGCACAGTGATGCTCTGGGGACTGGGAGCTCACTGCTTTCTCTGTCAGATACAAAGGGAAAGGTGAAGTGTGAGAGTCATCCTTCCTTTGGGATATCTGCATGTGAGCTCTTGAAGAATCCTCTGAAAGCTCACCATCATGGGTTTCCATGCAAGGCTGTGTGGGAGCCTCTCCGCTTACACCATTAGCCGCGAGAAGCCCTCAGTTGGATATTTATTGAACCTCCTGTTTTTTTGAGCCTCCTGATTTTTTTTTTTTTTTTTTTTTTTTTTTTTTTCCTAAGAAAACCCAGCCTGTGTGGGAGGCAGAGATAATTCAGTATCATCATCCACTGCCTTCCTCTGCTGGTAGCTCTGAAGAGCAGGACTGAGATCAGACGAGGGTATTTAAGAAAAATTATCACCCTGGAAAGGATGAATGTCTGCCTTGTGATGGATCTGAGCTCTGCCTAGGGGAAGGAGGTGGGGACCCATGTCCCTGTGCCCTGCAGCACAGAAGGGGATGAGGTGAATTCCTTCCCTACTTGACCCTGGTGCCAGACTGGTTTATCTGGGTCCACTCTGATGCCCTGGAGGCTCCCAAATTGAGTGCTATGGTATGGGAGGTGTGAGAGGTGTGTGCAGGACAGGGGGAAGGTCTCAGGATGCTTCTACCCTGCTGCTATCTCCCCTAGAGCAGCCAGTTATGGCTTTTTTTTTTTTTCTGTAATACCTGGCACAGACCAGACCCTGGGAAGGTCTGCCACACTCCTGCATGCCGGACACGGAGCTACATGAGCGTTTTCTGCCTGTAACAAGCTGGGACATGATGTGAGGTTAGGGGAGACCCCGCAGCCGTTCACCCTGTGCTCTGACCATCCACATTTGCTTTTCTATTCATTTGCTTTCCTATTCACTGGGCTTGTCTCAACCTGCAAGCCTTGAAGAAATGTTCCCCCCTGCCCCAGCTTGGTCTTTTTCTTCCTTTTCTGCTACTTCTCTGCATTTTTTTTTTTTCTGGCAGAAGCTATTCACCCACAATGGACAATGGCTTCAGCTGGCCAGAAACTGCACAACCATGCGAGGGTAATGCTTTGCCCGAGAAATTAAATAATGGCTACTTTGTGGGGGCTCTTCCTGCATCCTTCCATAAACATCCCTGCCAGCAACCCCTTGTTTTTGGGATGGCTCACTGCATCTCTCCTGGAGCCCAGCTGGACCAACCCCACTGCTGCTGATTTATTCTGCCATGAGCAGAGCAGGGAAAGGGCTGGCTTGTGCTCCTGCCAGAAAGAGGAGATGAGAGGCATATGGTTCCTGCGGGTTTTAAACTGGTTTGGCCAAGACTTGCCCTTCCTTCTGCAGGTCTTGTGGGCAAGGGAGGGGAGGTGAAGGGATCCGACCGGTCTCTTGGAACCAGAAAAAGCAGTCCAGTGAAAGATGGAAACAGCCTTAGCACGGGAGTGGAAAAGGAGCGCTGAGCCCAACCCAAGGGTTTTCTGTTTGGTGGGTTGTTTTCAGTAGGGACATATACATCTACCGATGAACATTTTCACCAGGTTGTTTGAAACACCGCTAGGATTGTGAATAGCCAAATATAAAAAGTAGGTGCCCAGTGCAGCCTTTATTCTGATTTCGACATGTCCCAGATCCTCAGTTAATGCAAGCTGGTGTCACTCCAGCGTAACAGCAAACGCAGCCTGGTGCGCTGGCAGCGAGCTGGCGACAAGTCAGAGAAAAAAAACCACAAGAGCTGATCCCTAAAGTGCAAACTGATTTCGTTAAACAGAGATTAGCTTGATCTACGTTCACATCTTTGTTCCCACCGCCAGCCACATCCCTGCTCTCGTGGCCATCCTGGCACGGCGCTGCCACACCAGCGAGGCTCCTGCTGCGGTCAGCCTGGCGTCAGCCCGGCTCCCCGGTGGCTGGGGGCACCGGCAGCATCACCAGAAGCCTCGTGGTCTACTCTGTGCTCCTGAAGCAGCCTCCAGACCTGATTGCTTGAGGTTTTTTGGCCCAGGCTGACTCCTCCTCTGCAAAATGCAGCTTCCGAACCCTGCCTAGACAGAAAACAACCTTCTAGGACCTTCCCTACAAGTCAAACATTGCCTCTCAGCCGTAGCCCCAAAGGCAAACATACCTGAGGCAGTGCGTGGCATGGGGAACAAAGAGAAAGCTTTTGGGCAGCCCGACGGGGGGCCCTCCCTCCCCTCCCCGGTTTGGCAGGCTTCTTAGCTGGCCCTGGCTGGGGGTTCTGCCTTGCGCAGGCACCTTCTTGCACGGGGACTGGCTCTAGCAGCCGGGGCTGGGCAGCAAAGGAAGCCTGTAGTGATGGGCTGCCAGGAGAAGGTGCTTTGGAAAGTGCTCATGTGAGCCGGGCTTGCACAGGACTGTCGTGAGCACCTCCTCCTGCCGCTGTCCTCGGGACAGCCAGGACCTCGTTGCACACCACTTCTGTCCTTGATAAAATTCTCTGCTGAATTTAGCACTGAAGGACCAGATCAAAACCCCTTTTAATCCTTTTTAATCTCAGATTGCTTCTTTTATAAAACAAAACAAAATAAAACTGATAATTCCAGAAAGCTTTTCAATTCCCAGCTGGACTTCAGGCTCAAAGATTGGCTTAGGTTGGGGTGCAGCCAAAGATTTCAAGAAGAGCCGCTCTCCTGAGATTCCTGGGGTTTATGATCAGTACCCTGTGAAGGAAACGGGACAGGTTCTTGGCACAATCAAATCTAATCTTAAATTTAACAGCGACAGATCCTAATGTATAAATAACCTGTCCTGAATCTGGAGCCCACTGCTTTGTTCAGCTTGTTTAACTCATGAGATGTTGTTTATTAGAGTTGCCTGACAGCTGTTCCTGCAAGCTGCGGGACTTGGGATGTTCCCTGGAAAATCATTCCTGAAATGACTGGGGTGTGACGGGCTTTGCCACGTGAGAGTTTGCAGTGAAATGCTTAACGAAACCGCGTCCCTGTGCTTTGGGATGTTTTCTGCAGGGAGCTGAAATGCAAGATCGACCAGGAGAGCAGCAAGAGAGAATTCCTGACAAATCAGTCCCACCTCAACCAAACCCACTGCGTCCACTGCCTCCAGCCCTTCAAGTTCCTGCTGAACAGCAAGCGGCAGTGCCTGGACTGCTCCTTCTACACCTGCAAGAACTGCAGCCGCTACAACAAGAAGGAGCAGGGCTGGGTCTGCGATCCCTGCCGCCTCTCCAGGTACCAAGGGAGAGGGGCAAGGCTGGAGAAGAGTTGGCCAAACTCAGCATCCCTTTTTGCTGGGTCGTGCTGGGTAGAAACCAGGCTGTGTTTTTGTTACGGGACAGTTTCTGGGTGAGGGTCTGGTACCGTGCGCACACCCAGGTGGGCTCACCTGGACGTGCATTATCTCTTTGGGCAGGATCGTGAAGATCGGCTCCCTGGAGTGGTACTACGAACACGTGCGGTCCCGCTTTAAGAGGTTTGGAAGCGCTAAGGTGCTGCAGTCCCTCTACGGCAGGCTGCAGCCGGGGCCAGGGCTGAACTCTGCGTTTCTAGGTGAGGAGGAGCGCCAGGGTGTCTCCTGCCCTGCTGTGCAGGGGGTGCCTGGCATCACCGCGGTGGGATGTGCACCAGGGCAGGAACATGAGCATTGGCACCACGGGGGTTCCAGACCATGCAAAACATTGTGGGGAAGAAGCAAGAGTGTGTTCGTACTGGGAGCAGCACAGCAGATGTTCTTGGTGGATTTTTTTTTCCCTTCTGTTAAGGTTTAAGGTTTTACCACAGACTTGAGAATATCTTATGCTTAGTTTTAAAAGTCTGATGCCCTGCAGTTTGCAAGAGTTGCAGCTCTTGGTTTTCTTTATTTGAGCTCTTTTCATCACTTGTGAGAAAAGAGAGCTTGTGACATTAACCCAAATTCAGCCTGAAGATCCAAGGCATCCAGCTGGCTGGATAAAGCCAGCACTCTTTTTTTTTTTCCCCTATCATCTAATGGTGTTTACAACCAGTCTGATGATGCTCTGGCGCTGACAAAACTGTATCAAAATTAGTGGGTTACCTGTCCCCATAGCTCTGTTCCTCGGAGCTTTATGGCTCTGCAGTATTTCTGAGATGGATCCAATAGTGCACGAATACACGCTGAAAGCTGTTGTCAATCCAGTGTTGTTTACTGGGTACCCCTGTCATACAGCTTCTGCACTGCTTTGCCTATGGCCTTTGAAACCCAGTGTGGATTTTATTCCTGTCTTGAGGAGCCATGGAAAAGTTTGCACAAATACAATAGATATGAGTTGATTCAACTGGTCCAATGGTTCTTGTCTCTAGCCGACTCATGGCAAAATATCAGAGAGAGCGTGGAGGGTGGTGGCATTGACTTTTAAAAGTCAAGTCCTGTCTCCAAGTGCCTGTTTTGTTCTCTCTAAAGAGCTTTTTTGATGACTGTGCCTTGTGATGGCTAGAGAATGACAGCTCCAGTTAACTGTAGCTCCGAGGCTTGTTGTCTGCGAGGTACCTGGAGAAAATGTGCTGCTTTATTTTTCCCACTATTTTTTTCTTTCCATTTAGGTCTTCAGGACAGAGTTTACAGCCTGCCAGACATTAACAGTAAGTAAAAAAAGAGAACGGCAGCATGTGGCTTGCAGGTCAAGAGAGGACTCTGATGTCTTTTCCTCTGCACACCCTCTGGCTGTGGGCACTCCAGTTTGGGGAGGTATTTCTAATCTGGACCTTTTCAGCCCGTGTAAGAAGCACGGCCGTACCTGGAGGTGCATTGGCATGACCGCCACGGTGGGGACTTGCCTCCCCAGGAAGGGGGTACAGGCGCTGCCCGCACACAACGTGCTGTGTCTCCCCTGCAGGTGAATGCCAGCTCCTCGCCGGCGGTGGCACCGGGGGTGACAGTGATGTCGATGACGATGTCCTTCGTGGAGCTGAAGCCGAGTGCTACAGCAGAGTAAGCCTGTGGTTCTGGGGCACCTTCTGCCTGGCTCTGTGCCCTCGGCTGCTGCTGGCCTGCCTCGGGTGACGGTGGTGGCGGTGGCTTTTGGTGCCACATTCTAAACTGGGCTTTCCTCTCTGTTTTCCTTTCCCGAGATGAGCATCTCTGCCATTTTGTTTAGAAGCAACCGAGTCAGTAAAATCACAGATGCTTGCCCTCAGGAAAAAAGATGGGCTCCTGACACTCAGGAAGACCCCAGTAAATGTAAACGTCCCAGCTCCTACCTGTAGAATGAGAACCCACCTGGTTTTTCTATTAGAAGAAACACCTGGTAGAGTAGCAAAGCACGGCTGGGTTTGTTGATTTATCCCTGGATTTTTGTTTGGGTTGTTTGTTGTTTTTTTTTCTGGGACTGTGTGTATGGATTGAAATGCGGATTAGGAAGCCTGATGGGCAGCATATTTGTCCTTGAAGCATGTGTGAAATCTGCTGGTGTGTTTGAAATGCTGGTGTGATTACCTACACGCTGTAGGTGCTGCATTTCACACCCTTGATGCTTCATTTTGATCTGCCTCTGAAGCTGCTCCTGCCCCAGGGCAGCTGATGACCTCCCAAATATCTGGGGAGGTCTGCCCACGGCATGCTTTTGTTGAAGATGGGGAGATGTTTCAGGGCTCAGAAGCGTCTTCTGCATCCCTCTCTGAGCTGTAACCTGGCTCAGCTTTCCCGTAGTGCCTTTATAAACTGGGAGAGAGCTTCTCACTGCCTGCTCATGGCCACAGCCCTGAGCCAGAGACAGTGGAAATCAGGAACCCACTTTTTCTTGATGCCAGCATACACACATGCTGCCCTACATACCCGACTCCCTGCAAGCAGGATAACGTCGGACCCACGTTTTCTCTGCAAAAAGCAGAAGCCTTGCTTAGGGCTGTGCAAACTCAGGCAGAGTAAAGAGACGAGGGCCCTCCCTCCCCCTTTCTTCAAGGTCAACTGTGTTTTATGCTGAATTTTCCTTTCTTGCACTTCCTACGCTGACTAAGATGCGCAAGACAAAGCGCCTGCTGTCTGTCCACCCCTTTGATTTTGAACTGGACTCGGAGTACTCTGCTCAGTCCCGTCGCCAGTCTGTGCAGCTCTCTCCGGCAGCCGGCAGCCCGGATGCTTTCCAGGTACTGGGAGAGGACTGGGAGGTTCCTTTTCTCTCCTCTTCCTCCTTGCTTCCTCTGCTACCTCCTCCTCCTCTGTTGGCCAGTGCGGAGAGGTGACGGTGCCACTCTGCGAGCCCTATAACCCTGCTTGCCCTCTCTTCTCCCATTGCAAGTCGTTTGCCTCAGGCTGAGTCAGGAGTAGGACATCTGACTGGAGCGAGGGTGGGCGGTAAGAGGAGACAGCAAGAGGCTCTCTGCAGACAACAGTTTCCTTGTGTTGTCCCAAGGCTGTGGGACACCCTGGTTTCCAGCGAGCTTTTGGAGGTTCAGCACTTGAGGGATGAAATGAAACCAGACTTTTCTCCCATCGACCCATCCCGTTTGGGGCTGGTTTTGCCCTGTGGTGGCACTGGGGACATAGTTGGCCAGCAGCTTTGTGGGGCACATGAAACTGGGAGGAGGAATCCCACAGAGCCAGCGTGGCTGCAGCGATGGCACCCACAGGGTGGGGGTCCCCATCAGCCGGAGAGGAGAACATGGGCAGAATGAAAACTGCATGAACACTGGTTATTTCTATGTAGGAGATTATATGTGTTTGAGTGTTGGGAGCTCCTGACCGGGCGCAGGAGGCGTGGGCAGCTCCAGCACAAGCGACTGCAGTGAGCTGCACCCCCTGATTCCCGCAGGGGCTGGAGGTCAGCCATCCCCCCTTCCAGCTCTGGGCGAGAATGCAGATGGTGTTGCACTGGATGTGGCAAACGCTCTTCCAGCCTGAGATGCTTCAGATCAAATTTTTTGGGCTGCTCCTGTTAGCCTTTCCTATTGAAACGTCGCTTTAAAAAAATTAAGCAACTTTACACTGTACCCCTGTGCAAAGGCTTTTAAAAAAACCTCAGTTCACACCGTTCCACCTAAATTGGTAAGAATTTTGAGCAAAGAAGAGGGAGGTGAGACAGTGGCCCAGGTTGCCCAGAGAAGCTGTGGATGACCCACTCCTGGAGGGGTTCAAGGCCAGGCTGGATGAGGCTTTGAGCAACCTGGGCTGGTGGGAGGTGTCCCTGCCCGTGGCAGGGGGGTGGATCAAAATGATCTTTAAGGTCCTTTCCAGCCCAAACCATTCTGGGATTCTATGATTCCTTCTTGTTTCATCTGAGCCTGTCTTTATGCAGCAGAATTCAACGTGAGTCTAGGGAGGGCTGGCCTCTGTCGGGACCACCCGAATGAGGTTTATCGGTTGTAGATTATCAGAGGGGCAGAGGGTGGCTGCTGTTTGAATTAAGCACGGTGTTTTAGAAGAGAAGAGAGTTTTTCTGCAGCCCCGCTGAAGGGACTTTGTGCCTAGCTCTCGTAAAAGTTCACGGTGCCCCCTGGCAGCGATGGGAGGTATTGCTCAGGGTTCAGCAGCAGAATATGTCCGGCTTCAAAACGGATTAGGAGGAATTTGCGTTATAAAAAGTCAATCCTTTTGGAGGGTAAAGCTAGGAGCTGTTAGCGCAGGTCAGGAGAGGCAGGGTGTCCTCGCGGGCAGCTGCTCAGCGGTAACCCCATCTCCCAGTCCTTCCCAGATTTCCCCAACTCAGCCGAAGATGCCTCCCAGATGGAATCCAGGATCGCAGAGGCAGATCTGGTCTTCCACCACGTCTTGCAGGAACAGGGACAGGGCATGAGCCCCCCGGAGCAGCACTTCAGCACAGAGGTTCGGCTCACTGTCAATTCACGGAGAAGGAGCCCGGAAAGAAATGCAAAACCTGGTAGGTGTCTCTGGCCAGGCTCCTCTTGTATCTTGGGGAAAAGTGGCCGCAAGGCTTGGACCAAAATGAAAATTATTTTTTTTTAACAACCTCAAAGCTACTAAAGGACTTGAGTTTCAAGACAAACTATCCATTTACAAAAGCAATTTTTTTTCTCATGAAGGAATCTGCTGAAGTTATTTGGTTGTAATGGGCTGTTCTTGTTCCCAGCAAACTAATTTCTTAAAGCCAGAGGGGTTGTTCCTAAGGTGTCCATCCCTTTCACATTGGGAGGTCTTGTCCAGTGTACAAATGAGACGTGACCGAGTGACAATACTGGAAACATCGGGATGTGTTTCCTCCTGCAGGCAGCGGCAGATGGGTTGTACTCCTTGCCTAACGATGGGGTGGGTGCAGAAAGCTTACAGTTTTCGGGGGACTTGAGCTGGAGTAAGACTGGAGGCAAGCGCTGGGGGTTGCTAAGGAGCATCCTTGCAGCTGGGCAGGGTTCACCAGCAGGCTAGAGGATCTGTGGTTTTGTGAGCCTATAAATACCCCAGCGTATGACGGGGCAGAATTTGCCTTTTACTAGTGCTGGTTCTCCTGCTGTGATAGCAGAGCCAGGAGGGCTGGGTACTGCCTTGTGCACGTGCAGCTGTAGAGTGCATCCTTCTGGGTCTCCCAACTGCTTGGTTGCATTTTCAGGGTACTAGGAAACACTGGGCACACCTTATCGTGCGCTGATTGAATTCCCACCCTGAGCCCCTCTGGGGTGATGCAGCATCAGGGCCCTCCGGCTTGTTCATTCCATTTTCTCTCTTTGTTTTTGTCTCATTTTACATTCTCCTTTAAAAGGGAGACTTTGTGCTCTTTTAAATGCTCCATCCCAGACTGGCACCTCTCTAGCCTGAGCTAAACATCTTCCAGCACCTGGACAGTGCATGAAGGGTGGTGTCCAAGCTTGAGTGCCAATGAAATGGGGAAGGCAATAGCAGTTTTTTGGTGAGTGGCCTGGCTGTTTGTGGCATGCAAGAACAAGGACGACGCTCCTTGTGCCACCGTTATCTCAGCAGCGCTGTGCAGGACCCTACTGAGCTGGGTGCTGCGTGGCCACAGCAGATGGAGCTGCAGCTGGCCCCGCGCAGCCATCCTTCACCTGGGCCGCCCCTGCCGAAGGTTAGGAAGCGTGGTTTGGAGAAGTGCCTCATTATTTGCTTGTCTTAAGGATTGGACTGATGTCCACAAAGGAACTCAAGGGTGTGAATCTCTTGTACCTTTGTGCTGAAGCATTCTCTCTCCAAAGGCAGCCCCTGGAAGGAGCAGCCCCCGTCCCGGTACTCTGTGGATATGGACACCTCTGATGAGGATGTGAAGGGAGCCCAGTTCCCTGCCTACCCGCCCCATCACGTGAAACGCCGGAACAGAAGCTCCTCCCAGGAGAACGTCAGCCACTCTGGGAATCAGGTACTAAGAGGCTGTTAAGCCCCTTCTGAGACCAAGTCAGTGGCCAAGCCTCTCTTGCCACGGGTGGCTCTCATTTTCTGCACAGTGCAGGGTGCTGTAGGATGGTGCAGGATGGTTCAGAGGAGGAGAGAAGCAGCGGTGGTGAACCAAGGCAGTGTCCCAGCCAGGATGCACGGGGGTGGTTTGGTGCCTGTGCTCTGCACGTGCAGGTTCAAGAGGGAGCAGAGCGGATCCCAGATCTCCATAGAGTCGGGATCTCCCTCTTCCCTCTTCAGCCCAGGAACTAGAGAAGGTAGGGGTGTAGCCATTTGCATCGCCAGAGCAATACAGCGGGCCTGGGGGGTGACCTGAGAGCTGGCTTGTCTCAGTGTCACGTTGCGGTTGTGTGACACCAGCCAGAGGAATGCCCAGGCCACGTCCTGCCCTCCGTGATGTGAGGGACCGGCCAAGGTGGTCCTTGAGACCTGGGAAGGTGTGTTTGAGTCTCCTTCTTTCGTTAAGGTGAGGGAGGACGACTTTCCTCTACGCTGTTAGGATGGTGCAGAAGTACTCTGGAGCTCTGTGCTTCCTCTCCCAGGCTCTCCTCCCAGCCCTTCCACTTTTACCCCCATGGCAAAGAGAAAATTGGGCATTGGTGCTTCACTCAGCCCGTGCCGCTGTCACAGGAACCAGCCTGTTAATTTCCAGCCTGTCCTTATTAATCTGCGGGTGACCTATGGTTTTCTGTGTCCCCAAAAAGGCTTTTTTCAATTGAGTGCACCGGTGCTTTATGATCAGACGGAGGTTTGGAGAGGGATATTTAATAAGCATCAAGATCTTTTTTTTTTTTTTTTTTTTTTTTTTTTTTCAGCGCGTAGTGTTCCTGCCCCGGTAGGACTGGGTCGGGACAACCTGTCAAGTGTCTCTCCTCAGTGATGATAATAGGGGTGAACAGTCTAGAAAAGAGCGTCAAAAAGGCTGCGAGCTTGTGTTTTAATTGTCAAGCAAGGACCTGCAGTTCCTGATGCCACCTTTGGGAATGGTGGGTGGTGAGAACAGTAAAGCGTCCCTCAGACCTCTTGAGCAGCAAAATGCAGGGGGGTGTTTGGCTACAGACACATGGTGAGAGCCAGCTACCGGTCTCTGCTCACAGCCGGTGATTTTGCACGTTCTAAACCCCCCTTTGGGTAATTGATGGGGCGACCTCTAACCACAGCCACCCCTTGGCACCACACTTCACGTGCCTGTGCAGGGAACCTTTCCTTTGCCTTTTACGACTTTCAGCACGTGTTTTAATTTGTAAACACCATTCGTTTTTCAGTCCGCAGTAAATGGGAGAATCCTGTACGGGGTGTCCTTAATGAGGCCACGGTACGTTAAGCACAAAATGTGCACCACGCTTTGCAGTGGGGAGATGGGGCCAAACTCCTACCAACGCTTCCGGGGACTTCCTCCATCAGCTGGGCAAGCTCTCCCTTCAGAGCGGTCCAGCGCACTTTGTGGTTTGCTCCGTCACACCGGTACGAGGGAGTACCAGTGCTTGTCATTCTAATGGCTACAGGACATCTTCTCACTCCCCATTGAACCCCATTTGCTCTTATGCCAACATTGTTCATTACATTAAATAGCTCTTCATCCTTCCTGCCCTTTGTGCTGCTGATGTGTTTACAGCTAGCAACCGCCCTCGTAGCGAGCCTTCTCCTCACCCTGCAGGCTCTGCGCTGGACCATTAACCTCAGAACGATGCACGCGTGCATCGCTGTCACCGTTGGCCAAGGAGAGGCTGGGTGTGAGCCCAAACTAGAGAGAAGGCAAGAACATCCAGGTTTCGGTGCTAGCAAGCTCTGTTGTATCAGCAGAGCTGGAAGAGGCTCAGAAGAGGCTGTTGTCCATCCACCCGTCCTGAGGCTGGCAGGAGGGCAGAGGCAGACCAGGGGGATTTGAGACAGGCAGCAGCAGACTTGCCTTCTCCTGAGCTCAGCTCTTTGCCCTGCGTCTCTTTGGGCCCACAGACGAAAACTCTCTTTCCTAAAACTGCCTTGGGTGCAAGTTGGTCAAAATACGTTTGATCTGAAAATGGCTTTTGCTGTAATTCTGGAGAGTGTACACTGTTCAGTCCCTAATGCAAGAAACTTAACTTCTCCAGTGATTCCAGAAGCTGAAGGTGATAGAACAAAACAAAAAAAAAAACAAAAAAACCTAACCCAAACCAACACTATTAAAAAAAGTGCTTAAACCTGATGAGACGTGAAAAGAAGCCCTGAACTGATAACTGTGCAGGTTTTTGCCTTTAGGCCTTTAGAGCCAGGTAGGAACAGGACCAAGCCACAAGGAATAGCACCAGTTTGCCAAGTTTCTCCCCAAAAGCCATTCTGCTGTACCTCAAGGGAGCTCAATGATTCTGGATTCCCAGAGCTGTCTGGCTCCTCTTCTTTACTTAAAGCTTCTGTTCAAGGTCTTGGGTATTCGAGAGATGGGAGGCAGCCCCTCTGCTGGAGTCAGCTGTCTTCCCCTGTTTGCCCTGACTGATGTCCTTATGGGCTGTGTTTGAAGCTTCTTCACTTTAAATGTTTTAACACAGAGCACCGCTTGCCAGCCTTTGGCAAATCAGCGGTCCAGCCCCTGATGGGGATACACCCTAATGGGGCAACCACCATGCATCAAACCCAGCCTTGCTTGGGAAGGAGAGCCAAAGCGAACTCTTCAGCTCCTGTCCTTGTAGCCCATCGACAGCAGAGCGTGCACTGCACTCCGACCCCTCCCAGCCTCTCCGTGACGGAGACAGGGTAGTGCCGGCACTCGGTTGGTCACCATCCCTTCCTCCGATGGCTCATCACAGGCTTCTCATTGTCACTGGGAGCAATGCAAGAGTCAGGCCTTAAACAGTACCGAGAAACCACTTAGGGGAGGATTGGATTGCTTCCTGCCTGTGGGTTTAATGCTGCTTAGAGATGCGTTCAGGATGGCAATTACAACGCTCTGTGTCAGGTTTTCATGTTTGTCTTCCCTTGAGCAGATGCCATCTCTCTAAGCTGTTGTGAGGATCTAATTAATTGAACACCAGCAAGCACAAAAGCTAAGGGCGAGGATGGAAATGTTATGAAAACAAAGCCAAGCCCGCGCATCTTTGTTGGTGCATTTCCTTACTGCATTTGCTGCTCGTTCCCCTTTGAATGGGAGGCGGCCACTCAGAACAGGAGTGATGTGGGAGGCTGTGTTTTATCTATATAAAACGGGCAATATTTCTCATCGTTTATGTCGTATTTGTTTGGATCAAAGGAGAAAGACTTTTTTTTTTTTTAAAGAAAGCAAAACTTCAATTTCTAAAAGGAAAAAAGAAGCCAAGCTTCCTTTTATGTTTTCAGTGATTCAACCACAAAATTTGCCTTTGCTCTTGAGCATAGAAAGCGCCTTCTCTTTGATTTTCAGGATTTTGTCTCTTGTCTTCTCTCCATGCCCCTTTTTTCAGTTGGAAGAGTGAGGGAGAAAGAAGGGGCAAGCAGCTTGGTAAAGCAAAGCATGGAGAGGTCAGAAAATTTCAAAGTGTGCTGGGGAAAATTTTCAGGTTTAGTTTTTCCATCTGGAATGTTTCATGGGAAATTCTGACCTTCTGCCCTCTTCCTTTCCAGCACTGTGTTGGCGGGGGAGTGATGGGGTAAGCAGCTGCTTGAAAAACATGACAGTAGGAGGTGAAAATCGATGTTGACTTGAAATGGGGACAGCACACAAATGATGGCAAGATAGATGCCTGGTGCTTTTGTCTGGATGAGGGACACGACAGGGCTGGTGATGTGGTTTTACATCCATCAAAGCTCCCGACGCTCCGGTGGGAATTGCGGTGTGCTGGGTACTCTGCGTCGCTTTGAGCTTTCTAGGTTCGAGGAGAGGCTGTGCACCTCCTGGAGCTTCTCGGGGTATCCAAGCCCATATTTTTAAGATATTAGGTTTTAATGTCTTTTAACTCAGCCCACGGTGGCGGTGTCTTGCTGCTTGCTTTTTTCTGCTGGTTGCGCTCTTTCCTCATGGTTCTGTACGGCGGTGGTTGGTCTCTCCTCTACTCCTTTTCTGCCTCTCTCCTTTCCTCTAGATTCATGAGCTCAACGAACGCATGTCCGCAATCGAACGCATGCTGAACCGCTTGGAGGAAAAAATCCTGGTGCGCTCTGACGAGGTAACCGGGCAAAGCTGGGACACCCTGTGCACGGCGAGAGTGTGGGGTGTGCTGGTCCCTTCCCCTGGCATCGGAGGGGCTGCTCGGAAACAGCCAGAGTTGCAGGGAGAATGCCAGATAGGCTAAATGACTCGCGGCATTAGATTTTATACCTTTGTTTTGGCCTTGGAGGCTCTTCTCTAGTTCCGGGTGATGGAGTGCTTTAGAAAACATTGCACGGCAGGACCGAAACAGAAGCACATTTAACCCGTGCATATGGGCCCTTGTGGAACCTAATGCCTTCCTTGCCCCTTCTGCACAAGGAAAATCGGGTTTCAATTTAATAGTCTATGAAAGGCTAATTTCAGGAGTATTTTTAAGTAGGTGTCGGTACATCTGCAGAGCTGTGACAGCTCATTTGAAATCATGGAAGTTAGTACACGTGGGGAAGTGACCCGGTTACTGTGAAGATGAGGTCTGAGTCCAGAAGGATTTCTGTGTCTCTTCTGAGCTGCCCTTGGCTTACCGTGCCATCAAGCTTGGAAGAGAACAGCTAAATTAAGTTAAAGCTGGGCAGCAATGTAGAATCTGTGAATAACTTGGGTCACTCGGCATTGATTTTGGGTTTCTAATTTTAAACTATGTACTCTTCCTTTGCGTGAACCCATCACCATGAGCTGCTCTGGCAGCTGGTGGCTCGATAGAATGGGCAGTGACCATCACAAAGTCCCCTAGGCTCAGATGGAACAATGCTCTTTCTTTTGCTTTCTGCAATTTGTAATGAGGGTCTATAACCAGTCAGTGTTTCTCTCCGTAAATCTGACCACGGGAGCAGGAGATGTCCGCGTTTGCAGGTTGTTCCCGTGTCTAGGGCAGATGAGAGCGGAGGCAGCAGGTCTGAGCTGCCATGGGACCGGTTGAGGTTAACTATTGAGACAAGCTTTCCAGCAGAAAGGATAGCAGAGCCTGGGAGAAAGATTGCGTGCTGCCAGTGCTGGTGTTCAAGGTTGTTAAGAACAGCTTAGACAAAAACCCATCAGCTATGACACAGATAATTGTATTCCCCTCTTCATACAAGGGACAGCGGGTTTGGTAACTTCTGGAGATCCCTCCCAGCGCCTGGGAGTTTAACAGGGTTCCTTTCCAGGGAACGTGGAGTGCACCTAATAAAAGGGCCAGGTGGAAATATGCCATCTGTCCTACAGGAAAATTGGTGGCTTGTTTTCTCGTCACAAATACGATTACCTAGAGGCTCTGAGAACTGCCCTGGGGAGCGGTAGTTTGTGCGGCTGCTTCCCTCACCCTGGTGGACCGTGGCTTTGGGTCGCTGTGATTCCTAATGAAAATACGATGATTTTTGGCCCCAAATCCCCCATGAATCCCTTTTTAAGGCAGGGGGGCAGGGGGGAGGGTGGAATTTTCCGCAGGGAAAACCAAGCAAGTGCTGTGTGGGGGGAAAATGGGAATGGAGGTTCCTTCGGTGAAGGATTTGTACTCCTCAGCGTGGAGCTGGAGCGCAGCCCGCTGAGCTCTGCCTCTCCCAGGGGCTGGCTGGCCGCTCCTTGTGCAAACGGGTGCAGAGAGGGGGCTGGAAGTGTCCCCTTTGCAAAGCCCACCTGTGGTCACACTCCTCGAGCTCCCCTGCTGACCGGTCTCGGTGAGTGTCCCCAGACACAGGCACACCTCCTTGTCCGCCCCAGGAGACCCTGACGCAGCTCCCTTCTGCCCTTCCAGTCTCCCGACCCAGCGTCCCAGCTTGATCCTGATGCCGAGGAGGAGGAGTTGAAGAGGAAGCTGGAGGAGTTGGCTAGCAACATCAGTGACAAAGAAGTCTCTTCGGAAGAAGAGGAGCGTGAAGAAAAGAAGAGAGCGAAGAAACCAGAGATGAGTTCCTCCGGTGATGACATGGCCAGAGAAGCTCGAAAGGTAATCTGTGTCCTCCCACCCACACCATTCCCAGCTCCATCTGCGGTTCCTTCTGCTCTCGGCGGCTTATAGCTTACCGGGTCATAACGCATCTCTTGTTCTGTCCCACACCTCCCCCTCGGTGCCTCCCAGGGCTGTCTGGCTCAGCTGCTTGCTTGAACGGGGTGTCAAGGGACAGGGAAGCTCCAGGGTGTCGGATCTGGATCCTCTGTCCTTGTAGACCCTCCCAATCTCATCCAAGAGTTGAAAGTAAAGTCTCTTACAAGTCGTGCAGGCTACTGCCTGTCGTGGAGAGGTACACAGCCTCCACGTCTGTTCAGAAGAGTTGCTCAGGATCTGGTTGTCATTACGGAGAAGAGAGCCCTGGGGTGGGAGAAGAGCTCGGTGATGATTTACCACTGGCAGCCTTTGTCAGGCAACTGCTGCAGCCAGGAATGTCTCTTCCAGACCTGTCAGTGCTCCTGTGCTAGGCAAGGGGATCCCAAAACCCCCAGCCCTGCTTTCACTCTGCAAGGTCAGCGTGCTGCTCCTGCCCCCTGCTCAGTGGGGTGGGATCTGTGGGGACGTGGGGCAGGGAGGAGGAGGAGGAGGGATCTGCAGCCCCGTTCCCATCACCCCAGGGGGTCCGTCACCCCCATGGCCCAGCGTAGCTCTCATTTATCCCCCTGCCTGCTGGGTGCATTTCGGAGATCTGTGTTCCCCACGGGTATCCCCGCGGCAGCGCTGGAGAGGCGTTCGCTTGCATGCAGCCTTGAGGGGAGAATTGCTTCCCCGGCTGGACAGCGAGAGCAGGCAGAGGCACGGGACCGCTTCCCCTTCGCCTCGGTGGCAGGGCTGCGTGACAGCATCGGGGACGAGCAGCCGGTGACAACCCAGTGACTGGGACACCCATCAAAGAAAGGGAGACCTTGTGCATCTCCCGTTGTGCGGAGCCTCCCAAGACTGTTAGCACAAAGCGGAGAGCTCAGCCTTCCTTGTTGGGTCTCTAAAGGCTGGTTTGTTCATCCCTTCCTTCGGCCTCGGTGTGGATGGGGACGTTTGCATTTGCTCCCACGCATCCATCGCTGGCGAGTGCAGCAAAGGGAGCGAGTGGGGGCTGCGCTGCCCCTCTCCTCTCCTGCAAAGTTCCTTTCAGCTGAGGCTGCGGAGACTTTTGTGGTGCCACGAGGCCTCTCTTTTAATGTGCTTTTGCTCCTCAGCCTCGCCAGGCAAAACCTGGCTGCTGCTGGGCTTGGAGAGAGCGGGTGCGTGGACACACTTAGTGCGTCTGTGTCAGGTATGAGTCCCTGCACGACTCTATGTAAAATCTCAAGATGAGAGCAAGCCACCATTCCCAGGACAGCTTCCCTCATGGCTTCAGGTACCACTTGCTGTGCTTTTACTCCCACCGGATCAGTGGTGCACTGCATCCTCACCCAAAGCTTCCCTCACTGTCTCCTTTTTCCTGAAAGCTGCTTTCAGATGATTGCTGCAGCCAGACTTTCCTGCTCACGGGTTGAACAATGTGCATCTTCTTAGCAACCGTTTCCAGTTAATTGCCGCCCAGGGAATAAGTGGTAACTCACCGAAGCGAGGGAACTGTGTGAGCTGCTGATGTGCAGCAGACAGAGGCTCAAACCCTGACCTGCGCTGAGGAATAGCAGGGTATCAGTGTGAGCTTCTTGGTTCTCGTCCGACGAAGCCTGAACTCTCCAGATTTGCTGCTGTCTTTGACCAAACCCCAGCTCTGAAGCAGGGAGGATGCAGGCACGGCGGTGGTCTCTCAGTGAGGTTGTGCAGGCACACAGGAGCTGTATGATGTCTCCTAAGCGAAGAGCTGGGGCTGCAACAGCTCAAGCAGAACCAAATCTGAGAAGTAAAACAAAAAATCAGCTTTTTGCTTCATGGTAACGCTCAGATACCTTTGCGCAGCATTGAGTTAGAAATGCCTGCAGGGACATAGATGGACCAGCCTTGGTTAAAGGCTGTGTCAGCCCGGATCTTTTTTAACAGCAACTTTCTTTACACTTATGCCAGATCCAGGCTTGGATTCTGAGTTTGTTTTCACACGAGTCTCCTCTCCAGTCAGGAGGAAGTCTTCTAACTGCAGAACACTGCGATGAAAGCACATGGTCCTAATGGAAAATGTGGAAAACAACCTCTGCTGTACCACGAAGGCCCCATAAAATGATAAAAATATCAGCTGGACTGAGTTGGCTTGTTCTCTGCAGGACAGCTTGCCTGGAAATAGGTGCAGTTGTAAACATGGCTGTTTGTCATCAGTGCATATATCAGCCCCATCTCCTTGGTTTCTAGGGAATTATCAGATGAGAGAGAGATGATGAGTTTCTTTGGTCTATTTTTACGTGTGCTTAATGCCTTATCAAGCGAAAGGCAGCACTTAGGAGCGTTATTGCCGTCAGTGCTCCTTAGGGTGGGGAGAGAGGACATTAGTCCCAAGTTCTGGCAGAGTGGCAATACAATAATTTTATGGGTTGTTGTTTTTATTTCTATTTTATTTTATTTTATTTTGCCACCAACTTAAGGGGTTATTTGCATCCATGCTCAGGCTTGCTGGAGTGTAAAGCAATATGCTGCCATTAGCCCTCAGCTGCTGGCCAGGTGCTGCTGCTGCTGTCAGACAGCTCTGGTGGCACCGCTGCCACCCAGCAGCGCATCCTGGGACAACCTCTTCTCCAAGCCTTTCGAGATGACTTCTTTTGTCATAGCCATCCTCCAGAAAGCATGGGCTGAGATCAAAGCTCTGCTTTGGCCACGCATCCATCTCTGGTGGAGAGCCCTTCAGGAAGAGCATAAGCCCTTTAATTATCGCTTCTCCATCTTTCTCCAGCTCCTGAAGGTCTGATGCCCCTTCACCCCCAACATGCGTTGCTTTGTACACCACGTCCAAATAACATCCTTTCTTGTTTTTGGTTTTGTTTCCCCTCCCACTCCCCCGCTCTCCGCTTTGTCTGTGCGGGGCGTTTGCAGAGGTCATCAGCTCAGGCTTTGAGCGAAATCACGGCCAAAGTACTGAGAGCCATAAACACCACGGAGAGAACGGTGTGCGAGTTGTTGCACGGAGAGAGCCAGTGCAACGGCAGCTGCGCCCTCCCCGCGGGGCAGCTTCCCAGCCTGGGAGACAGCAAAGAGATGGCCGAAGCGTACCGTGAGCTTGAAGAAAATGTAAGGTTCACGAGAGCTTTCTGCACGCAGGGAGGGTGTGGGGAGGGTGGGAGTAGACGTTTCCCCCCAGTTTCTTGTTAGTGTGTAGATCTGCATTAAAAGGATGGATGCCACCGAGGGATTGAAGAGTCTGATCGTGCCTGACGGCAGCCAGGGAGATGGCACAACATCCAGTGCGGGTGCTCTGTCTTGTGGCTTTTTGTGCCTCGGTCCCCGGTTCCCCCCCCCGTTAGCGCCAGGGAGAGAGGACAAGCGCGGTCCCCAGCTTGCTGCAGCGTCACTTTGCTGGACTTGGGCAGTCCCGTGCTCCGGCTGCAGCAAAAGCTTTTCTCCCACTTCTCCTTGGTTCCTCCCCAGCGCCGTGTTCCATCAAACCTTTTCAGAAGGAGGAGCATCTAGAGCATAACCCCCATGAGGACTGTCTGAAGCACTGACAATTCTTTTAGCTGCTGTAAACCCGTATGAATCGATTCCCTGGGGGAAACGGATTGCATCTGCAGCGCCATTCACCAGGCTGCAAAGAAACAGCTCAAAGATGGGGTGAAGAGTGGCGTCTCCATCCAGGCAGATGGAGACCACCATCAGGAGCACCCCAAGATGGGGAGCAGGGTTTTATAACGCGCTCTGTGGTTTGTGTCTCATTGGGGAAAGCTTGTAGATAAAGCAGGGAGCTGCTGGGAGCAGAGTGTGTGGGAACCGCACCGCCCGGCTGCTTTCTGGCCACATGCACCCCGAGAGGGGCAACTGCATGAAGGTTTTGGGGTTCCACCTCTCCCAGGAGGGGGTTGGGGCTGGGAAGGCCATGAACTTTGGGCTCAGGGCTGCTGATGTCAGTGGCAGGGCAGGGGCAAGGCGGTGGGCAGACGATGCCCTGGGAGCTGGGTGCTCATCCTGCCATTCCCTTGGGCCCGGCTGAGTCACGGCTGGCTCGCTGCTCTCTGAGGGATGCCACCCACCTTGGAGGGTGCTGGGAGAGTTTGATGGCCCAGCAACAAATTTTGTCCCTGTGACTCACAGGTTGAGCCGCTTCACGGATACCACCTGCAAGTGTCTGCCGTGGGTTATGGCTTCAGGGTTTGCACTGGGATGGGTGGGAACTGTGGGATGTGGGGCGTGTTGCTGGGGTTGGGGTGGATGCTCCATAATTCAGTGGATGCAGGGGCTGGGGGGGCTTCTGCCAGGCTCAATACCCAGGAAAAGCAGAGAGTGCTGGAGGAGCGGGAATCGCGTTTGCAGTACCAAGATTTTATGAGCATCCAGCAAAACAGTGGCCATCTGGTCATCTTGTGTGAGTGCACCCAGACATATCAACGTTTCCTAAATTGCCTTGCTTGGGCTCTCATCTTTCTAGTAGGGGCAAGTGACAGTAAAACCAGTGGTTTCATTGGGGTATGTCCTTTTCCCATCCTTATCTAGACAGCAAAGGTGGCACGTTGCCTCCCGTAGCCAATGTGACCCCCCAGTCAGCCCCCTCCCACGTTCACCCCGTTGCTGCGCTGGGCTCCGCTCACGTGTGCATTTGCTGGGGCTCTCAGCCGGGATCATTCCTGTGTATCCAGAGCGGTTCCTGGGCAAAGCTGCCTTTTGCAGAGGTCAGGTTGGTTAACTGCCCAGGGACAAACTCACAAATCCTGACCCCGGCAACCCAGCAGCGGAGACACCCTTAAAAAAGACTGAATGGACTTGGAGAGTCAGTGTGACTCCTTCCCAGCTTGCTGCCATCACAGAGCACGGCAGCGTGCGCTCGTTCGCAGGTACCTTTGTCTCTTCTGAGCACGCAGCATGCAGATGCTGATGCTACTCGAGTAGGTCACCGAGTTTTGGTCCTTCCTGTGTTCCCATTGAGCCTTTTACCACTTCACCCCGTTGGTAATTGCTCTCGAAGAGCCTGGGGAAGGGAGGAAATGAGATGACAAGCCCTGTCAGAGCTGGCTGGTACGGTCTGTGCTGCAAGGCAAGAAGGCTGTTGTGTCGTGGCAGGAGTTGTTGTGTCCGAGGCTGCGGTCACACCGGGGGAGGAGAGCTCCAGGGAGGTCAATTCTGCAATGTGGTTTTTGTTGTTGGGGGTTTTTTTTTGTATTTCAGGTGTACCTGGCTGCTGGGAAGACCTATCGGCTTGAGAAGACCCTGAAGGAGCTTGAGGAAGGGGCTCAGCACAGCGGCACTACCGACTCGGAGCTGTCGGAGCTGGAGGACAAAGTGGCCTCGGCGGCCGCTCAGGTGCAGCAGGCAGAAAGCGAGGTGAGGGCTTGGCTCCCAGGGCTGCATTGCCCAGACCCCCGGCCAGTGATGGCAGACGAAGCCAGTGATGGATCCCCTGGCCACCATCTCTATGTGTTTGGTTTTGTTTTGTTTTCCTCCCCCTAAAGATCTCGGACATCGAGTCTCGAATTGCGGCTCTGTCTGCTGCAGGGCTGACGGTGAAGTCGGTGGAAAAGGCAAGGAAGAAGTCGAGCGGGCAGGTGAGTGTGCAGGGTGGTGGGGACGAGCGGTCCCAGCCCTGAGATGTTCACGCTCCCCCAGGCTGCTGCTGCCGTCCCCGGGTGCTGTGAAGGACATGCTGAGCCGTGCCCAGCTCCCTGCCCACTGCCCCGTGCGCTGCCCCAGGGCTCTGAAAGCGGGCGTCTCGCTGGGGATGGGGGACAATGCTGATTTCATACGTGCGTCAGGGGAGGATTTGGTGTTTGGGGACTGGTGTTCCTCCCGGGGTGCAGGGAGGGCAGGCAGGGCTGCTGCACGCACCGCAGCCTCTGTTCCCACCCTGATTTTTTATAATCACAGCCCATCAGGCAGAGCTGCTTGCCGTGGCAGCGTGCTGCCTTTTTTGTTCAGGATCAGCCCAGGCTAGACAAGAGAGGGGAAAATGCAAAGGAAGGCAGAGCCGTCTGCCTCCTCTGCACCCCCAGAGAAACCCCTGCCCTCTCTCTGCCCACAGGCTGCCTGTCCCCGTTCTCCGGGTCCCACCAGCAGCAGTCCAGGGGAGGCTTTGGACGACGTTGAAGTGAGTATGGGTTTAACCTACGATGGCTAGTGCAGCTTCCTGGTATTAGAGCCAAGGTCTCCAGGGAGCTGCTTTCAAAGTGGTGGCCTTGGGGTGGGAGGAACATCCTCCCATCCCCTTCCCCCCTTCCCTACAGCTGGTTGCTTCCCTTCTCTCACAGGCGATACCTGCACCGCAGGGCTTCAGAAGGAGGTTCAACAGCCCCCTCGAAATCACTGGTAAGGACCATGGCTCTGCCCGTGGGCGGTGGGGACCTGTGGCTGAGCTTTGGGGGACGCTCGGTCCTCTCTCTCTGCCCTCAGTTGCATGGTGGCATTGGGGGTCCCCTTCTCCGTGCTCGTGGCCTCCTGTTAGGGCAGCTGCAGGGGAAACCTCTTCTGTGGTGGATGACTTAGAGCCCAGGCAGACTCTGCGTTACTCCATTTGCGGCATCCCGTTGGGCGTTAGACCTCAAAGCCTTGCCCAAGCCCGTCATCTCTTCTGATGGCCATCTCTTCCTTGACTGGTCATCTCGGGGAAGATATCCTTGACCCTGCCATGCCCACCTGCCTTGCCCACTGGTCTCTGGTGGGGGTTCAAGAGGCCCTCCACAGCCAAGCTATGACAACCAGCAGCTTTGGGAGCCCTTCGAAGCAGGCGGTGACCTGAAACACAGCAGCTTGGGGGCAGGGGGCAATCACTGGAAGCTTTTCATTCTGACTGATGTCAGCAAGATCCATTAGGAAATGACTTTTCTACTTCTCTCTTATCTTGCCTCATAAGCTTAAAGGCAGAAAGAATGACTCTCCTTCCAGATAAGGGAAGATGATAATTTAATGCACAGAAGGAATCGTGTTTCCCCCGTGCACGCAGACAATTAACAGTCCCATTTCCCAAGCTGAGGTTGGTCATTGGAAAGGTCCCCCCTCCTTGTGCTGGGGAGGTGTAATCTGCTCTCCTTCCTGCAAAGGGCAGGCAGATAAAGGCAGCCCAGGGGACACGTCAGCCCTGTGAGGAGATGGAGGGACGTGCAATCGGGATGGACGTCATTGGCGATGGGGCGACTCAGTCTCCTGACCACCCTCCTGACAAGTCAATGACATGCAAAGTTGGGCCTGCGAAGGTTCGGTTGGCGGTGGTTGGTGGCAGAGAAGGGGAGATGACTTTCAGTAGGTCAAGAGTGTTGTAGGCTTGGGCAGCGACTGCTTCTCGCGGGCTGGGCTTTTGCTGTACCATGGAGGTTTCCAAAGCAGAGGTCTTGGCTTGGCTGACCCAGCTTGCATGGTGCTGTGGAAACCCATGTAGCAGCAGCTTGTGCCTCCCTGTTGTTGAAGGGCATCCCACCACCCTCCTGGAGAGGGACGTGCAGCCGTGCATCCAAAACCACAGCAAGCTGGGGGTAGTACAACCCAAGTGGCTTGGTTGGTAAATGAAACCTCTAGCCAGGTGGGTGAGGACCTGCTGCCCATCTTCACTCTTTTGCTTCAGGTCTCGATGACTCCTTTGACCGCAACTCCATCTACCGCGGCTCCCTAACGCAGAGAAACCCCAACGGGAAGAACAGGAGAGTGGAGCGGCTCTTTGCGGTACGAACCCAGCCACCCAGGGGGGTCTGCGTGGGACTGGCCTCCCCAGCTTGCGCAAGGGGACCCGTCCCTCCCCACGCTCCCCTCGAGCCAGTGGACCCCCCCCGGCTCCCCACGCTGGTCTCACCAAGATGGCTGGGGTGGGCAGGCATGCCTGAGCATCACCCCCTGAGGTCTGGGATGCTGTAAGCCCCTGGGCGGGGGGACCAGACAAGATGTACACATTTGAGTTCCCGCTGTCCCCGCAGCCCGTGGGATGGGGAAGGTCCTGGCGCTGTGTGGTGGCAGCTGGAGGGGACAGGGCGCGCGCTGGCCTTGTCACCTGGGGTGGCTGGGGGTGGCACGGGCAGGGCGGCAAGCTGAGGTTTCTCTCCCCGGTGCCTTGCAGAAGCCTGTGATGACCCACCTGTCCTGAGCAGAGGGGGACCTCCTGCCACCGCATTTCACTGACGATCCGAGACCTCAGCACAAAGCCTCGCCGCCTTCCCCCAGCGCTTGCTCTTCCTTCTCCCGTTCCCATCTCTCCCTGGAAGCCTGGGCAGGAGGGCAGCCGGAGCCGTGGGCAGGGGGTCCTGCCGGGCGCTGATGGGGAGAGGGGCGAGGCACCGGGGTGCAAACACGTGGCTGGGGGCTGTCACGGGAGGGTGTGGGCATGAGACACCAGCTTTGGGCAGCGTTTTGGTACTGTGTCAGCCAAGGGGATCAGAGGAGTGCAGAGCAGGAGTGACCTCCTCGGAGGGAGCTGGGTGGCTTTCTGGAGCAGGGACTGGGAGCAGTGACATGGACCCTGCCACCAAAAGCTGCCGGTGCCTGCCCCTGCTCTCTCCCAGGCTGCTGCTGAGCGAGGACAGGGGCTGACAGCAGGTGCGGGATGCCCTGGGGGTACTCCAGGTAGAGCAGGGACCCAGGCATTGACATCCCAGCATTGGTCCTGACTCCCTGCGATGCCCCTTGGAGCATCACTTCCCTTCCCTGAGCAGCAGCGCAGGGTGAGAGCAGCGCTGGCTCCCTCCCAGCGAGCACCTGGCCATCAGATCTCTGCACAAAGCCACGCAAACACCCTCTGAGGCTTCTCGCCACCACGCCTGAAGCAGCAGTGACCATCTGGGGATGTGAGCGAGGCAAGGCTTGCGGGAAGCACTGGCAAGAAAGGTGGAAGAAAGGCTGGAGGGCTTTTTGAGAGCTGCAAACACAAACCCATCCCCAAAGATGTCCCCTCTCTCTGTGAGGCTATACCAGCAGAGTGTGGGTGCTTCTCTGGAGGCTTTCCCTGCTCCACAGAGGGGTCAGCCCGTGCCAAGAGGCACTTTGTGGGTGAACGTATCCCCTGTCCCTGATGATTGTAGGACCATCTGATCCTTTGGAGGGTCTGTGGTGGCCCTGGGCTCCTGCCAGGTGACAACAGCACTGGTGACACCCTCCTCCAGAAGCCCCAGATTGGTTTGTTTTCCTCCAGCATTTAATTCCCCACATCCGCTGGCTCCGTACCCCTGCCCAGGACATCAGGATGGGGAGGGGGTTGCTTTCTCTTGCAGGAGCCTTTGGAGGAGGTTCTTGTTAAAAGCTTTTGCTCGGTACCTGCTGGTCCCTGTCCTTCATAGACCCTGCTCCCTCCCTCTGCAGAGGGCGATGCGGGGAGCATCGCTCGCAGCCAGAGCAGGGATGTCAGACCGACGCTGGCGGTTTCCCATCGATGACCACTCGGACTGGACCATTTGACGCTATTCCTGTCCATCTGAACTAAAACCGCTTTAATGATGAGCAGTAGTGTGAATTCTCGTGCAAGTAACACGTACGTTTGGCTTTGGTAGCAGTAGAGACTCCCAACTGCCTAGAAATCAGTCCCATGGTTATCCCAGGTGACATGCAAGTCCATAGACTGGGCTTTCCAGCTGGAAACAAAACCAGTTTCTTAGTTTAAAATTAAATCCTTCTGGCCTGAAGTTCAGAAGGGTAAGTACAAGCCACTGCTGCTGTAGAAATTCCCAGTCACCACAGTGTGGCCGGGTGCTCAGCCGGCCTCAGGGCTGGGACAGCAGCTGCACCAAGGTGTGGGCGACACTGTGGGTTTGCACCCATCCTTCTGGTGTCAGGGCTCAGCTTCCCCCCCACCACACCTCTTGCTGTACCCGGTTTCAGCCGTAACTGCGGTCCTTCCACGCACCCGCTCAGACGCTGGACCCTGAGCCGTCCTCGCAGCAAGCCTCAGCAGTGAGCTCAGGTGCCGTTCAGGCTGTAGTCACCCATGTTGTTATTTCCCAGATTCCTGCCCCATCTGCCCGTGTAGGGATTATAAATATATATATATGTACACGAAATCATGCAATAAAGCCAATTTTCTGTCCAGAACCTAGGACCCATTTTGCAGTGTCTGTTTTTTTCATCTCCCTTGAATGAAGGCGCCTTTCTCTCCCCATCTTCTCCTTTAACCAGCTGGTGCCCCCCTGCTTTAAAACTGGGCAGATGGAGGCAGACAGGAGCTGAGTCTCCAGAGCAGAACAGGGGGAGGTGGTGATGGACGGGATGGAAACACACTTTGTTGGGTGCTGGTCGTGGAGCCACGGGTGGGATGAGCGTTGGAGTCAGTGGTACCCAGTAGTGGGGCCAGGCGGGCAAAGGGGATGTGCAGCATGGGGGAGAGGAGCGGCTGACTTTGAAACGTGCTGCTCTGACCCGCGTGGAAACGCAGGATTCAATCTGGCAGCCGAAGCCACCTGAAACACAAGCAACACCGAGGAGCTGCTTTAAGGCTGTATTAAATAATAGCGACAACTTGGGGTGGCAAGTGCCATGCCGAGCCCAGGGTCCGGGTTTCCTTGACTGATGGTTTGGGTTCTTTTTTTCCTCCTCTTTCCATCTCTTTCCCTGCTTTTGATGCCACTCTGCAGCCATCACCGTCCCCCAGCAATGGCTGTGCCCCAGCATCAGAGCCGACTGCAGCACAAGCTGAGCCGTCCAGGGATGATGCCAGCCCCACGCGGAGGCGGTACGCAGACCCCTGCTCCCTGCCCACACCCCAACAGTGACAGCCTTCACCATCCTACCAACGCAGAATTGTCCTCAGCCCTTCAGAGGTCCATCAGTTCCAGTTTTGCCTGGGGTGGGGGGGGGATGAGTGTTCAGACCCTGACCAGCCCCCCCTGTGCTGGGGACCTGAGCTGGCTCCTTCAGTGTCACATCTGGCAGAACAAACACCATCAGAAACCTTTACCTGGGGGTGGTTTAACCCATTGAAAACAGGAGGTTTGGAGCCTCCACGCTGCAGGGACAAGCCTCCTCCTGCCAGCCCACGCTGCCCAGCCCCATATTTAATTTTCTGATTTCCTTGAAGCAGCTTGGGGAATGGGGGGTGGGGGGAGATTTGAAGGGAAAGGGTGCTGGCACCCAGCGTAACCCCTGCGGTGGAGCCAGTTTGCAGCTGCAGGACCCCAGCATTTGGTGGGGGGGCATCTCCCACTGCCCCTCCAAAGTGGGTTTTGGATGAGGGGCTCCCTGTGAGCATGGTGATGGAGTGGAAAACTTTGCTGGGTCAAGGATTAACAAGTTCTCGAGCTATCTGCCTCGGCCAGCAGAAGATAAAATGCTGGTCTCTTCTGAGTCACGAACATCCCTGTGCTGATTTGATGAGAGAGGACGGCGGGGAGGGGAGATGCCCTGGCTCGGTCCCCGCCAGGTCTCGCCTCTTACATCAGCACGAAACTGGCCATAAAAACGGCAACCGGAGGGGACTCCGGCTCAGACAGTGGCCGCTCGGCTCAGCGGGACGGCAGCTGGGCACCTCGCCTCACCGTGTCGTGGTAAGTGCAGCCCCGGTGGGGGGGATGCCGCTTTTCTCTGCCTCTCATGATGCTTTTGTTGCTTTGCCTGTGTGTGTGTATCTTTGTGTCTGTCCAGCCAGCTGAGGAGCTTCTAAAAGCGGGTTGTAAAATAAAAACAAAAAAAAAACCTGGCAGCCGCGGCAAACCTGAGCTCTCAGGAGCCCAGACTGGCTCCTGCCCGGCACGCTGCAAACTTCTCCTTTGCAAAAGTCCCTGGAAATAAAGCTGCTGCCGCACCCCCATCGTGTCCTGCTCAACCCCGTTCTCCCACTTCTGCCCTTCGCCCCGCGCTCTCATGGCAGAAACCAAGCCCGTCGCTCAGCCTGCCCCGCGCAGTCCCGCTCATCGCCCCGCTGCCATAAAGCACGTTTCGGGGTGCTCCGGGTTTATCGCTTCAGCAGGAGGCTCCAGGGGTGGGTCCAAGGGCACAGATGTGGCCGCGGTCCATCCATCAGCCAGCATCTGGCAGCATTTGTGCCTCCAGCCCCGTGTTCTGGCGCTGGCCCCTCTCCCCATCTCCTAGGCTGCGGGGTCCTACAGGCACGCCCGGCCAGACGGGGCACCACCAGGCCTGGCCAAAGGTGCTAGGCTGGGACAAAATCCTATTTTAATAACTGTAAGGTTTGTACAACTCACGTTTGCAGGGGAGATTTTTTTTCCCCAGGGGTAGCCCCAGCAAAACCCCCTGCCCTTTGCAAAACCAAGCTGCCCCGAGCCCTTTGCATCCCAGCCAGCCCAGGGATGCTCCGACAGGGAGGGCAGCCCCATGGCAGCAGCGATATGGGTGCCCCATCCCCTCCATCGCAGCCTTATCCTCCTGATGGGGGTGGGTTCACCCCATGAGTATTTAACTTGAGCGGGGTGTCTCTGTGATGGCCAAACCCCTTCACACCCACAGCCACATCGGAGGCCACCGTCTTCGTGGCACCAGCGGGACGCACCGGTGGCCGGGAGGATTCGTGGCTGAGCTGCTGAGGCCGGAGGGTGCCGGGGATGAAGCTGGGGACCACCTGCCTCCTGTGCCTGCTGCTCGCCTGCTTGACCCTGCCCGTTGCCCACGGCCGCATCCGTGAGCGCTCCATGGAAATCAGGAGTAAGGAGAGCAGGAGTAAGGGATTTCCCCTGCCAACACCCCCCCAGCCCCTTCTGCATCCCAACTCAGCTGGATATGGGGGAGTGGAGGGGGGGTTCACAATACAGCAGCAAAGTGTGCTTTGAAACAGCCTTTGCAGCAGCTTTACGCCTCCAGCCCCTTTTCCCACTCCCCTGAGGCTCATCATCCCTCCCACCCATGGGTGCAGTGCCCTGTCCCCACTCTGTGTGTGACCCCCACCCATCACCCCCTGACGGTTCCTTGGCTTTTGCCTTGCAGACCCGGACATCGACCCCTCCTGGTACACGGGCCGTGGGATCAGGCCAGTGGGGAGGTTCGGGCGACGGCAAGCGCTGGGCGAGGGCATCCATCCCAGGGGGACTGGCTGGCGGTGGGCCTGTGCCCCCTCCCGCCTGCACCCCCAGCCCCCCTGGGAGGAGCAGAGTCCCTGAGCTGAAGCCAACAATAAAAGCCTTTCTCCTCTCAGCCCCTGTGTCCCAGCCTCTCTGCTCCAAAACACAGTATGGGGGGGGGGGGGGGAGGCGGG
>WKFP01014283.1:1281255-1292345 GCA_011057875.1 Pterocles orientalis
GGGGGGTCACAATGGGTTGCAGGGGGTCACAAGGGTTGTGACCCCAAAAATTGCTGGTCTTGGCACAGTTTTGCAGCCTGCCCCAGTGGTGCATGCAGCACAGCAGCACTTCCCTCTCTGCATGACATGGCGTGTTTCTCCCCCCCCACCCCCAAAAAAACACCCTAAAAATAAGCCCTGGGGACCCCCCTTTCCCAGGTGCATCCCCTGGTGTCCCTGCAGTATGCTGCCACCCATGGGTGCCCCTGACACCTTCATTTCCACGCTGCTGGAGGCAGAAACAGCCACCCCATTTCCCACACCAGACCATGTTCTCCACCCTCTATTTTGGAGGGTGAGAGGGGCCAGAGAGGAGGGTGATCCCCCTCCCAGCATCCCTGCCTGCGGCTCCTGGTCCAGCTCTGGGGGTCTGGGGCTGCCTCGGGAGGGATGGAGGAGGCAGGTGTGGGGGATGAGTGGCAATTAGCACCCTGCCCCCAGCTGCCCCCAGAAAGGGGATTTAGGCAGGAGGAGGCAGTAGCCCCCCTTTCTTGTTGGGGAGCAGCTTGGGACCTGCCCTAGGACAGCTTGGTGCATGGGGACATTGCAGGTGGGTGTCCCCAGCTTCTGGGGGGTTCTAGTGGGGGGTCCCAGCCAAGGCACATCCCCCCAGGGTAACCCCTAATGCAGAAACAGGAGGTCCTGCAAGGTGGTGGTTTTGCTCCTGCTCCGACATCCTCCCCTGCTCCCCCCAGCTCTTGTATTGGTGATAAATCGGTGATTTCTTCTGAGGATGGGCAGTGACCCCCTCCTGCAGCACAGCCCCAGACAGTCAGGGCTCAAAGGAGCCAGGCAAGGGGAGCATCAGCTCAGGTCCCTGCTGCTCCAGGCTTCCTGCAGGCTGACATCCAGGTCAGGAAATAACCAAACAGCCTTTAGGGCAATATTGTCTTTATTTGCAGCCTGGGTGTAAAGCTGCTGGGATGCACCTGCTTTGCTCCAGAAAGTTAAACCCTCCCTTTGCAGATGGGAAGGAACACAGAGGAGCTGGTGTGCATCTTGGGTGGGGGGGGGGGGGGGGTGTCACCAGTCAGGGCTGGTGGCAGCAGTGCCAGAGGGTCTCACACTCCTCTCTGGAAGCAGAAAATTGGTGGAAGAAACCCCCAGGCTTTACCTCTTGGAGGAAGCCAGTGCTAGAGGCTTGTGGACGCCCTGGCCCTCAGGACAGGCTCTGACCTTGCTCCAAGGAGGAAGGTGGCTGAGCTGAGCTGCCCCTGTACTTGTACATCCCCCTCTTTGTCATTGCTCCCGAGGTCCAGAACTGCCTGTCCTCAGAGGTGGCAGCACCCCGTCCTTGCCCTGCCCTTCCCCAGGGCCACTGTTGACCTCTGGTGTGGGGATGGGGCAGATGCCTTCTCTTGTTCCCGCTGCAGGAGCTCTCGGGCTAGGAGGAAGCACAAGGGGAGAAAGGGCTCAGTTCTCCTGCTGGGGGTGGTGGGATGCCATGGCTGTCCCATCCCACTCCAGGGGAGCCACTGATGGCCCCCAGTACCATCCCATGGTAACTGCATGAGATCTCTACCGAACAGCTAGGCTACGGGCACCATTGCACCTAGACCGATGAAAATTGTGGCTTTGGGAGAGGGCCTGCAATCCATCTGTGATGCTGGAGCATCCTGGGATGGATCTGTCCATCCCTCTGCCCTCAGAGGTGTTTCACAGAAGCCACAGGCTGCTGTGGCCATGAGCCTCGCAGCCGCTGGGTGCGGCGCAGGCTGGACCAGCTGGGAGGAAGATCTCAGTGGCAAGGACGAGCAGTGAAGAGGGTCAGCTTTGCAGGGGTAAGGCATTTATAGCCTTCAAGGAGAGGTTTTGGGGCCTGTGGTTGGCCTGCCTCTGCTTTTACCTAGAGCCGTCACACAACTTACCTACGGCCATAAAGATGTCATGTACTTGGTGGTTGGATTTTGCAGATGTCTCCATGAACAGGAGGCCTTCGGTCCTGGCAAACTCTTCCCCCTCCTAGGTGGAGACAAGCAGAGTTATTCCCCCAGCCCCCTCTGGGGCTGCTTGTTCGGCATTTCATGGCAGGTCAATAACTGCACAGAGGCTTTGGAGGTGTCCGAAAGCCTTTTAAATTCTCAGCTTTGCGAGGACGTATCCCAGTGCTTGCTGGCGAGAGGATGGGAGGGGGTCTGGGAGCTCACCGCGGGCGCTCACCTCGGTGGCGACTTCTCGCTCAGCAGCCAGGTCCGTCTTGTTGCCCACCAAAGCAATGACGATTTCATCGGGAAGGAATTCCTTCTGCAGGTCCCTCAGCCACAGCTTTGCTCTGTTGAATGTTTCCTGGAGAGATGGAGACAAAGTCACCCAGTGATCTGGCTTTGATTTAATCCCTTTGTCTCAGGCATAGCAAAGCTGGACAGATGGCACCAAACCAAAGGCGGTGGAACAGATGTGGTGGGGAGGACTTGATTGCCCTCCTTCTCAGTGGAACAGGTCACTTTTAGGCATAAATCTGCCTTGGATGGGGTGCACCCCTTCTGCACAGCAGCAGAAATCGCCCCTGGAGTTGTGGCATGGTCCTGCACAGACTGGGACAGCCCCTGGCACATCCCAAGTGGGACACTGATCTTCTCAGGCAGTGCTTGTGTACTGCTTTCTGCTCTATCAAGGACAAACACCATCACCTGGACACCCCTGCCCCTGCAGCACAGTGTGGTTTCGGCACCGATGGGATCGGCATCCTGCCTTACCCTGCTGGCGATGTCGTACACGAGGAGAGCAGCGTGGGCGCCCCGGTAGTAGAGGTGGCAGACGCTGTGGTACTTCTCTTGGCCTGCCGTGTCCCAGATCTCAAACTTGATGGTGGCTACCTCCAGGTTGAGCGTCTGTGTGAAGAAGGAGCCTGCAAGCAAGACGCAAGGGTGCATGTTCACTTACAGCCAGAGCAGGGAGCTCAGATCTGCTGCCTTGCGGTCAAACCCAAGCCGAGGGCCAGCAACAAGGCTCTAAATGCACAAAATCGGGACGGGTTTCTGGTAAACAATGGCACCATTGTAGAATAACCCCCAGATAGAGAGCCACCTCCAGTGGGGCAGAGCATGGGGTTTGCAGCCTGTCCAGGGTGTGGGGAGGTCTGTGCTCCTGCCTCTGCAGGCAGGCTGGAGGAACAAGGCACTGCTGCAAGCCCACCACCCATGCTGGGGGGGTCCTGCCTGGGCTGTCCTGCCAGAACCTCCTCGCTCCCGTGAGACATGGAGGCTGGGAGCAGCATGTGTGCAGGAAACTCTCCTGAGGTCTGGGTAGCTGTGAGGGCTGCACAAAACCAAGGTTTCACTCGTTTTGGTTTCTCATCTGCCTTCAAAAAGCAGGGCTAAAGCACACCTGTGCAATGTGGCTGTGGCTTTGCTTACAGCCTGGTGCGGAGGAAAATGGGCTGCAGAGATCTAGAGGTGATAGTCATGGGGGAGGTCTGGCTCTGGGGCGAGTCCATGTCATGTTCTTTATAGAATCATTAAGGTTGGAAAAGACCTCAAGGATCATCAATTCCAGCTGTCAACCCAACCCCACCTAACCCACTAACCCATGTCCCCAAGCACCACATCTACACGTTTCTTGACCCCCTCCAGGGATGGTGACTCCACCACTTCCCTGGGCAGCCTGTTCCAATGCCTCATCACTCTTTCAGGGAAGAAATTTTTTCTAATATCCAGCCTAAACCTCCCCTGGTGCAACTTGAGGTTGTTTCCTCTTGTCCTATCACTTGTTCAAAAGTGGGTCTGTGCTACTGTGGGATATACAGCCTCTCCTTCTGCATCCCACCCTGCTGCGAGGAAGGGCATCAGGTTGGTCTCTTGTCCAGAGCCCTCAGGCTATTGAAGCCACTCACTCACATCCCACGGTTGGCAGCGACTCCTTGAAGTCATTCTTCACGTATCGGTAGGCCAGGCTGGACTTCCCCACCGATGTGCTCCCCAGCAGAACCAACTTGTAGACGTAGGTAGGTTGAATCCCCTCCCGGGAGGTGCCTGGCATCGCTTTCTGCACTGTGCCCTCCCTGCAAGGAAACAAAATGCATTCACCATGCATCTGCAGCAACCTTGGGTCCATCTGCTCAGCCTCCTGCATCGACTCCTGACCGGCGGCAGTGGGGCAGGTGGGGTTTAACCACAAAGTATGCTAGAATAAAATAATTAATGTCCTGAATCAAATGTCATACATCAAACCATCTCCACAAATAACCTGCTCAGGTGGAGAGCCGTGCAGGAGAGAGGGAGGTTCATGCAGAGCTTGAAGGTGAAGAGCCATGGGGTCTTGAAGCTAAGCAGGAGAAGGGCACGAGAGGACCTTGCGTGCACTTATCCCACCTCACACGCAGCAGCAAAGGGGAAACGTGCCACCAGCAAGCCCGTAACTGCTGCGCGCAGAGATGGAATGTGCCTCCTGTGCAGATCTGATCTCCTAACACCCAGAGGCAGCAGAGGAGGCTTCTGAAGGATGCCAAAATGTTCATCTCCTGCTGCTGGCCCCTGCCTGTGCCCTGACCCTCCTGCCGCTGCTGCATGCCAGATGGAGGAGGCTGCAGTACCTCTCAGGTGGGCTTTGCTGCAGGGTGAACGCTGCTGGCGTGGGTGCTTCTGAAGAAAGCCCTGGTCAGCCAGTGAGCAAGACTTACAATGAAGATTTGGTGCAATTACAGCAATTTCTACGTGGAGCTCGCAGGAGTTTGGCACACAGAACTTGCAGGTGAGCAAGAAGTGCCTTTATAAAGACTCTAACAGTGGCTCTAGCAACGTAGCTCCCAGCCCAGGAAGGTCTCTGCAGCTCCCTCCTCTGACAACAGCCTCTTGTTCCTGCACGCTGCTCATCTCACACGTCTCTTTTATCTTGCCTCTTTTCCTCCTGCAATCTAGCAGCTCCAGACCTTTAATTCTTCTCCCTTCCCGAAGCTGTTATTAGAGCAGGCTGTCATTAAGAGCGTTCCTCGGTGCTGGCTGAAGCCAGGTCTGTACCTGTAGTTGCAAGTGGTGGTTTTTCTTTTAAGGAGTTTTTATCCCCTGTAAAAAGCAGGGGTAAGGTCTTCTCCTGAGCTCACAGCCCCGTGATGAAGAGCAGGACCATGGCTGGTGCAGAACAGCTAGTTAGGGGTGGGTTATATATATATATATATATATATATATTTAAGCAGGAAAAAGAGAAATTGCGGTGCTCCTTATGGCATTAATTATATACATCCACCACTTTGTAGGCTTGGAAATAAGACTGCTATCCTTTCTGGGCAGTTAGATTAACTGCTGTAGGTCATATGCCATAAAACTCTAGGGAAGCAAGAAGCTGCATGAAAAAGCCCCAAGATTGTCTATATTAAACTCAGTTTCTCCTTGTTTCACTCTGCTGCTCTCTGTTTAACCACAGAGGGCTGTACTGGCTCTGGAATGAAGCTCAGCTGAGGATTACTGCAATGACAGAAATTTCCTTGCAAACTTTTCATGCTAGGAAGCACCTGTTAGGGAGTTTTGCCAAAGCTCATTTGAAACAATTTATTTTCCACATTAAGAGGCAAAAGGTGAATCTCCCTTTTTACCTGAGGAGAACAGCAAGGAAGTGAGACAAGTGGCTTTGATTCAATGGAAAATAGCATTTAGGGGAAACTGGTTTATTTTTCCTTTTTTGTTGTTGTTGAAAAAGGAGTGTACAGAGTAAAACCCTGTGCTTGTTGGCTAAAAGACTGTGGCAAAAGCCCTCCAGGCATCTCGTGCCTGGTAGTCACTCTTCTGTGGCTGCTCCCTGCCCTTGGGGAAGAGCCTGGCAGCAAGACCCAGCTCAGGGTTACACTCAGCTCTGCAAATCCTAGATGCTGCTCCATCAGGCTGACGGATGCCTGCTCTGGGTGCAGGTAAGGGTGCTGCTGCCTCGTAGCAAACAGCATCTCCGTTCTTTCAGCCTGTGCTGCCAGTGATGCAGAGGAAGCTTGTTCTTCATCAGGAAACCTCCCTGACTTCCCTGGGCATGGATGCTCTGATTGAGTGTATCCAGGAGAAACATTGGAAGCAACTTTCCTGCTGGTTGCTGCAAGTTAAGCCCCAGCAGAGCTCACCTGCGTGCCAGAAAACTTCTGTCGGCATAACTAGAATAAGTTTGATTTCTCTCACTGCAAACTCAAAATTCTGAAGAATGCTTCTCTGCGAAATGGCTTTAGCAAATTTTTCCCATGTAGGTTTTGAAAGGCTGAGGTGTGACCTGAACTGGGACTGTTCAGATGCTGGATTTCAGGGAATTTTACTTTTATTCCAGTAAAAAATAACTCATCAATTTAGGGAGCAGCCTGGGGAACAGCTGAGGTGTTACAAGTCCTGTCCTCGTGCCTAGAAGCTCTGCTGAGGGGCAGGGAAAGCTGAGCTTGCTCAGATTCAATATAAAGAGCCGGAGATTAGCCCAGACAAGCATTCTCTTCAATTGACAGTAAAAATCAAGTTGGCAGATTGAGTCTCCAGATACAGCTTAATATTTTGTGACAGCTGCGCCTGGCAGCAGATGCTTGGGGCAGGCTGGCCTGACCTTGCACTTACCTGGAAGGTGAGTACAGAAACAGCTGTGATACAGATAATTTCTCACTTCCTAATTGACGATTAAGCATCATCGCACCCAGGAAATTGTGTTCTCAGCCAGACACCCCCGTTCCCCTGTCTCAATGTCTCGTCTCTTCTTCCCGTGAGCAATGGGCGAGCATGAGGAGGCAGCTCTGACCTGTGGTAACCAGCTTCCCCTACAGAGCCGAGTGTTTTAGTGGAAATCAAGTTAAAGGTAACTGGTTTCCCAGGGTACGGCGGCAGCAGCACCAGATCAGCCATACCGCACATGAACTGCCTGCCCTCACTGCTTCCAAGAAGGAACCTGACAAATCTGTTTGTGAGGGTGACTCAGTTGTTTATAATTAGCAGGAAAGTGGACTTTATCTAAGGAGCATCCTTTCAAACTCGTGTTTTATGGGCGTAAATACCAGCAATAAAAAGCAGAAACATGATGTGGCAGAGTAGATATTTGCACTGGAATGCAACAGCAAGGGCTTGGCTTTCGCCACTCAAGAAGTTCGAGTCTCTGCAGTATTTTTAACCTGGAGAGGGGGGATCCTGGTATATTTATAGTCAGGGGATAAGCCCTTTATTTCCAAAGGACACCAGTTAAAAAAAAGAAATGCATACCTTTGGGGATGGAGCTGCAGAGAAATGTTATTTAAGACTCCATTTAACTTCCTGGAAAATTAATGATGTTTAAGTCTAATGATGTCTAACTGATGTCTAAGCTTTTCTAAACCCAGGTTCTAAGACGATCCTAAAACCATTGAAGATATTTGCTGAGTTTCTGCAATGGTGGAGCAGTGAACAAGAACCACAGTTAATTAGCTCCTTGGAAAAAAAAAAAAGAAAACAAGACTCAATGCTACTCAGTAGTCTGCAGTATCTAGCCCTGCAACTTTTGCTTTAGGTTCTTTCCAATTCAGATTTTCTTTTCCCCCAGACAGTTATCGTGCACCTACCTCCCTCCTTAACTTCTCCACTCATCAGCTCAAAGCACTCTTCTGCTTTTAGGAGCCTCCTCCTACCTGCTGGAACTCTCGCAGCGCTGGTGCAGGAGTGCAGCCACTTGGAAAGCTTGCTTCAGCCGAGGTTACCAGGGGATACGAAAATCCCCGCCACAAAGACTTAATGCATAAACACTGTGAGACTTACACAGTGCCGATTTCTCAATGCAGTCAGCCCTCCACAGCACAAAGGGGAACAGAGTAAGGGTCATTAACTGCGCAGCTGGGGCAGGTTGGGGAAATAAGGCAGCAGCAAGTGGAGCCCGTCCTGGGCTGTGGGCGAGACCGAGGGCTCTGCTCAGACCTTCACCGCAGGGCTTTGGCTGCTCGAGAGGATGGGGTGCAGGGCAGAGGGCTTCCTCAAATCTCTTCCCTGGGGCGGGGAGCCGTGGAGGATGGTGCTGCCCTCCCGCTAGGTGCCTCTCTGTGGCTGGGATGTGGGGCTGCTTCCCAGGGGAGGATGAAAGTCCTGGGAGTGTGTCTGGGAGAGTCCCTGGGTGCCCATCCTGGGAGAGTCCTTGGGATGGGCACCTCCGAGATGGTGGGTCGGGGTGGGGGCCTGTCCTGCAGGGAATCCCCGGGCAGAGGATGCCTTTACCTTCCCAAAGCCTTGCTCTCCTCCAGGTGCCCTAGTCTGCGGTGTCAGGGATGATGGTCCGGCTGCCTGAGCCTCTTCGTGCCAGGGACGGATAAAAGCGAAACCACCCGGCAGCTCCCGGGAGCGGTGTCAAAGGTGAGAGGCGACTGGAGATCACTGAACCTTAGACTTGCTGGTGAGCCGGGCAAGGCGGGACTGCAGGGCTGCCGCCAAACTGAGCGGGGCCAGTGGCTGTGCCCCCTGCACCCCCTCCATCCGTCCCTCCCTCCCTGCTTCCCATGCTGGGCTGTGGTGGTGGGAGGATGGACAGATGGATGAATTGGTGAGAGGGTTTTTCCCCACGCTTGGGGGTCCGAGGCCAGCCTGGCTACCAGGGGCATGGGGAGTAAAAGCAGCTGGCACCCCACCATGGGGGCTTGAGGGCTGGGTGTGGGGCTGGATGGAGCTGCGGCGTGCCAGGGAACTGGCACTTCCTCGGGCTTTTATAATTGGTAATTTCTGCTGATGTACCTTAGACCTGGCTTTGGTCCTGTGCCAGGGTACGGGCTCAGATAACTTGGGGCCAGGATCACCGAAGCGGTTTGTTTTCAGGAGCGTGGCTGGTTTACCAGCTGGTGGGAGATGGCACACTCACTTCTCCTGCAGAGTGCTCCAGCAGCCAGCTGGGGAGGTGCAAAGCGAGCAAAAACCAAGCACTTGGGCTTTTCCTGCCTTTTAATCAAGCTAATAGCTAGTTACCACAGGCAGCTGGGGCTTGGTGCTTTGGAGGAGACTGCTCTTGTTAAAGCTCTGATATCTTGAGAGAGAAATCACAGGGGGTTAATGCATTGGGATAACAGGTCCAGAGTGAGAACAGATAAATAAAAATCTAAATGAAGATAGGTTTCGTATATCTGTCACTCGTCATAGTCAGTGTCTTTCTTTTCAGGAGTAACATCTCCTGAAGTTTTCTGAAAGTAAAACAGGCTTTACAAAATCTAGTCCTAATAGTTAGAGGGGGAAAAGGAGTCCTACAAGCAAGCTTAACAAAATGTCATCCCAGTTTTGAAATGAAGGGCATGTCTTGTGACTTCCAAGGCCTGTCTGACGCAGCTTGATTACTTCCCATTTCTACGATGAAATGCCCTGTACAGGCGCCCGAAAATTGCACAGATGTCATATGGGAGCAGTGCCCCCACCAAGTGGAATCAGGAGAGGTTTTGGTCTGCGAGCTGAATTAGGGTGTTTCCCTCAGTCTGCGAAGGTGTCTGTACACGGACAGGATTGGCCTGGGAAATGCAGATGGCCATCAAAATTCACGTTAATTTTTGGAGGATCTGTCTGCAAGGATCTAGTGCTTACAGCGCTGTTTGAGTGTCCTACCCACAGCACTGAGCGAGGCTGAAAGGCAGTCTGCTCCTGTTTCCCGCTCTTTTGGACATACAAGCTACAATGGACCTAAACTGGCATCTAATTGTGAGTAGAAAATTAGGCTTTCAGTCCTGGCTGTAAGTCTTTGAAGCCTTATGAAAGGTTTGCTTTGTATCTGCTATGAGAAACTTCATTTCCAATTTGTGCTGCCGCAATAAACCCCGGTCTTGTGCTCTGTTATTCTCATACCGGTCTCACGTGCCTGAGCAGATGGTACGTCCCAGATGCCTTTATGAAGGGTTTCTATAAAAGGAGATGGTGTAAATGAGATGCTATGGCCTGGCTGGCGTTTGTGCCCCTGAGCCCTCCGCAGCCCAAGCAGCATGCCCCTTGTGTGGGCTGGAGCATCTTCTCCTGCTCCTGCTGAGCCAGACCCCACCAGAGGGCACAGCTCATCTGCGATGGAAGGCAGCGGGGATGCCTGCTCCTGAGCCTCCTTTCTCAACCACACAACCGAGTAGACACCAGTCAGGGTGATGGGAGAGATGGACTGGGGTGTCCTGCCAGAACCGCTTCTGGACAGCCAACTTTTTGTTGGGTGGGCACTGCTCTCCAAAAGCCAGGACGGGAACCTCTGTGATACACGCTGTTGCAGTGTCAGGAAGCCAGAGCTTTTTTGCATGGTACCTTTGTCAGCTTGCCTGCTTCTTCAGCACATGGATATCTTGCTGTCCTGGATGCTCGGGATCAGACATCCTTCAGCAGCGAGTGTTTTGCAAATAAAGACTGTGGCTGCACCTAAACTGGATGGGTAGAGCACCCGGAGTGACCTGCACCAAGCTAGGGATGCACCTTGCTCCACTGTGCCTCTGCAGTGAAGGGTTCCTTACCTGAAATACGCTTTGCTGGTAAAAGCTGGGCATTGGTGGTTTTTATGAGGTTAGGAATTGCCTTTAATTTTCTGCTTGCCTGGTGTAATTATGCCACAAGAATTTGCAGGAATGCCTGGCCGCAGGGCTGTTCTGGATCAAATACTCCAGCCTAGCAATGCATGATCTGAGCACCAGGAACCCCCTTGTAGACCTTTCCCCACTGTTCCACCTCAGACTTTTTCTCTGATTTTTTTTTTAACTGTGAAGGAAATGGTCATATTTTAGTAGTGCACAGGAATACCAGAACAGGTAAAAATAAACCTCCTAGAGTGAACAAGCAAGAAGAATAGCAATAATCTCATATTTCTGGCTCTGCCTGCTGCATTTCTTTGGGCAGGTTGCCCCTCCTTCCCTCTTTCTCTGAGTAAAAGGAGGCACAAGGACAGTGATGTTTCCAGAGAAGTTTGTGAGCTCCTGGCAGGTTCTTTTTCAGTGGCTGTTGTAGCACTTGGTTCTTCCTTCCTGACTGCTGTGAGGAAGCGTTAGCTCATCACCATGAGAACTGTAAATGCTTAAGGAAGAGCAGTTGGGTGGAAAAGGCAGCAGGGTCTGGCGATGAGGGCACCACCCTGAGCCAGAAAACAGGACTAAAGCCTCAGCTTTGCCACTTGTCTGCTGTCTGCCCGCAGGGAGAGTAATTTTGCAT
>WKFP01014283.1:1292365-1312043 GCA_011057875.1 Pterocles orientalis
TTTTTTTTTTTTTTTTTTTTTTTTTTTTTTTTTTCCCATGCTGCTGCTGGTCGATGTGGAGGAGCAGAAAAAAAACCCCGTGTTATTTAGACTGGAAGGGCTTTGTGAAACTTTTCTGGTCTAAACCACTAAGCCAGGATTTGCTGGAGCTGCCTTAAAGATACACCTGTACAGACAGCTGCTGTGCAGGGATGGAGCAGTTCGAGCTCAGCAGGTACGGCGACGTGGAAATCCTTGTTCACTTTTTCAGAAAGCCTCTTATCTACAATGCACGTGCATACGTATGCAGGTATCTTAGAAAGTACAGGGTGCATATCTGATAGCATCTGAATCTGGCTCTTGTCCTGTGCTGTGGTCTGGTGGCTTTAGGGCTCTGGGCTGTGCTGAAAGCCCACAGTGGCCACAGGCCACTGCTGACCTGATGTAAACCCTCTGCTGCTGGAAACTACTCTATATATAGGCTCTGATGGGCCACCTCTATCGCCAGGCTTTCTGAGAGCGTCGCCCATCGTCTTGATGCTGCTGCAAAGCCAACACCGTGTCTATTGTGAGCTCTGGCTAGCTGGACAGAAGTGAGGTTAGCGTCATATTTAGACCACTGGCAATGGGCATGTGGAGCCCAGAATTACTGATCATAGAAATGTGGTTTTCGCTACGACCTTGCCTAAGTGATTTTTGGCTCCTGGACCAGCTGTAGGACAGACAATTTGTCTCTCTGCACTGCCAGCTTCAAAAGAACCAGCCGCTTGTGTGTGAGTATATATAGTATGCCTTGCTTTTGGGATAGAACTCTTTGGGTTTAGTTGATATGGCTATAAATGAGCTCACCAGAGCTCACCTGGGGTCCTGACCCTGCTCTTGCACTGTGCTCCTTTGAGCAGGGCTCTGACATGTTGAATGGGGGTCTGGGGAGCTCCCAGCCCGCTTTGAGAGAGGTTGGGCACATTGCCTCTCGCTGAGCAAGCCAGCCCAGCCAGACACAAAGCCTCAGGAACAGGCTGGGACTCTTCTATTTTTAAAAGGCTACTTGTTTCGAAAAGAAACATCTGAAACAATGGTAAGCAAAGCAAAGTGAATTCAAAATACTTGGTCCATCAAGATGTCGCTACAAATTATGTTCTCAAAAGGGTTCACTGTACCTGTGCTGTTAAACAGTTATCCCTTGTTTGTATGATGATTCTTACGGAAAGCATGTGTAAGAAGTTAATCACAGAGGCCTGGCTTGGAATGGGAATGCTGCTTCTAAGCATCCTGGCCTTTTTTTCTCCTTTTCTGTGCCTGCAGTAATGTCATGAACTGATGCAAAGTTCACCTGCTGAAGCCTGAAGACCCACGGTAGCCAGAAAACCCATGGTAGCAGGCTTGTGATCATACAGACACTGTGTGTCACCGCTGCAATGGAACATTGAAAGAGCATTGTGTCAGCTTTGAGAGGAAGAAGGGCTGTGCCTTTGTTAATGAGGAAAGACTGGGCTCCTCGCTGTTGCACCCATAGAGAGTTAAGAAATATTTTGAGGATTGGTGGAGTTGTAATGACGAACAGATAATTTATATTGAGGCTCAAAACTGAGCCTGCCGTGAACTGTTTCAGGCTTTTAAAACCCCCGTCCTCCTGTATTAATTATTAACATCACTAAAACACTCCAGAGATTGGCTTGGAAACATTAAACAAGCTTCATATTAATGGCTCCCAGATGATAAGTGATGGTGAACATTAGCATGTGTTAAAGACCGAGGAGGGAAAACAACCACTGCCTACAATAAACATTTGAAGTATAGTGGGATTAAATTACAGAAAGAATACAAGTGTGAACCACAAGAAAGGCTTTCCTATAGCATCGCCTGCTACCCATTTGAAGAGACAGGTAATACTGTTTACACCTTTGAAATTGCACTTGATGGGTCACAATAAATCGCCGTGAAGCATAGCGATGTTCTGAGGTGGGAAACATCTGCCGCATGCCTCTACTCTTGAGAGGAGCCATGCTTCAACTAGAGACTGCCTCCCCAAGCTGGTTACCTGCCAGCTACAATCCCTTGCCATTTATAGGGGATTTCTCAAAACTTAGGAGTTGCTACGAACAGCCTCTGCTGAGGGTGCTGGAGGTGGGGTGGGCATGGAGTGGTTCTCGACGTATGTCTAGTAAGTAAATTGTAGCTTTCGTAAAAGTTACATGTGGCTTTCTCTAGTAAAAATATTTGCAACGAGTATTTTGCTTATCCCAAACTTCACGTTCTCTTTTACTCAGCAGAGCTGGGCCAAGAGGACCCCCCTCCATGAGTCCAGCCCACTTTGCCAAGAGAGCTGCAATGACGACGCAGAGAGCTTTGGCTCCAGCTTGGGTACCTGACTTCAAAGAGAGAGCCGGCTCCTGGAGGGTATGGAAATGAAGGAAACCGTTCTGTGAAATAAGAGACATCATTATCTAACAAGGTGCAGGTTTTGCAGCATTTTACATAATTAAAGCACTTAAGCTCTCTCTTCCACGTGCACAGTCTGGTGCCTACCATGAACTCTGTCTGCTGCTTCTATGTCAGTGGGGATATCGCGTTTGGGATGGACCTTGACCTCTCCGATAAACTTGGTGGCAACGGGCCAGCTGGCGTAAGCTATTCGTCTGGGACTGGCGCACGCTTACAGAGTGATCACACATGTTCCCCTAGGAAACTAGGCTAAAAATGGCTGTAGGCGGTACCTTTCCACATGAAGGGCTGTAGAGGAGCTCACTGGCAGCCAAAAGTTGCTCCCAGCTCAGTAATCTCCCCCAGAAGTTTTCATCTGTCTGTGCTTGTGAGACAGTTGAAATGAATGAATGTGAAAACATTTTGCCAGTGCTTGGAAAGAGAAATATTTAAGTAATGCTGTCTAGCAGACTTGGAAAGCTCGTGTGGGTGTGGATATAATTTTTTGTTTTCCCCCTGGAGTCCCCACCCAGCTTTTGGATGTATAGTACAGACATGTTCGTAGGGCATTTTGTGATGGGTTCTGCCTCTCCGTGCTTTGCAGTGGGCCCGTGGCCAGGTGCCAGGTGATAGTCTCACTTTTTCAGGTCACGTCTAAATGTCTGGCTGGTTTTCAGCTGTTTCTCAGTCTCATGGACTGGGTGTTACAGGCATGGGTGTGTAAAGGCACAAGAATAGAAATTATTTCATCTGTACGAGCCTGAGCAACCTCGTTTAATGCCAGACACTGCTGGAAGAGTAGTAAAGCAGTTGTTCTGTTACACAGAGGTGAAATGAGTCATCTGTTGCCAATAAACTAGGAAGGAATGAAGATGCCTCGGGGGGACACACACCATTATCTGCCGTTACCTAAAGCAACTGCCCTTATAATTGAAAAATATATTAAAAATTATTTTGGGAATTTCTAATTAGTTGAGTTGAGCCACTAATGCACTCAGGGTGCTTCAGAAACTTAAACTTAGTAACTGCCCCAAAAGAGGCCACAGCAGAGAAGTGTCTTTCCTGCCTTTCCCCTTCTGCCACCACAGCTACAAGGTCAGGGAGGATGAAAACTTCTGTAGAAATTGAGGTTGGGCAACAACGGCGGTGTCTGTCGGTCCCTGGGGAGATTCCTCCCTCCTTCTAACAGTGCCCAGCCCTGTCCAGCTTAAGGCTGTAAACCCTGTGATCAGTAGCTATAGATTGAGCAGCTGTCCTTAGGGAAATGCACTGCTAGGAAAGGCAGAAGGCTAAAGAAAGGAAAAGCAGAGACTTGTGGCTGAGGCTATTCTGTTTCTGCCTCAGGCAGCTGTTTCCAGCCTGGTCCTTGACAAGCTGTTCAACCAGCTGTGGAAGTTGGTGGTTTCTAGATGCAAGCCCACATTTTGCTTTCCATCCAGTTTGGGATATTCAATGTGTTTGGGTTTTTTGGGGTGGTTTTTTGTTTGTTTGGGTTGTTTTTTGTGTGTTTTTTTTTTTTTTAATGCAGCTGAAATGGAAGACTTCTGTGGCTACTCATTGTGTTTGGGGAAAAAAGAAATCTTTTAATTGTTTCTACAATTGGAGGCAAAACTAAACACTGGAGAATTTGACAACACTTGCCTGACTGTTTTGGCTCTTTGTTGATGGAGAACAAGGAGGTAATTACTTCACTTTCCTACAGGGAAGGATCAGAAGGGTTTTAGTGCCATGACAACTAAATCTGCAGCAAAGCCTACAAGAAAACTGCAGCGCACAGTAACTGGTGCGGGGCTAGGATGGGGTGCAGCAACAGATGGACTGGCTTGGGAGTGCGCGGGAAGGCAGGAGAGCACGCTGGGCAGATGAATCAGTCCCACATGCCAGTCATCAGTCTCTGTGCATGGAAAAACAGGAACGCTAGGGATGCCAGAAGAATGTGTTATGACTTAAAAATCAGATGTGCCAGCTCCAGCACACTGTAACATCTGAAGGTTTTTTGTCTCAGTTTCCTCTAACATTTTGTTACCAGTATCTGCTTTCACTTCCCAGTTTAGGCAAATATCTTCATTTCAGGAAACTATAATGACCTGCCTTCCTGCCCTGATAGTGATTATCACAGCTGGAATCTGAAATACTTTAGCACCAGCATGGCTTATTTTTGGTAAACCGGGAATTATTAGCTGACACCTGCCCGTTTCCCGCTGTTCTGTGTAGGCGGGTGACCGGAGAGGTGACAGAAGATGGGGTGGCGATGCACAGCTTCAGTCCGTAATGCAGAACCACGCAGACACAGGTGCTCCTCTGGCTGAGGAATGGCACTGAGCGAGCTCCCTGAGGTGTGGCAATTTTTTGCTTGGCTATAAAACAGGGGAGTGGAAGACACCTCGTCCCTGACATGCATGAAAGATGGTTAGAAGCAGAGCACCATTAAGTTCTGCTGTGCTTGAGAAAAGGGATGTTTTGCCTCTGATTTGCGCTTTGGATGAATCTGGGTGGATTTCCACAGGGACAACAAAGAGCACCTCCTTCCCCCTCTTCTGCTCCAGCTGAGAGAATTAAACTGTGATGTGGTTTCACATGAACTTTTCCAAAATGATGTTCGTATGTCATTTCATGGAACAGTATGACTAATGAGTGCAAGCACTTGGTCTGCTGCAAACAATTGGTTGTTTTTGGACCATGTGTTGTGGCTATGTTTTACTGCAGTCCAAAACAACTGGAGTTTAAGGAAACCTGGAGGGCCCGACTGGAAAATGCAGCTCAGCTTAACTCTGCAGTATCTGCGGTGGGAGTGGATGAGGCCACACAGCACGGAGCAGACAAACCATGGGGAAAAATCAAATAACCAGGCAGCGTCGAGCCCTTGTAGCAAGGCCACGTGATTCCTCACTCTCGTGTCTACGCGCTGTCAGCGGGGCGAGGATGCTGCCACCATGGCAGAAAGAATGCTTTGATATATTAATCCCAAAGTGATGCAGAGCCAGTTCCTCAGCTGCTTCAGCTGATGTAATGCATTGTTTTCGCTGAAGCCATCCTGATTTTGTCTGGCTGAAGGACTAACTAGTTCAGACTCTTTTTTTGGACAGATGTAGAGGCTGTATTCCCAAATTAAATATGTATATTGATCTTTCCCCTGCCTTCCACCAAGGGAAGAAAAGGCCGGTGGTATGCAGGTCTTGTCATGTAATATCCAAGCATCCCACAGTCTGGAAAGGGTTTTATCCCCAAAGCACTTGAGGTTGGAAATGGTGAGTGGTTGTAGGCTAGGTGGAATAGACACACAATGTATTTTTAGAAGGCTCTTCTGAAAATACCCCAGGGCTCTCCTTAGGGGTTTTTTTACATGGCAGAAGGGGAAGCCAAAGGAAGAAAAACAGCCAGATTTGGAGCTCACTGTGGTGCTGTGGCAGGCTGGGAATAGCAGATAGGAGCGTTGATAGCAAATGGCAGCCCGTAACAGGCATTCTTTTGTGAGCCAGGCAAGGCAATGGGGTGCTCTCCAGCAGCCTTGGTTAGGTTTGGCTCCCTGCAACTACAGCTGCTGTGAAGCTGGCTTAACTTTGCTTCGTGGTGAAACACTCTGAGCCGTGGCGTGTCTGCTGCTAATTAGATTAGGTCTACAGAGGCTCCACTGTGTGAGTTCCCATTTTTAGCCTGAGATGGGCAGTTCTCAGTGAGCTCCGTGACAGTTTGCAAATTGCAGGTAAGGTCCCTGCTTGGCACGGTAATGGAGGGCTTGCACATGTTGCTCTGGGTGAAGGCTGGCTCGTTCTCCAAACAGCAGCATCAGTGGGGCCAGACCGACCTCTCTGGGGCTGTTGCAGTGCCAGCCGCAATGGATATTCATGTCCCAAACTTAGTGGCAGGGCGGAGAGCCTGCAGTGTTCAGATTAGTGTTCATTAAGGCAGACACACTCTTAGCATTATGTTTACTACAGACTTAATGTACTTCGCCCTGGCTACCCAAAGACACTGCTTTTGGATGCATATCCAGAACTTTGGCAAGAAACCTCTGATTTCCAGACTACAATTACACACAGCCTGTTTAGCCGTGTGCTTTTGTGATAACTTGGCTTTAAGCTTTACATAGCATCATCTCCACCCCTTTTCTCCAAAGTAGTTTATAGAACAGAGACGCAGTTGTTCTGCCTTTGGCTACACAAACCAACCCCTTCTCAACTCGGAAAAGGTCCTTCTGCTGCTTATGCTAGGAGATTTTCTCTCTACAGCTATGCAAGTTTGAGTTCTTCTTAACATAGATAAGCAGACTTGCAGGCACCATTTTAAGTAAGGTCTTGCGGATGGTTGTGCAATGGTATAAATATTTGCATTGGTAGTCCCTTACCTGAAGTGCTCTAAATGTAATTTTTTGTTGTCTGTGTTGTGATGGTGGCACACAACCAACCCACAGCAGTTTATAACCCCAGAACTTCCTCCTCTTCCTTCATTTACAGCAGATGAGATCACGTCCTTGACGTATTTGCTGTCTGCTTGATTTCATTCAGCTTGTTTCTCCAGTCCTTAACCTCTTCCCATTCTTGTATGACTTTATCCTCCCTTACTGGCGATGCTTCATAATGCTATCATCAATGTATTTCACTAGTGCTGTCCTACTTGTGACAGGGCGCTATCGCAAATATTAAATGAAATCAACACCAAGGTTAACCTTTGCAAAACTCCCTCCAAAGGAAGATTCTTCCTCAGCCTTGATAGGGATCCAGTTCTGAGACCTTGAGATCCTCCAAGTGGCATCTTCAGTGACCTATGAAAAATGTACAGATGAAAACATCGATCTCTTTTTCTGGACCACCTGGGAGTACACTTATCAGTTACAGCTTTGCTGTGATGAGTTGCTGTTTAACTACAAGCCCCAGGCTAGACATGAAGAAGATAAGCAAGGTTCCCAGCTGCTAGAGCTCCTCTGATACAAATAGCGACTCTGCTGACTTGAAGAGATGGAACAATGGTAACGAATCTCATGAGGACAAAATCTGCATGGACACTGCCAGTCTCCTGAGTCCTGTCTGGATCGTTGTGGGCTCCTTAGGAGGTGTAATAAAGTAAAAGCCCTTTAGTTGCACCAGTGTTTTTTCCCGCAGTATTTCAGCGCCAGCACATACTTGTCTGTGATGTAATTTTTTTCCATTAATAAATCCACAGACCCTGCTGGATGCCACTGCTGTTATGTTTGCAAAATGTTATGATGTTAATGGAGCTCTGCTTGTTTCACGTATCTTGACAATATAAAATATTGGTCTCCTAAGTGTAGATTTTCCAATGTTTTTAAAGTGTTCCACTCTCCTTGGACTAATGGATGTCTTGTTAAAGCTGTCAGACTTCATGTTGGGTTTGGCAGAGGCCGTGATCTCATGGTGTAGCAGAGATGTGCCCCTGTGTTTTCTTTTAACATCATCAGCTAGCCCCTGGATTCCCCTATCCCAGGGCTTTCCACCAACAGAGATGTAATCAGATTTAGCTGCACAGAGTATAAAAACATCCATTTTATTATGCAAAAGCGGTCTGTTGAGTACACCAGCAGCAGTTTTAACAGCTGACTGCTTGTTCTGATCCTTGAGAGTGAGGTTTTACAAGACGGCTCGGTTTAAGAGCGGCACAGAGGGAAAATTGTGTCTTTGGGGTGTGCTCTGAATAAAACAGCCTCCTTGTACACAGGATATTGGAGAATGAGCTACGTATTATGCACTTAAAATAGAGCCCTTTGAAACTGGCACGGAGTACTCAGGCTTGTCTGAGTATCATTAATCACCCTTACGCCTCTCGGACAAAACGAGCCTTGACTTCACGGTGCTTGTTAAAATAAGAAGTGTACATTTCAGTATTTCATTTTCAGCTGCACTCACTGCACTTCAGAGCGTCGTCAAAACTAACATGTTTGATTCATTGTTTCATATTTACTTGGAAAAATTCTGTATGTATAGTATTTTGATAACAAGATGGCTTATTTTGACTACATTAAAAGAAAAAAATTACTATACATGGCTGGAATGCAAGAAAAAATTATTACACAGCAGTGCATGTTCAATGTGTGATTTGAAATCTGACTACAGTCACCCAGTGGCTTATTCTCTTTCAATTTCTCTGCTTTTTCAATTTTTTTTTCTTTCCTTCACTCTTTTGTCAGAGCCCTCTCAATAGTAGGTTTTTGCACATAAACCTGGCAGCCTTAATTTGGCTGTGAGGCCAAGGCTTTTAGCCAAAAAGGCAAATAGCACTAATGCAAATCTTACTGTACTACCGAACTGGAAATTCCTTGCCTGGATACAGTGATGCAGCTGCACAGGTGGCTGAAATCCCTGGGTAACATGGACCTAAAAATAAGGCACTGCCCTGCCTCTTTAGCCAGAATTCCTCAAAGGGCAGGGGCAAATGCTAGGCTAAGGGCTCAGAGAACAAGTTATGCAGAGCCTGAAAGGGTGACAGCGCTCAGCCAGGACTTGGGGAGGTGGGTTGGAGAAGAGGTAGCTGAAGAAGGGATGCCTGCAGGATATCTGGGAAAGCCACACACAGCAAGGCTTTGCCTCCACATCAGGGTCAGAGCTGGCATGTAAGACCTCTGCACTGCCTTGCAGAGCAGGTGGTTTGGTTTTTTTTTTTCCACTAGTGTGCTGTCAGGGTAAGCTTGACACCAAATCTCAGGTCGTTCCTAATGCCCAAGTAAGGTGGGGATCTCATCGATCTGCTTCTGATGACAAAATAATCATTTGACTCTTGTAAAGATAAGCAGTCCCAGGCGTAAGAAGCAGTACCAACGCAACGCCGCTACCCAGGCATCAGAAGAGCCATTGTTCCCAAAACAAGTGTAACGTGAGCGGTGTATGCACACACACCCCAAATGCTGTCTGCAAAGAAAGAGAGTGTTTGGCTGCTCTAAGAAAGCTGTAGACATTGAAGCAGAGCTGGAGCAATGGCAGAGTGAAGGAGCTTTGAGTTCCCTCTTGAAAGTGATGTTAAACAGGAGAAAACTGTCAAAAATGGAGGGACTCCTATTCAGGCTGTAGATTCCAGGGCTGAGAAGAGGGGTGGCTGATCAGGAGGACTCCTCAGTTACCCATCTACTCTCAAGTCAAAGGCTGCATCTCAAAGATCTGCTCAATCTCTCGCCAAGTGGGGACCACAGTGTTTCCGCATGCAGCGCCGGGTACTGTGCGGGCACCGCGCTGAGGGCAACGACACGGGGACAGTGGCTTCAGCACACGCGCCAGCTATAAATAGGCACCCTGATGTCACTTGTATAAAAAGAAACAAGTGAGAATTACATAGTTTCTGAAGAACGAGTACCAGCCTGGTACTGATGGAGGGCATCTATACCCTCTTGGGGAAAGGGATTCTGCTAAAACTAGAGTTGGCTCTTTTGTTTGTTCTTGTTGGTTGTTTTTTTCTCCCCTGAAACAGCCACGGATTACTTTATGCTCTGATACATGCCCTCCTGGAAAAAGGGGTGATGTATCAAACTGCTTGACACGGTTTTGAATTTGAGGATGACCTAAATCTCAGTTGTTGTACATGCAAACTGCCAGACAAATATTGGCTTTGGTCAAGCGGGGCTGGTGGAGCTGTCGGTCTGTGCCCACCGCCGGCTGGCGCGGAAGGGAGCCGTTAGCTCCTCTAGTCGCCGTTTTTTGGGAGGAAGGCGCTGGGGCGGATCAGATCAGGAAGGCATTGCCTTTTACCACGTTTGAATTGATGGTAAAATTAAATCATAAAGATTAAATGCTGGTCTTTTGTCAGTTTTGTAGCCCTGCGCGAGGTGTTTGGTGTAGTGAGCTTGAGAAATTTGTAATTCACTTTTCAGGAATTATGGTGAGAGCTGAGGAGCAAGGGCTGTGACAGGAGTCCTGGAGAATACATTGCTCCTTGTCAGCGTGAATTAACTAAGCAGTGATGTATTTGACACCAAAACCAATCGCGTACACTTATATTTCACAGGAAAATTAATGGTCGAAGGGATCTCCCAGGGCTACGAGGCCGGGTGAGGGCTTGGGGCGCAAGGAGGCGAGTTTCTGGCCCACCCCCCCGTGCCTGTGGCACAGAAACCCCCGCCCCGGGTCCACAGCTGGTGAGGTTTCCCCCATTTCAGGTAAATTTCCTTCAGGAGGCCTGGGGAGGAGGGTTACCGGGGCCTGGGAAACCCAAGGGCTCCGGGGCTCTCCCCGGCCAGGGTGGGGTGGATTCCCAGCGGGGCTGCGGAGCTGCTGTGGACGGAGACCACCAGCCCACCGCCCTCCCCTGCCCGTGCCCCGCGCTCTGGGGGTGCTGAGGGGCGTGAGGCGCCGCCCGGCCCGTCCCCTCTCCTCAGGGCCGGGGTCCGTGGCGCATGCGCGGGGCGGGGGGCGGTGACGGCCGCGCTGTTCACGCCGGCGCCGGCGAGCGGCAGAAGCGGCGGGAGGGCTGGGGCCGGCGGTAGAGCGGAGCGGAGCCGTGTGGGAACCGCTATGGGGACGCAGGGGGCCGGGAGGAAGCGGCTGCCGAACCGGGAGCGCCTGACGGCGGAGGACGATGCGCTCAACCAGATCGCCCGTGAGGTGAGCGGCGGGCGGCGACTCCTCTTTGCCCCGTTCCGCCCCCCCGGCCCCGGGCTCTCCCCCACCGCCCTGCAGGAGCCCGTGGGCACGGCGGCGGCTCAAGGGCAGGTTGGGTAAAACCGCGTTCGTCTGGGCGGTGGTGGCGGCCTGCTCCGAGGGCACCCCGCGTGTCCGGAGCGTGTCCGTGAGGAAAGAGGCGTTCGGAAACCCCTCCCCGCGGGGGAGGTAATTGTCTGCAGCTGCTGCTGGGGCTGGTGGCGGCTGGGAAGCAGAGAACGGGCCGCTGGGGGTACCGGGGGTAGCTGCAGGTGAAGAGGAGCAAGCGGCGGTGGTCAGGGAGGCGGGCGCTGCCCTGGTGCTCGGTGGGACTGAGCTGCAGCCGGCTGGGGGCTGCGTGCTTTCTGCCTCCTTGTTCTTGCTCGTTGTGTGCGTTAGCGTTGGCTGAGTGGTGAATGAGATGATGTGAAAGGTGGTTTTTGTGTTTACTTACATCTGAGACAAGGTGTTCTGTGTCCTTCCTCCCGTAGTCTCCCGGTGAGGGAGATGGGTAACCCGGGCCTTAGAGATGAGGAAGGGAATGGAGCATCTCCCTGCTGAGGAAAGGCTGAGGGAGCTGGGTCTGTTCAGCTTGGAAAAGAGGAGACTGAGGGGTGACCTAATCAATGTTTATAAATATGTGAAGGGTGAGTGTCAGGAGGATGGAGCCAGGCTCTTCTCTGTGACATCCAGTGATAGGACAAGGGGCAATGGGTTCAAGCTGGAGCATAGGAGGTTCCACTTGAATATGAGAAAAAACTTCTTTCCAGTGAGGGTGACAGAGCCCTGGAACAGGCTGCCCAGAGAGGTTGTGGAGTCTCCTTCTCTGGAGACATTCAAAGCCCGCCTGGATGCGTTCCTGTGGGATCTGATCCCGGTGTTCCTGCTCTGGCAGGGGGATTGGACTGGATGAGCTTTCGAGGTCCCTTTTTTGGTGGCAAGTGGCTGTGAGGTTGAGTTAGCTGTAACATCATGCATCTCGGATCTTAATAAGAATTAATAATGGCAGGCCTGACATGGGGAGCCTTTACTATTCTTGTGTACCGTTTTGAAGTGGTTTGTAGCATCTTCGGAATACGTGTGGTAGGCTAATTTCTGTGCGAGAGATTCGGATAGTGTCTTTCCAGAAATCAGGTTTTTGTAGCAGTATGATGAGAAGGTAGGAAAGTTCCTAGGGATGGAGTTTGAGGTATGAGGACAGGAACGTCTTGTGTCCTGGACATAAGATAGCAAGTAAGAGGGATTGTGCTGTCTGTTAGCTTTTGAGTCATGGCAACATCCTAGGAATTGCTTTGGGATGAGGGTTTAAATTCTATTGGACTGTGTCCTGGCTGTGCTGTCCTTTGATCAAGGAGAACATCAATCTGTAACAGGGTTGTCCTCCTCTGTTGCACATTTCTCTCCTGCTTTCACTTTTCTGTAGCTTATATCTTGCTTTTCACTGTATTGTGCGGTGGTTTGAGGCATCAAATATTGTGTTTTCTTTTGTGTTGTTTTTTTCTTGGAATTGTTTAAATGACAACTCCATTTGGTCAAAAAAGCCCAACAAAAGCATGTCTTTTATCTTTTCCCTTGAGTGCTAAAACTGTGAACTGCCAAGTTCAAGGTTCAGTGTTTTCCCATATTATTTTAACTCTTTGCATTGCTCTAACTTGGGTTTTATGCACTTACAGTAGTATTGTTGTTTAACTGTCTGTTTTCCACGCAAGGGATCCCAGGTGAATCCTTCTGTACGATCTTAAGAGCTCTGAAAAATGTAAAGCAAGCCTTTTGTCTCCTCCTAATAAAAATGCTGAGAGTCCTCATGTTGAGAAGGGTACAAGGGTTACTGACCCTTTGTCTTTTCCAGCCTTCCTCACAGGTGTTTAGACAAAGTTGAGACACAGATGTGTTGCATTTGTGCATAGGCTTTTCACTCTTCTCTTTCCTTTGGTCTTCCTCTGTTATCTGGAAGCCACAGGTGCTTGCAAGTTGTTAGCAGATTCTAGGACCTTATTTTGCTATGTTCAGAGGGGAGCCTAAAAGAGCATACAAGCCAGATGTATTCATGGATGTACAGTGGTGGTCTCTAGGAGTCAGCTGAAATGTGTGCCTCTTCTCTCCTTTTGGTTTTCCTCCAAAAGGACTGTGCTGCTTTGACACGTTCCAGTTTTATTTTGTAGTTGTCAGAATATCTTGAAAGATCAGTGGTTACTGCTATGCTCTGTGCTCCTCGAAGGTCACATTAAGACTTAATTAAGATGCTCTTAAACTGCCATTTGAAGCATATTTTTTTTTTTTAACTTGCAGCCAGGATCTCTTGCTGTGTATGTGCAGTGTTGCAGAGACCGAATGCGAGCCTTGGGCAGTGAGGAAGGTAGTTCTCACCCCTGTGGGATGTGAGAGCGGTCTTTAGAGGAAGTAACGAAGCAAGAGGAAGGAAATTGTAAAAGTGAAGCATGTTGCAGTGACAGGGGTTTAGTAGCAGTATTAGTAATGTCAAGCAGTAGTAGTAAGTTTTAATGTTTGAGGCAATTTCTGAACTAGATCAGCTGCAAGTAGTTTATCACCTTGTCTAGATCTGTTTAGGGTGAAGACACAAGGTTCAGTTACTGTAAATTGCCTTGCCCATCAGGGAAGAGTAGTAACATAGCACTAAATTTGGCGGCTGAGTTTCTGCCTTACATGGTAATTAGATGGATGGCAAATACGTAAATACAGTTAAAACAAGAACATGGTGTTCTGAGTTTGATGGACACAGATTTGCTGTTTGCACACCTAGCTTGTGTTGCTGAGGTTATTTTTTTGTGGGTGTCAGCTCTTACAGATGAGAGCGAAGCTGATCAATGATAGGCTTCTCTGCTTTCACACTTGTGTTGACGCCAGTAGATTATTCTGTGTTTAGGTCAATGGAAACTCTCCTTGAATACGTGCCAACAGTGTTTGCAAAATCTAGCAGTTTGATACTCCTCGAGGTCTGTGCCAGCACAGCCAGCGGTAATCGTGTGCGTGTACCGTGCAGTCGTCTGACCGTTCTCTCGGGCTGGTGTATGCGTGGTTTGGGAAGGCTGCTGAACCTTACAGGGGCTGCCTTCCTGCTTTTTTCCCTGCTTGGGTTAGTTGAGCTTGATGTGATAACTTGAGACATTGTTTCTAGGGGAATATATATATATATTTTTTTTTTCTTTTTTCCTTTCTTGCACTATGCCCTTTGCTAGCAGTAATAATCAAGTGTTAAATGATAGAAAGGATTTTGCAAATCCAATGAGGAACTGCCATCTATGTAAATGAGATATTTCTCCTATAGGCAGATAATATTAGTTATTGGGTTTTATTTTCTTGAATCAGGAAGACCAAGGTCTAGGTAAATTTTTTGGTTTTATTAGGAAAGTAGTTTAGACCTTGTTTTGCTAGTGTTTTTCAAACATGTGCCTTACACTGCTCAGAAAAAGTGTGTCATCTCTGTGCTAGAAATCTTGTATTTTTCATACAGCAATTTACAGAGTAGAACTCCTAATTAATTTGAAATTAGTAGTCCAAGCAACTTAACTTTATTTTTACTGTTAAAGAAAGTAATGTTATGAGGGTTGCTTCTTCACTCCTTTTTTACTGTATGTCACTTTCCAAGTTTCAGGAACTGTCACTTGCTTACGTACACATACAGAATTATGATTTTTAAAATAACTGGCACGATCAGTTTATGGGCTGTAAATTTGCTTGTTTCCCTGAAGTTTTCAGTTTGGGCATTGACTTACATTCTTAGTGTTTGAAAAATAGGGATGTTACACTCCTCTGAAGGAGCAGAAGGTGTAGCTGATTAGAAATAGCTCAAAATGCAGGTGAAAACAGCCAGCCAGCTTTACTGGTTATGGTAAGGCGGCACTAAGTAGCTTCAGAAAACTAAATTGGAGTTTCAGGACTAGTTAAGAGATGCTATGATTGTTGTATGTGGACTCTAAAGGCCTGGCTTGTGAATTGAGGGGATAGTTTGGGGGCAAATTCTCTGGTTTATACAACAATTTGGAGGACTTGCATCAATAGCTTTGACTTTTACAGGATTGTTTCCATCTCTAGGACAACCACAATGGATCCTTATATATGGGAACGCAAGACACACAAACTTTATTGATTGGACTGTTATGCAAACCAGAGAATTTTAAGCGGCTTATTGCCTAAGGATATACTAGGTAATGCCCATGTAAGATCTGTGTGCCTTATTAGTATAGCGGTAGAACTTTTTTGAGCAGCATTTGGCATTAGAGATGCATGAAAACTTCTGTAAGCCAGATAAAAATTCCAAGAGAAGCCCTTAGAAAAACCTTAGTCTGCTTTATGTAGCAAGGGTTGCTTGTACTTTATTTTTTCATTTTGTTACCTTCTGCCTTTGTGAGTGTTAACATATCGGCCCAAGAGAACAAATGGTCTGAAAAAGCATGCCTGGCTGTAGGTCTCTCTTCTAGAATAGAAAGTCATGAAAGCCAGGGATGCTCGTGGAGGGCTTGACTCAGCCCATTTGACCTAAATATAGGAAGGAAGGAGGACTTTGTAGGCAACGCTTGCCAGTAGGGCATGGAGAATTGTTCCAAAAGGGAGCAGATTTTATGTAGCAAATATGCTCTTCTTCATCAAATGGTACATTTTCCTAATGTTTTACATCTGTGTATCCAACAAATGGCATTGGCTTCGCTTGTAATCCTTCCTAAGGCAGATGCGTGAAGGAGCAGCTTTGGATGGTTTAAGGAGCAAGACAAAAATCTAAGACCCATCTCATTTTAGTGAAATAGCTGATTGTAGCCCGACTCCCAGAGCATAATCTGCCTCACAGTATGCCTGTAGCAACTTTAAATAATCGGTTGCCTGTTTCTGTGTCCATGCTTGGCCTGAGTCCTCTTCAGCTGTTCTCTTGCTGTTGCAGGGAACAGCTGTTTAGGAACTGTGATTCTTATTTCAGGCAAGCAAGACACTACTGTTCGGATTAACAGCATTGTCTCTTTCTTTGCAAGCCCAGATGCTGGGCTTGTCTGCAGGATGATGTTTTTCCAGGCCCATTGCTGAGTAAACTTGGAGCTCGAGTGTACTTGCAAGGCTTTTCAACACTGTTCAGGCTTGGGTTTTGTGTTTGTTTTTGTGTTTTTTTATCCTCTGGTTGCAAGGAGCATTATCCAGAGAGCATTCTGGGCTTGTGAAACAGGGTATTTGTCCCTCCTGTCAAGTCAGCAGGTTGCCAGGAGCGGTGAATCTGTCTAGCTAGACGTAAGCAATCAGAGGCAAACCTTAAAATAGAAGCTCTGAAGCACCAGCTGTTGTCTTGCTTGTGTTGAAATAGTTTTTGGGGGAGAAGTCACCCATTGGAATGGTGGATGGGAGGGGGAAGGGAACTGCAAAGTGAAATTTTCCTTCAGATAGTCATAAGGTGGCTTTGAGAGTTGTTTGATGGCTTTTTTTTTTTTTAAATACAGGAGATGCTTCTGAGAAGGGAAAGTGGTTATAGTTGCACGGTCGCTTCATCGTGGACCTTTCTCTGCTTCTGGTGTTATCTGGTGCTCTTGCTTATCACTCTGAATCCACTAGAAATGAGTGGTTGGCCTTGTGAATAGTAGAAAAATAGCTGATGTTGGAGCTTTCATCACACAGTAGAGGTGAGGGAAGTGCTGCTCAAGAGCTTCTCGTGGGAAGGCATCTGTCTGCTCCCAAGACACTCCTTTCTTTCACCTTATTTCAGTTAAGGAACAAGGAGCAGGCTGCAGAACTTTACCACCTAAAGCTGGAAAAATAACTGGTACGTGCACTGAAACCAGAGTATTACAGCAGGCAAAACCATACAAAAGCATCCCTATGGGTACGCTTGGTCTTCCGTCTTGCAAATTAGTGTTGGCCAATTACTAGTGAACGTGTTTTTTACACCATGAGTAGCTGAGATGAGCTGTGGTGTGTATCGCTGTGGTGTAAGGTTACTGCCGTCACCAGACTCCAGCCTAGCATCTGGAGTCTATTCTGTTGTAAACTTTTAAAAGTAAGATGTTGTAAGGTAAATTGCCACCGGTGAAGAGCTGCTGTGTGCTTCTTCCTCTGCCCTGTTGGTAGGGTAACCTCTTACAGGAGAATGAGGCTAGCAACTGGCCGTAGTAATCTCTTGAACTGCAGAGCCTGATGTGCTGGAGCACATTGGCCGCTACTCTGGGTATTTTGAGGATGGAGAGCTGCCAGTGTTGCTGGTAGGTAGCAAGAAATGTGAGGCTACTCTCGGTGGCCTGGCTGTAGAAGCTTTAACAGTTGAAATTGGTGTGGCGTAACAAGTACTAGATAAGGCAGTGCTTCACCGTTAGTAATTTGACGGTTGTAATTAGCTAGGAGGAATTGAACTAGTTGCCACACAGTGCTTGCAGTGTGTAAGTGACGTCAGGTCGGTGAATGGCCATGTTACATAATTTTCTGTTATGGAAACGTGGAAGTTTTTCTTAGGCTGTTTAAAAATAACTGATTTTTAGAGGGTACAGAAGCCATGTATTCAGAGGCTGGGAAGAAGCACAGAAGTGATATTTTCACATCGGCAGGAGTGTGCAGTAACTCTGGCCCCTGTCCTGGTTTGACAGCTGTCCTTACCTGGAGGACTTGGTGTTAGACCTCAGCACCAAAGGCGCTTCCTGTGCGTGTTTGGATGGGTTTCAAATTCTGCCTTTCAACAAATGCAACCAAGTGGTACGCAGCATGGAGGGCAGTGTGCAGCACAAGGCCTGGGAAATATTTCCTGATGAGCAGAGTTAGAAGCGGTTTTAGGGGCTAACCAGCTGAGAGCTTGGGTGCTGAGAGGGGAGATGTGAGCTACCTCTGACTAACGCTGTTTCCAAAACTGAGGGTTGCTTGGTTTGGGATGTAGAGGTACGCCTCAACCAAGAACTGGGCAGAAAGGAGCGTAGTTAAATGAAACAGCATCCCCAAAACATTTGACTCGTGCTTCCACATCCTGTACTCTGTTCCTTCATCCCTTTGGTGTGTCATGTTTTCCTGTAAGTGAATTTCCAGTACAGCGTGTGCTGCTTCAGGGTGTGGAATTGTAAAGAGGGAGTGGTTCTCTTCAAATCCTTTGAAAAAATGTTGGAGTTTATTGCCAGACATAAAAATTTGAAGTTTTAACTAAACTAGCTGTTTCTGGGCTAAGGAAAGATGGATGTTTTGGGTATTGAGTATAATTGCACAGAGATAGTACAACTGTGGTCTAAAATTCAGTGACTAATTCTGACTTGGAAGCTCTACTGAATAGATTGAAATAACTTTTAAGATACTGCTCAGTGCCAATAAATGAAGCTGGTGAAGAGTCTGGAGCACAGGGCTGACGAGGAGCTGCTGAGGGAGCTGGGGGGATTCAGTCTGGAGAAGAGGAGGCTGAGGGGAGACCTCATCACTCTCTACAGCTGCCTGAAAGAAGGGTGCAGTGTGAGGTGGGTGCTGGGCTCTGCTCTAAAGGAACAAGTGATGGGACGAGAGGAAACGGCCTCAAGTTGCGCCAGGGGAGGTGTAGGCTGGATATGAGGAAAAATTTCTTCACTGGAAGAGTGATGAGGCATTGGAACAGGCTGCCCAGGGCAGTGGTGGAGTCACCATCCCTGGAGGGGGTCAAGAACCGTGTAGATGTGGTGCTTGGGGACATGGGTTAGTGGGTTAGGTGGGGTTGGGTTGATGGTTGGACTTGATGATCTTTGGGGTCTTTTTCAACCTTAATGATTCTATTCTAATAAAGATGAGTGTCTGAGCTAATTGCTCATTAAAAATTTCTGACCTGGAACTGGAAAGTTGATTGCTTGGTGGTGTATTTTCAGTAAAATACCCTGGGTGTGATGTGAGAAGAGATGGATTTGTTCAGTTGCATCTGCCTTGCCCTTCTGTGTGCCTGCAGCCCGTGAGCCAGCAGCTTGGCATGGGCTGTGGTTTTGTCCACCTAAATACTACTGCAGCATTCAAGGATCACTTCCTCCAGGCTCAGGGGCAACGCATCTCAACAAAGAGGAAGGCAGGCAAAAATGCCAGGAGGCCTGCCTGGATGAACAAGGAACTCCTGAGCAAACTCAAACAAAAAAAAAAAGGAAGCATACGGAGGGTGGAAGCAAGGATAGGTAGCCTGGGGACAATATAGAGACACTGTCTGTGAAGCCAGAGATCAGGTTAGGAAAGCTAAATCCCAAACAGAATTAAATATGATCAAGGACGTTAAGGGTAACAGGAAGAACTACTGTAGGTATGTCAGTGATAAAAGGAGGACTGGGGAAAATGTGGGCCCCCTCCAGAAGAAAGCGGGAGGCCTGGCTACTGAGTTCGTTACCTCAGTCTTCACTGGCAAAAGCTCAAGCCACACTGCCCAAGTTGCAGGAGGCAAAGGCAGTGACTGGGAGAAGGAAGAACTGCCAGCTGTAGGAAAAGATCAGGTTTGAGACCATCTAAAGAACCTGAAGGTGCACAAGTCACAGAATCACAGAATGTTAGGGATTGAAAGGGACCTCGAAAGATCATCCAGTCCAATCCCCCTGCCGGAGCAGGAACACCTAGATCAGATCGCACAGGAACGCATCCAGGCGGGCTTTGAATGTCTCCAGAGAAGGAGACTCCACACCCTCTCTGGGCAGCCTGTTCCAGTGCTCTGTCACCCTCACTGTAAAGAAGTTTTTTCTCATATTCAAATGGAACCTCCTATGTTCCAGCTTGAGCCCATTGCCCCTTGTCCT
>WKFP01014283.1:1312063-1327971 GCA_011057875.1 Pterocles orientalis
CCAGTGCTGAAAGGGGGCTACAGGAGAGATGGGGGGGCACTCTGTATCAGGGGGTGTAGTGAGAGGACAAGGGGTAACGGGTATAAGCTGAAAGAGGGGAGATTTAGACTAGACATTAGGAAGAAATGTTTTCCTGTGCGGGTGGTGAGGCAGTGGCCCAGGTTGCCCAGAGAAGCTGTGGATGCCCCATCCCTGGAGGGGTTCAAGGCCAGGCTGGGTGAGGCTTTGGGCAACCTGGGCTAGTGGGAGGTGTCCCTGCCCATGGCAGGAACACAATCTCTAAGGTCCTTTCCAACCCAAACCATTCTATGATTCAGGAGTTGAGGTGCAGGCAGCAAACAGGGAAAGGGATCTGATAGTGCCAAATCCGAGCTGTGTCCCAGTCTTGGATGTGGTGAGGAAGTCTCTTCATTTTCTATTGCTTCTTGCTCCTAACTGGTTTGTCACAGCTCATTTCTCCTTCCTGCATGATGCTTTTGTGTGCAAGATGAGAGTTTCTTTTGTGATACAGCTTAATCCTGACTCTAGACTTGCAAAAACACTTGGATGCCTTCTAGTTCTTTGATGCTTTGTGTGCTCTTTGAGAAAATACTTAGATTTTGGTTTTGCTTTATATGTTGCTGTACAAGAAATCAGAGCCTTTGGAAAACCAGAACTGCTGGGCACATCACCACTACTGCGGTCCTGTTTTTAATACCTAGTAATTAGGTAGGGCAGTGCTCGTTGTCACTGTCATATGGAGAAATGCCAAAACAGTAGTTAAGTTTCAGAGGAGCAATCTTCTTTCCTCTTGGGTATTGGAAGGTTTATGTGGATAAGAGTGGATTCTTCAATTTGTATTCAAACTTCTACCAAAGAAACAAGCAAGATAGTATCTCTGACTGCTTCCAGCTTCCTCAAAAATAGTTTCTCGGAGTTGGGGTTTTCCTACCATAATGTCATTGCTTGCAGTTTTGAAGTGTAATTAGTGTCAGATTGAGTTATCTCTCCCGGAATGGAAAGCTTACTGGAAGCGAGTTCCACAAAAGCATCTTATTTGCGTGTTTACTAGTTCAGCTGGTTGGTCAGTGACTTATGATTTAATATTGGCCGCAGTGAAGCAATGATCTCTCTGTCCCAAGTGGTCCCACTGGTGATTGTTTGCAGACTGTTCTCACAGTCCCATAGATGCCTTGAGTGCTGAGGTCTGCACAGGGAATGTAAAGGAATAATGCTAGTGTCTGATTTAAATTTAGGGCTTTTTTTCTGTGCCTTCCTCTTGCGAGTACTTCCTATGTTCCAAAATATCTCTAATCCTGCATTTGAATACCAAATTTAGTTGAGTGTCTCTCTCCTGTCTGCTTTTGCCAGCCTCTTCCAGCAGACAGAAATGGAATAGAGTAGTATCTGGCATGCCAAAAGCTGGCTCAGGTTTTTAAACTTGTTACCTCAGGTCAGATGGATTTCAGGCATCCCCACTTGGGTCTTCTAATTATGGACCGTTTATCAGCTAACATACTAGGATGACTGGAGGGCAAGGAAAGGCTCTTGGTATGCTTTGCATGCAGAAAAATCCCTGGGCTCTGGTCTCCTATTGGACTCTTGTAGCTTCACATTTTTTTCCCTCCACTGTTTGAAAATGCACCAGGTATTTTGGATATGGCTGTTTGTCCTGGTGCTAAGATGCTACAGTCTTGATGTTGAAACATGAAATCCTATTTGCTTTTGCTGACTATGAGCAGTAAAAGATACAAGCGTGTTGGTTGTTTTTTTTTTTAATCTGTGTAATTACTGCTTGTTTCTCTCTGATTGCAAACTTGAAGTTCCTTTAAATGGGTTTGTAGCAATATAGTAGATGTAACTTTATGTGCTTTTGGAAAATAAGTAATTTTAAATTTGGAATGGTCTACAGCCCTATTGCTTTGCTTTGAAACTCTTCATTTCCCATAGGCTGTTTTCTTTTCAACGTGCACGCTGGTCTTGATTTTCTTCCTTTCCTGAATGTGTTGCTGAGCTCTAAGAGGATTTACATTGACAAATATGTTGAATCAACATCTGTTGAAAATTGAAGTGGGCTTTTGGGATGTTTTTTGTGATACCCAAAGGTCATGCTATTCCATTGTCTATTAAATAAGAAATTTAAATCTGCCCCCATGCAAAATGAGTACATTGAAACAGTGATGTGACCTAACCTTTACATGAACTGCGGAGGAGTCTAGGGGCTCTGGGAAATAGTGTGCTTGTGATACAAGGGATAATGTTGGTATATGGGGAGAATGTCTGTTTTATTTATAGAGGGTTACACAGTGCTTTTAGTAATATTTGTACATTCCTGTCTAATTACCCTGGAAAATATATCATTAGGCGGTGAACTAGAGTGAGCAAAGAAAGATTCTCTCTGTGTGCTGGTGAAATGCTTTTGTATCACTGATGGAATAAGTATATACTGTCAGAGTTAACAACAGCTTACAGGCTAGCAGAAAGGCATCTGGTAACCCAGGACTTGTCTAACTGAGCAATCTACAAATTTAGCATTAGAAAATAAACGATCGATGGATTTGTAGTGGGCTATGCTCTTGCATCAATCCATCCTAATTTTTTTTTTTGAGGGGGTTCAACCTGTTAATACAAAAGCGAGCTGCTTGTAGAGATCTGCATTACGTGCCGTTGCTTCTCTGAGATCTGCACGTCTGCTCTTTCAGTCTGCCCCCCCCATAAAATCAAAACAATGTGCCAAAAATATAGTCCAATATCTTGGATATGGGCTCTGTGAGTACAGTGGTCAGGTATAAAAATTTACGTATGACATATCTAGGAGTGCTCGGTGCACCTCAAATGGGTAGTAAACCCCCAGGGAACTGGGGTGGTGTTGTAATTTCCTGTAATAGAATGCGATTCTCACAGGGCTGAGCTTTGCCTCTGGTTTATCCTCTTCTCGCATCACTTCTTCCTACATGCCATTTTTCCAACGCAGCTGATCTGCCATTAAACTAATTGATTGACACAGTTGGAGCGTTAAATAGACTGTGCGACTGAGGATGATGTTATTGTATCTGCTGGGTGGTAAGTGCTGTTGGGGGGAAAAAAAGGAGCAAGCAAAGCAAGGACCTGGCCAGGGGAGGGCTGCCACTGCCTGTCTTGTGCTGTTGATATCTTCCCAGCAGCATTCGTTGATTTACAAGAACTCCAGTAACTAGCCGTGAAGGTCATTTTTGCCATACAGCTGAACAAGGTGTGTGCAGCCTGTTTCCAATGGAACTTGTCTGTCAGCACAGGGTCAGGTCACAGATTCTCCAGGTAATCCATTCTAGCTCAGACCCAGTTTGGATGCAGTAATCCTGTCCCACCCCCACACCAAAGCTGTCCAGTCGTTTCTTAAACAAGGCAGGTTTTTTAGCTTTAATCGGAGCTGAGGGGCTTTTCAGTGCTAACTCACTTGGGGGAAATTGTCTTGACGTGTCCTGGCTCTCCTGGGGAATTCCCCTTCCCACGAGGGAACAAACGGCCTGTGGAATGACAGCAAGTGTGAGAGGGTAACTCCTGTCTGCTGGCCAGGTAAGAGTATCTTGGAGATGAAAAATTTTTGAATTGTTTGCAGTGGTGAGGTATAGAGGGTAGTGTGGTATTTTTTTTTTTCTTAAATTCTATATTTTTTTGACAGGTCTCTTAAAATTCCTTGAGAGGTGTGAATTTAAGTGTTTTCTCCGTGAAGTTTCCTCAGTGTGCTTTTCCTGTAAACTTAATATTGAATTTGACTCCTCTCCTGAAGAAGAATGGTTAGAGTGCTCTTCCTAAACGCTGTCCTTTAAGCACAAATCCTAACTTTAAGAAAATCGGGTACAGTGTGATGCAGTAGGAGCTGGAGTTACCCATACTCTGCCGTGTACGGCTGTACTAACCAGAAAAGGCAACTTCGCCAGGCTTTTATTTAGCTGGTTTCTCTGGATATTGGCACTTCTCCTTAAATCCGAGTTTTCTCCATCAGATTTTGCCATTTCTTTGGGTGGTGTTCCAAATCGGAAACTTCAGCTTGTATTTGGTTTTCTGACTCTTCCATCAGAGTACGTGTAGCCCAAGGGACAGCTGTGGGTTATTGGTTACAGCGGAATATCCAAGTTAATCAAAAGTGCAGTCTCTCTGCAGGAACGTGGTACAATTTGAAGAACTCCGTAATTCCATGCAAGTTTTTCCCACCTAGCTATCCCCAAACGCTTTTTACGCATAGGTAGCAAGTGATCCAGTGCTTAACTGAAGTACAAAGGGGTAGGGGACATGAAAACAATGACAATTTTTACAGTAGTTCTCTCGTATATGGTGCATGTATGTTTTATATATAATACAAACCCAGTCTCCTCTGGTGATGTCTTTTGTAGGGTCCTTCATACAATTTATATTCTAGACTTCTAATCTTCTCCAGTACTTAGAGTGACTCTAGGTCCTCTTTTAAAATGTCATATAAAGTCAGTATAATGGAAGATAATAATGAAAAACAATGCCTTGCAACTTGTAACCCTTATACTGTCGTCCAACAAAAGAGAATATTGTAAAATGGTCTATTACCAGATTGCTTTATCAACTCTAATCAGTCTAAAGAGCTAAATTTAATTAAATCTGCTTGTGAATAAGAACATTCCACCCATGGAAAGGAGCACTAAAGGTCACATCCAGTTTTGAATCTTGATGTTATATGTAAAAATCTGTTTTGTCTTTCATTTGCTTGAAGTCGGGTAGGAATGTAGCTTGAAAAACTATATTATTGTTATTTTTAATTATTTGAAGAGCTCTGAGCTCCCTGACTTTTTGTGATAGAAAATAGAAGTATACCTGTAAGTTGTGAGGAAATAATTTTGTGTATTAGATATATGTAGCTATACATATTTCTTACTTATTGGAAGTGCTATGTAAGCAGAGATTGAACCCTGTGTTCTGACTTGATACTTGAATATTTATGTTTTGAACTCCCACTTATTCAAATTCTTAGATGTAAACAGTAATTTATTTAAGTATCCTGAATTCTAAGTCAGCCCTTTCCAGGGAAAAAGCCTTTTAATTAAGGAGAAAGAAAATGTCTATTTTCAAATCCATGTCTAGGAAAGAAAAGTGCCAGTGAGTGCATGTGAAAACTTTTTCACTACTAAAAGGTTGTCTCGGACTGACTTCTTTGAAAGGCTACTCAAGGGGTGAGTTGAGTGTCGATGTTTTTGCATGGCTTCTGTAGCGTTATCCCTTGTTTTGACAGTTTTTTATCCTATTTTTCCCATCTTTCTTACCAAGACAGCTTATATCAAGCGTCTCGACACACTGATTTCCTTCTTGCTGTCAACAGGCTGTAGGATTGAGGATCAAAAGTATTGTCGAGCGTGCTCAGTATAGATAATAAACTCATGATAATCCCCCAGCCTTGTTCTGGAGTCTGCACAAAAACGGGTTTCAGTTAAGTTTTTGACATGAAACTTGAGGACATTCTAAGAGCTTGCACCATGAGCACAGCAGGAAATCCTGCCCAGCAGCCTTGCAAACCGCCGTGTCCCCTTGGGAAGGGCTGCAGACTTAGGAACCGCATCGCAGGTAGCTGTGCGTGCCTAGGTGGTGGCGGGTGGAAACCCTGGGTATGGGTATTTCTGGGGAGGATAGACCCCACACTCTGCTCTTAATAAAGACATGAAGGTTTCTTGGATGCATTTTGAAAAAGCAAAGGTGTGGGGAGATAGAGGGGACAGACGGGAAGGTCTAATGCTGGTGGGGAGCTGAGAAGCAGCCGGCCAGGTCTGGTGCTGCAGAGGCAGTGGGCAGATAATCCCCTGTGCAGGATAACTTTGTGATCCCCGAGGTGTTTTATGTGCTGCTTATGTGCTCAAGTCTTTATTTCCACTGCTTTATGAAAGACTTTTGCTGACTTATAGAAATTAAATAATCAAGTATAAGTGGTAGGTGTGCCTTTCCAAAGGCTGGATTGTATTTGTATTTCAGTTTTCTATGCGCTCTCGTTCCTTGAGGACATTGTGTTGTGCTTTGGTCATTCAAAACAAAGTCCAAAGGAAGATTTCTTTTTTTCCCCTGCTCAGGAGAACTTGCGTTCAGTGTCAGGCAGCCTGGATTATTCAGACATACTGTGCACCAGATAGCCAGTTTATATAGATAGAAACAACACACTCCTACCACTCTGCTGCATGTGCTAAGCTTGGCAGGATTCTATTTGAGATGCAGTAAGTGGTTCCCCTGGCTGGATTTGCTTATTGATGAACACTGAGGAAAAGAGGGAAAATGTGGTGTGGCAAATAAGGGCTATCCAGATATTTAACATCGTAGACTGAATTGTTTCCTTCAAAAATATTATACTTGCTTTAGAAATGCCTAACACAGTAGTTATGTGATTTGTTCGTTTAATTATTGTCAGACTGTTTAGTTTGCTTTTGCTTCAGTTCTACAACAGGAATACTGGCAGACTGCGTGTGATGAGATGTAATGTTCATCCTAATACTGCCAAACCGGGACAATTGTATAAATGGATTTAATTTCCAGTTCTGTATCATTGCAGTGAGTTTTTTTCTGAAGTGTGAACTGATTGTAGAGGGAACACCCTGGGAAGTACAGAAGTGAGATTTGTTTTTATATAACATAATGGGTCTTGTTGACAGTCTTCTGTTCTCTTAATAATTAATTTGAAATATTTTTTCTTGCACAATAATTTTTAAACCAGACCTGTTTTTATAGTGTGTGAAAATACCGAGGCTGGGTGGGAGTCTGCAATCCTTTTTATTCCCTAAAATGATGGCTCTTGGCCAGCTTCTGTGCTCTTACTCATCAGCTGCTGGTGTTAATTCTGCTGAATTCAAACTTTTATCTCTGAAGAGCAGAAATAATTACTTATGCATGATTGTGACTCCTGAGTGTTGTTTCATTAGTGGAATGCTGAGATTCCTTGGTTCTTGACGGCAGTTCCTTCAGGAGCCTGGCTATGCCGCAGCTTTGTGTGACACTGTGCGGCTCAGTCGGTGTAGATGTTGGCTTCAAAGTGTCCTTGTTTCTTTCTCAATTTTTAGTGGAGCCAGGGTATGACACTTCCCCCCCCGCCCCCATTAAAAAGAATGAAATCAAGCTTTCGGCATAAAGGCCTCTCTTCAATAAAAGTCCTCCAAGCTGAGGGCTGAGTCGGAGCACAGCAATGAAGTTGCACTCTGAAGGTTTATCTCCTCATCCTGTTTGGCTGCTTATGCTGTGAGATGATGCTACATAAAAACGAAACCCCAAGACAAACAAAATATCCTCCAGCTTTCTAGAAGCCTTTTTAGCTTGTCGAACAGTTCTTATTTTAGAAATGGGCTAGTTGAGGGGCATGAGAGAATATCCTGGTAATGCCATCAAATGCTTCAGTAGTCAGATGTCAAAGTACTTGGCATTTGTTTTGCTTGAATGCTTTTTAGTGTTACTGGTTTTAGAAGATAATCAATGTTTAGTGCAACTGCTTTTTCATTTTCATGCATCTCGTGCTCACTTCAGCTGTCTTCACTAAGCTCGTAAAATCAGAAAGTTTTAGTCTTTTTTTGGGCTACATTTAGTGAAGTGCAGAAAACTCCAAGAGCCTGTTTTATTCTGTTGTCTGGTGGCTTTTCTACCATAGTGGTGTTGAAAATTCCAGGGGAAAGGGTTATGGCTATGGGAATGGAAATGGGGAGTGAACTTTCTTCACTTGGACATTGACACAAACCAAGAACAAAGCGTTCCTGGCAGAGTACCATGGGAAACTCTGTGCTTCTGGGGCAGTCAGTTGCCATGTTTTACAACTGCAGCGCTTATTGGGAAGATGAAAAAAAGGAAAAATAAGTTGGTGGTCATGCAGAAGCAGAGGAGAAAAAGAAGCAGTATCTCTGATGCCTTACAATATCTTTGAGAGCAAAGTGCTGGTGTTGGTTTTAACAGCTCCTTGGAAGTTATGCCTTGTCCTATAGGCATCATTGAAGGAGAGGGTGTGATGCTGTAGGTCCATCTGGTGTATCAGAAAAGCGGTTGCCTTTTTGTGAGAGATGGGAGAAGAACGATGCTCAAGCCTTGCCTGACTAGTGTAGATGTGAGAGCAGAACCCAGTTATGGTGGCATCTGAACTCCCAAGCGGTCCCTTCCCTCCCCTTGCTGTTTCCCGTTGTCTGAGAGGTGAAGCAATGCCAGCTCTGGCAGGGCTTTCGGCTCGCAGGGGCAATGCCTGTGGTTTCGCCAAGGGGTGTAGTAGGAATGAGCTTCCTGCCCTAACGTCTTCCCCTCCCTGCCGCTGATGCGTGCTTGTGATCAGATGACAAAGTTAACCCCTTAAAAGAGCAAAAATAGTAACTTTCCTGTGAATGCAGAACTGTTCTTTTCCTTTTTTTTTTGTTTTCATTTTTTTTTTCCTTTCCTTTTGGGTTTGTATTTTATCTCAGTACAGAAATGAATGAGGTTTACTCAGGATGAGGGATGTCAAAACGTGAACTAGCTCTGTCTTTCCAGGTCGGGTGTCACAGGCAGGTGACAGAGGTTTTCTGTGAATATATGTTGCTGGTGAATTTGCAATTCTGTTCTAAAACAGATGAGAGATCTGCAGCAGCTTTTTTGGTTTCAGAGTCTTGGATGTTAGTTGAGAGCATTACGAGAAAGGCGTTTGTCTTTGTCTTTTCCTGCCTGGATTTGGCAAGGTAGGAAGCCAAAATTGAGGGATTATTACTGAGATGAATTGATTGTAAAGTCAACCTTGATGCATCCAGTCCTTCACCGATCTCCTTGTCAGGATGGTTTTAATCTAGTGTTGGTCTTTAGCATCTGAAATCTATTATAAAGTGATTACACTGGATGGAATTGCATGTTATAAACCACAGCCTGAGCTCAGCAAAAATTGCACTGGACCTACTTACTGAGTATAACCTCCCTAGTGCGATGGATGGTGCATCATGATGCTTCTAGAAGAAAGGGTATGTATTTAGAAGCAATGGTGATTTATTTAATAAAATCTAGAGAAAAATGAGCTTTTGTGCTTGGCAGTTTTTCTGCTCCTGTCATATATCTTTTTTCTGGTATGCATTTGAGAAGTTCTCCCCCTACACACCCCACAAAAAAAGTCTGGCAAGGTCAGACTATGTAACTTTAAATATTTCTCGCGGAGAAGAGAATCAGTAGAATTTAGGAGTTAATGAATGAGGTGAAAGAGGAGACAGGACAAGCCAAGAGACTCTTGATAGTTCTGGCTGCTTTTGTATGCAGTATCACTGCATTTAAACTGGAGTCATTCCTTGCATCCAAGATTTTTGGCATCCTGGCTCTTCTCTGGATCTAGTTGTAGAGGTAGTAGTCTCAAAGAGCTTTTAGAAAAGAGCTAGAAAAACATCTCGGTAAAGTTCAGAACTGGAACTATTGGCTTCATCTCTGTTCTTCCCGCTTGGAGAGTGACAATGCTAGATGTGGAAGGGTGTGCAAGCAAAGGGGGCAAGCTCGTAGCTCAGTTGCTGGCGACAAAAGGCAGATGTCTCTGAATGGGCTGTGTAGGTTCATGTGCGTTTTACTTCTGGTAAAAAGACTGAATGACAGTGGAAAAACTACATTGGTGCTTTGCACTGTGTTTTTTTTTGCGCTGTTGGGTGTTTTCCCCCGTGTGGGAAGGCTGAAAGCTTAGCCGATTTCTTTTATAAGATTATGTCGCAACCACTTGCCATCCGAAGCTAGAACTTTATAAAAAAAGTTATTGAAAATGACTTCAACTTCCAGTTCAACGACTAGAGTCGGACCAGCCTCCATACTGGTGGTGTGAGATCTCCCTGTGGCCTCCCGCCTCTGCACCTGCAAGTCCCCCTATTCCTCCTCCGCCTCGTCCAAGGTGACAGTCCCCCTGCAGACCCCACATGCTTACAGTCACTCAGATGACACTTGAGGCTAGCTCCTTAGCTAAAACCAAGATTTCCTCATTGCTACAAAATGTCACTTGAGGTCCAAACGCATGTGGAAGTAAGATGATTTATATAAAAAGCTTAAGAGAAGCATCATTTCTTTTTTGACACTTTTTCAAAAGTCCATTTCATATCTCCAAGTGAATTTTGGGATTTGCTGGAACAAGAGGGGAAATACAGACTTGTATTTGGGTGCTCAAGCTTGTATACAAATATGTTCATGTTTGCCAGTTCCAGCTGTGTGTTGTGCTCTATCCTCCTGAGCAATTCAGGATGATAGATTATCAAATTGATTCTTTAAAAAAAAAATAAAATCAAAAAACCCCAGAAAATTAGTCAGAGCTTTGATTTGTGTGATTACTGCGAAAGACCTCCAACTCTTATAAGGCTATTAACTTTCATTATAAATATTCTCCAAATATAATTAAAGGGAGCTACATGTTAGAGAAGTGAAGATGAAGTTGTGATGTTGGTAGGGACTAAGGCTCTAGCAGAACTGTGATTTAAAAACATGACCTCCCAGAGAAAGGAGCAGCTTTCTAGCAAAGCCTTATTTCCTCAAACTGGAGGCATCAGTGATATTGTTTACATACCTTGTGCAATAAAATTAATCATTGTATAGAATATTTTCATAATGGCAAATACGCTAGGTGTATTGACTCATTGAAATGTTGTTGGATTTGTGGAATGTGATCATGATATTCAGATAAACTCTCCTAATCTGTGTAAAACTGTAGTTTTATAGGGTCCTCGTGTGTCAAGTCTGTGAAGCTGCTTTTTGTGGTATTGCTTGGCTTCCCAACAGTGAACTTCTGATGGCATGGAGTTGAAAGTGCCTTACCTTTCATGGGAGCGAGGGCTTTGTGTGTTTGACAAAAGGAAGGGGTTTTAAGGTCCCACATCTTTGGCAAGGCTTCTTGTGATTCATGGGGAGCGGTGTGGAAATCAGTTTCTAAAATTAAGCCAAGCTTTCACATAACTCTCTCCCAGTGTGAGTGTGGTACATAGTCTATCCATAGATGCAGACAAGCAAAGAGTCCCCCATTAAAGAATTTTCATACCAGAACTGGTCAGTGCTAGTATCTCCAATCTCTGCTTGGATTTTTGAAGTCTTGAAGGATAGGTTACGTCATCTTGAACCTGATCTACTCTCTTTACCCTTTCCCCTGTTGGGAAGGAAGAGTGAGAGCATGTTTCCTGCAGTCATTCCCTTGCAGGGAGGCAAACAAATAAGGAAGGGTTGTGCTACATGCTGTAGCTATGAGAGTTATTTGGAGATGGCCGTGTTGATCAACAGCTGCAGCCTTCTGCCATTGCGTGAGCGGTTTGCTTTTTGCCACACTGCTTATTTTTATGAACTCCATCGGTACATAGTGTAGTCTTAATATAAAGCTGATGGCGTCTACGATGCAGCAGAGATGCTACGAGTTGTTCAGTCTGCTGGGCTGCAGGTGAAGGTTGAATGTCGCAGTGAGGTGGATCCATGCTTTTTGTTTAGTGCAGAAGCAGTTCCCAAAATGTTGAAATCTTGCTTGAAAAGGAAGGAGAATGGGGGCTGGGGAGGAGGGTGAGGCAGCAATTGCTCGCAAAGGAGCTGACATTTCACTGTGAGGGGCAGCTCAATCTCTGGAATTTATTTGGTAGTGAAATCCTTGGGGATTTTTTCCCCTCCAAAAGTAATGATGATAGTGGTTTATCATTTGGGATTTCCCTGCCGTTGAGAGTGTTGGGTTTTTCTTCTGGAGTCTGGTTCTGTCTGTTCAGATTGTGTGTTGGTGTGGAATGGTGGTGAGAGCTTAAAGGACAGGACAAGACAGATGTCACAAAGGATGGGTTTGTTTTAAGGTTAAGAGTCCAACAAAAGTCAAAGCACTTTTTAAAATCAAAACAGAAATAAGAAAAAATAACTTTTAGATTAGACTTTGTTAATAAGACTTAAATGATGCTTTTTTTTTTTTTTTTGGTCTGTGGCTTATTCAGGGAAAGTTGCTTCTGCCTGAGTCTTAGGGATGTGAAGTATGGCATCCAAAGCCATAGTTGGCTCACCAGGAGTGTATGGTGTAGTGTATTTTCCTTTTCTTCTGCCATAGGTTGAATATAGATCCTCAAATAGCTTACCGTACCAAAAATAAGGCTGTATAAATATCTGAGCACATGGAAAAATAACTCTCCTGTTACTACCACGTTAGAAGTTAAAAGAATTATTCAATTTTAGCCACTCAGAGGGGACCTCTTAAATTAGTAACAATTCTGTGAAGCCAAACATCCAGATTTTAGGCAGATTTCTGGAAATGAGCAAGGCAGTGCTGGCACATGTACCGAGATGACCGTTACTGAGGAGTATTTCAGAAGAAGTGTTTGTCCAACAGCTTGTATTGTCGGTAGCTGACATTTTTCAAACCAAAGCGCATGCCAAACTAGGTAACTTTACATTGCTTTTTTGCTATTTGTATTCCACTTGCTTCTCCTTAGACGGCAGCATTGACTTAGAGAGTTTCTGACTTAATCTGTGACCCTTGGAATGCATAAATTAGTCACCTGAGCACTGGTAATAAAATCTAAATGATATTATGGAAGGGAATTAATACCTTAGATGGTCATTAGTGGCATCTGTAAACCCTCATCGCTACCTGGGAGATCTGTATTGATAGTAAGGAAGATGCTGTTGCAGTTGGATGCCTGCAGAGACAATTGGGATGGAAAAGATGCAGAAAAGAAACTTGCCTGGAATGGTTTGCTGCTGTTAATCCTGGGATAGTTTGCTGCTGGAGGTTTTTTGGTGGGAGGAATTTACACTCTGCGTACGGTGTTTATACGGCTTCAGGGTTGTGGCTTCTGTTTCCATTGGAACAATTTCAGTCTTCCAGGCAGATCTGTGAGGAGGCTGCTTGCGAGCGCTTTTCCTGTTAAATGAAAAGTTCATTGCCACCTGCTCGCTACAAAGCCTATGGAAGGAAGGAAGAGTATTTTATGACTTCTTCTGATTGACATAATTAAGAAGGTGTTAAAATTCTAGATAGTAAAGCTGTCTTGGTCCTCCTGTTCCTTAGGTATTTCTTCAGTTTAGTTAAGACATTAAACTCATGTTTAACCTTTATTAATCAAAATACAGGATGTTCATTCCTAGATTTTTAACCATGAAAAACCCATGGTTGATGTGCTCAGCTAAGTTTGAGATTCCTTTGTCTGCACTATTGAAACTTTCAAGCGTCATTGCTCCTAAAGTCGCTTTTCCTGTCTTTCTTGTCTTGGTTGTATGAGGGCCCAGGAAACACTCATTCCACTTTTTTGGACTGATAAATTCCAGTATTTTCACAATCCCTTTTGTCAACAATAAAAGTATAGCTTCAACTTTTTTGCTTGCACTTTATACTTTGGATATTTTAATATTGGCAACTCTGGGACTTCAAGATGGAATTTGTTTGTCATTTGTGAAGTCACAGAATCACAGAATGTTAAGGATTGGAAGGGACCTTGAAAGATCATCTAGTCCAATCCCCCTGCCGGAGCAGGAACACCTAGATCAGATCGCACAGGAACGCATCCAGGCGGGCTTTGAATGTCTCCAGAGAAGGAGACTCCACACCCTCTCCAACTAGACTCCATCCCATTCACCACAACTCTCTGGCTTCTTTTCTCCAGCCAGTTCACAATCCATCTCACTACCCGATCATCCAGATCACACTTCCTCAGTTTAGCCGCAAGGATACAGTGGGAGACAGTGTCAAATGCTTTTCTGAAATCGAGATAGACGACATCTACTGCTTTGCCATCATCTATCCACCTGGTAATATCCTCATAAAAGGCTATCAGGTTCGTCATCGGGGTAAATTCTCATCTTAATGCTGAGCTTCCCATTCCACCTCCGCCTGGGAGCGTGGTGCAGTCATCCCCAAAAAGGTACGTAGATACATGCAGATTTGAGGAGGAAGGGCTGAGAATAACTGCTGTTATTGACCATATCTTCCCCACGAGTCCTGAATCTAGTCCCGCTGAAGCTGTTGGGAATTACGTAGAAATAAGGCAAGGCCTGCGGTGTTGAAGAGCCTGTAATACATCTACAGAAGGGATTGGGGAGATGAGCTGAAGAGCTACAGATCATATCGTCTGCTTAGGCAGTGGGGGTGAGAGCAGTCTTTAGCATGTTGGTTGTTTTCATGAGCCTCTCCTTTCTCCATTTGTAATAAACACTCCACTCAGGTGTGTAATCAAACTGTGCGTGTCGGTTGACTACTATAAACAGTAATGCTAAACATGGGATGAGAATGGAAGGATTTTGAATGGATTAACCAGGATTTTGCTGGAGAACTGGGTTAGAAATTCACTGTGTCATGTTCCAAAGTTTCTGTCTTGATCAGTTTGCTGAAATTGTCCATTTTTATGAGTTGTTGCAAAATAAAAACATGGTCTAATAAGACTCTGATTTACTGATGATGTAGGCTGATGAGTGTTTCAAATTTTAGTATAGGCTGTTGTTGATGTTGCTTGAAGTTTAGATTGGGAAATCAAGGCACTGCCCATTTTTAAATACCGTATTCTGTGAATACCTCTGTGTTAATAAACTTCAGGACTTCAGACCGCTTTGTCCATAAGGTCTTCTGGAGAAGTGTGAACACTTTGAAACCCGTTGAACTACCAGTGAATTGGAAATCAAAAGCCTGATGCTCAGATCCGTGAATATATATTTTCTTGAGTATCCAGGTCTCGCCTACTTCAAAACTGCCTTGAGCTTGTCCCCATCCCTGTAGTTGTCTGCATTTTTTTTTTTCCCTCGTGGTTATGCAGTTAAGACTTGGCTTGGAGACCTTGGAGTAGGATGCCTGGGCTGAGTGCCTCTCTCCAGTGCGGCTTTTATCCCATTGGGGCTTGTCTAAGTTCAAGAGCCCATTACCCTGGTTCTTCATTTTTGTAACCTAAGGTTTAATTATGAGAACATTGCACAGATCCCAATTTTGTGTTCTCTGAATGCTTCAGGTAAATGACTCTTGCAGGTTTGTGTCCATGAGACTGAAAACCTGTTCAAAAGTATCTCGCTCCAAGGAAAAAGGTTCATATTTAAAAGGGTGATTCTCAGGATTTCCAGTCTGAGCAATTGTTGGTGACAAGAAGAGAATCGGTGCTTATATTTGAAAATAATAAAAATAAGAACTCCCAGCAATTTTTTTTTTTTTGTATGCAGCTAAGTTTCTCTTTGAAACAGTCTCCTAGAAAGCCCAGTAATATGTAGCTGGACCATTGCGCGGGGAGCTGGGACTGAGGGTGCCAAGGGGCAGTGCAGAGTGAATCTCATGCAATGGTCTGAGTGTTCCAGTGAACACATTTTAAGGATAAGAAGCACAAGAACTGTGTGGAATTCAGGATGGAATGCCCCTGGAGCACGAAAGGTTTAAATGTCACTATGAAGAATGAAAGACTCTTCATATACAACTTGTCTATTAGAAAAAAACACTATCAATTCTGATGCTTCTTTAAGATCAGGAATATAATATTCTACTTATATTTAGCAGGACTCTGCTTCTGTATGGACACTTGAACATTTGTCATCGTCAAGGCTATGGGCAGTTCTGCTGGATTCAGAACAGCACTGGTGCTTTGTGTCACTGTGAGACTACGTAATTGGGGACTTTGGTACTGTTTACGCTGTGGCAAAGCAGAAGAGCCCCTAAAAACCCCCTAATACTTATGTTTATGAAGAGAATCAACACATACTGGACATGATGAAATCTAGTTTTGGAGGGTGATGTATGCTGTGAGGAACACACAGCTTTCTAGAATCCTGTTTTGGCTTTCGTGTCATCAGAATGGCATTTGCTAGTAGTAAATGCATTTAATTAAATTAATTTTAGAACTATAGGCCAGCACTTAAAATTTGTTTTCTCCTTGTTAGTCTTGCAGTTAGGTCAGGTCTTAGATTTTGTAATAAACAGGACTTGGAAGCCTCGTTTCTTCCCCCTCTGCCAGGTACTGTCACCCCAGTGAGAGAACCTGGTAGTGTAGCCTGTACTCTTTATAAGCTACACT